>CM054166.1:14911583-14919083 GCA_028751875.1 Rapana venosa
AATAGATAGAATAAATAAAAAGCGGATTTTTTAATGTGTGCACAAGGTGTGTGTGTGTATTCGACCCGACTCATTTGTTCAGAATTTACTCTTAGAAAGTTTTAAAGGAGGGGGGGGGGGGGGGGGGGGAGATAGCCTGGTGGTTAGAATAATGCATTCGTGATTTGCTGATCCCGGTTCGAATCTCGTTCAAGAGAATTTTCCTCTGGAGTTACATCAGTGCCGATTCCACTCTCCCCAAAAGCTAGTCTTTCGGATGAGACGATAAACCGAGGTCCTGTGTGTTACACAAAATTATTTAGCGCACGTAAAAGAACCCACGGCAACAAGAGATTTGCCCCTGGCAAAATTCTGTAGAAAAAAGCCACTCTGATAGGGAAACAAATACAGTTGCCAATTTCACGCAGAGAAATCTGCGTGACTTAATGTGGTCTAAAAGAAAAAAGAAAATAAATTATATTGTTCTAACCCCCTGGCTGAAGTAAAAGTTATATCGTTTTGAATTCGAGACAAAAAATACGATCTCCTTGAGGTTTCAAACTGTTTCCTATATTATTTTACTTCAAAGTTTATAGCGTGAAATGAGAGAGTCACTACTCTGTATCATTCAATTTATAAAGGTCATAAAGTTTTGTTGTTGTTTTTTAGGTTTTAAAAATGTTTTTAGAGATGGTTGTTTGGATTGTCTTCTGTGTGTGTGTGTGTGCGTGCGTGCGTGTGTGTCTGTGTGTGTGTTAGTTCTTCAGTTTAACATCCTTCCACCAAAAAGTGATATTAGACGGTTAAGTGTGTGTGTGTGTGTGTGTGTGTGTGTGTGTGTGTGTGTGTGTGTGTGTGTGTGTGTGTGTGTATGTGTGTGTGTGTTTGAGTGTGTGTATGTATGTATACGTGCGTGCGTGTATGTGTGTGCATATATGTGTGCGTGCATCAGTGTGTATGTGCGTGCGTGCATGTGTGTGTGAGTGTGTGTATGTATGTATACGTGCGTGCGTGTATGTGTGTGCATATATGTGTGTATGTGTGTCTGTCTGTCTGTCTGTCCATCTGTCTCTCTGTCTGTCTGTCTGTCTGTCCATCTGTCTGTCTCTCTGTCTGTCTGTCTGTCCATCTCTCTGTCTGTCTGTCCGTCTGTCTGTCTGTCCATCTGTCTGTCTGTCCATCTATATCTCTCTCTGTCTGTGTGTCTGTCTGTCCGTCCGTCTGTCTCTCTGTCCATCTGTCTATCTGTGTGTCTGTCTATACGCACAGGGTCAGCAGCAGCAGCAGCAGGAGACAGACAGCGCCAACACAACTGTGCTGCACGGGGATGTGTCCCTGGCTTCTGTCACACAGGTGTCTACTACATCTGGCCTTGCCTTGTCTTGCCTTGTCTGGTCTGGTCTGGTCTTGTCTTGCTTTGTCTGGTCTCTCCTTGTCTTGTCTGGTCTGGTCTGGTCTGGTCATATCTTGTCTTGCCTTGTATTGTCTGGTCTGGTCTTGTCCTGTCATATCTTGTCTTGCCTGGTCTTGCCTTGTCTGGTTTGGTCTGGTCTTGCCTGGTCTGGTCTTGCCTTGTCTGGTCTTGCCTTGTCTTGTTTTGTCTTGTCTCTCCTTGTCTTGTCTGGTCTCTCCTTGTTTTGTCTTGCCTCATCTGATCTTGCCTTGCCTTGTTTTGTCTTGCCATGTCTTGTCTTGTTTTGTCTTGTCTCGCCTTGTCTTGTCTTGCCTTGCCCCGTCTCGCCTTGCCTTGTTTTCTCTTTCTCGCCTTGCCTTGCCTTGCCTTGCCTTGTCTTGCCTTGCCTTGCCTTGTCTTGCCTTGCCATGCCATGCCATGCCTTGCCTTGCCTGGTCTTGCCTTGTCTGGTCTTGGCTTGTCTGGTCTTGGCTTGTCTTGTCTGGTCTGGTCTTGTCTTGTCTTGCCTTAGCTTTCCTCTCCCCTAACGGCCTGTTTGTCCTGAAGAGTCATTGAGACATGACAACGCACTGAAACATCTAGGCAGCGTCATGCCTTGAGCAGTTGAACCTGGCGGAGTCTATCCTTCTCCATGCCACAGAATGCATGCTGGGTATGCTCGTGTCATTCATACCACTGGCCATTCCTAGATTACTCTTCTAAAATAGATGGGTCGGTGGGGTTTCTAACGTGTGCTTAAGCAGTTTTGTGTGCGTGCGTGCGTGCGTGCGTGTGTGTATGTGTGTGTGTGTGTGTGTGTGTGTGTGTGTTTCACCCACAAGACCTCATTTCATAGTCTCAACGAATGTGTGTGTGTGTGTGTGTTTATTTTATTCTTTTATATCGAGGATAATGGAATAAGCACTTATGTGCCTTTTTACATCCAGTCCCCGTGTGTATACGGTTTTGTACATTCTGTCTTGCGCGCGCGTTCACCGACAAGACCTCATTTCATAGTCTCAACGAACATACCCATAAATATAGGGATAGAGCTGAAACAAACGTTAACTGCAGCGGGGAAGAAACATCTTCAACGGACATCTCAGCGGGGATTGGAACCCGTGCAGTTTACCGTCAGATTATGAGCGCAATGCTCTAACCACTAGGGCCAATCCGCCCCTCTACTCTGTTACAAAGATGTACATTGTGCTGATTTTATTGTTGGAAGTTCCTCAGCTTAATACCCTGGGTGTCACCCAGAATATAAACCCTGGCTCACTAGTTATCCCATTTCATGGGAATCACAGTGAGACCGTTACTACACACTGGGTGGGAGGGTGTGAGTGTGTACGTGTGTGTGTGTGTGTGTGTGTGTGTGTGTGTGTGTGTGTGTGGTGTGTGTGTGTGTGTGTGTGTGTGTGTTGTGTTGTGTGTGTGTGTTGTGTGTGTTGTGTGTGTTGTGTGTGTGGTTGTGTGTGTGTGTGTGTGTGTGTGTTTGTGTGTATGTATGTTGTGTGTGTATGTATGTATGTGTGTGTGCTGTATGTGTGTGTGTGTGTTGTGTGTGTGTTGTGTGTGCGTGGGTATGTGTGGGTATGTGTGTGTGTATGTGTGTGTGTGTGTGTTTCAAGTACTTCGCCATACAGGTAGTCATACTCCGACTTCAGAGAACTATTTCTTCTCATTTGATAGAGAATACAGGTTCGGGGACGGGATAGCTCAGTGGTCAGAGCACTCGCTTTCCCCAAGCTAAGGTTAAGCAGCATTGAGCGTAGTTACCACTTGGGTGGGTGACCGTTTGCGCGCCTTGGCTTCAGTACAGTCGCCCAGTTCACCCAGCTGTAAATGTGTGCCTGCCCTCTTTAGGGTCAGGGAAGGTAAAGCAGCGAGAGAGAGAGGAGACGGGCGCCGCCCTCAATACGCTGGCCCCTGGAGAAGCTGAGGTCTCTGACGTCTCGCCCCCCAACGACCGCATAAGTTACGGGACACCTTTACCTTTTTTACAGGTTCTTCTGCTCGGAGCTTGTCATGGATGAAGACAAATCTTAACACGATATTTCAAAACATATCAACCAAATCAATCAATCAATCATTAACCATTACACCCAGTGGTGTGCAGGGCAGTAACAAAGCGCCGCTTCCACTCCTGCCTATTCTGGGCCAACCTAGTCACTGATCCTCAAGAGTGCTGCATGGCCTTCATCTCACTGTCTACAGTTCTCCTCCACGTTGCTTTTGGTTCTCCTTTCTTTCTCCTTCCTTCTGGGGTCCAGTGCAATGCTGTTCTTGTGATTGACTGTGGGTCTTTTCAAAACATAACAACACTTTAATGTGCAGGCCTTGGTACTTCGCTTACATCAATAACTGACCATGCTTTTTGTGTGTGTGGCCCGGGCCAAAAGTTGTGTCAGTTATTGACAACAGTTAATTGCCAAGGCCTACACTAAAATGTTGTTATGTTTGTAAAATGTTGTGTTGAGATTTCCTTCAGCCATGTGTATGTATGTATGTATGTTTGTCCGTCGTGTCCGACGATGACCTCCAAAACAGCAGAGGAGGCAGCTGCTGTTTTGGAAATTGGACAGAAATTTGATTATAGTGGAGATGCCTTGCCCACAGTACATCCCCACTCTCTCGGCCAATCAGCCATGACAAGCTCTTAACATAACAACCTGCACTCTCCTTTGTTCAAGGAGGAAAAATCCTCTGAAATCGGAGTATGGCTGCCTATATGGCGAGGTACTTGAAATGAGTCATAACACGCAAACTTCTCATTCGGTGTATTGCCTATCTATCTCACAGAGATTCCCAGGTGGGATGAGTGAGTGAGTCAGAGTGCACGTTCTGGGTGACCCCCAGGGTGTAAAGCTGGGGAACGCGCAGCAACCACCATGTTTTTTGGGCTTCAACCAGCTTACATTAAGAGTATGGCTGCCTATATGGCGAGGTACTTGAAAAAGAGTCACAACACGCAAACTTCTCATTCTGTGTACTTCCTATCTCACAGTGATGTAGGCAACTTCAACACAACATTTTACAACATAAGTCCTTCGGATGAGACTATAAACCGAGGCCTCGTGTGCGAACGCATGCAGAACATCTTGCGCACACGTTAAATCCTGTTCCGCTTTTCGGAAGAGTAGGCCATTATGTGCCGATGGAAACAGAAGACAAAATTTACAAAACCGCATTTTTAGATGTAAAAAAGCACATGAGTGCTTATTCCATTATCCTCGATATAAAAGAATAAGTAAATAATAAATAAAATAATATAATGTGAATTATTACTGTTGTTGTTCTTGAAAAGATCGTCTTGGGAGGGAGCACGAAACAGCTGCCAGCCTCGTACACTATGACGCCAGCTCAAGGTGACGTCACGGGACTGACGTCATTGCCTGATGATGTCATGGCGAGTCATCTGCGTCTGTTTCTGACCGACCCTACGTTCCCTGCATTCGTGGCGAGAGTGAGTGAGCGGTTAGAAGACATCGTGAAAGAATGTCAAGAATAAACGTGGACCTGATCGTTAAGGATTCATTACGAGTTTGGGTTAGATTTTCCAAAGTGCTTGTTTTTGTTTTGATTATTAAATGGTTACTGTGCTGAATTAGTTCGCGATTGCTGTTGTGGATCAGTTTGTTTGGGTTTTTGTTTTTTTCCCTCCAGGGTGAGATTGTGTGTTGTGTGTGTGTTGGGGGGGGTGTGGGGGGGGGGGGGGGGGGTCGGGTTGTTGTTTTTTTTGGGTTTTTTTTGGTGTTTTTTTTTTTTGGGGGGGGAGGGGTTCCGGTGTGTGTGTGGGTTTTTTTCTGTTTTTTTTTTTGTTGGTGGTGGTTTTTTGTTTTAGGGCGTAGGGTGGGGGGGTTCCGGTGTGTGTGTGTTTGGGGGTGGTGGTGGTGGTGGGGGGGGGGGGGGGGGTTCCGGTGTGTGTGTGTTTGTTGTTTTTTTTCTGGGGCGAGGTGTGTGTGTGTGTTGTGTGTGTGTGTGTGTGTGTGTGTGTGTGTGTGTGTGTGTGTGTGTGTTTATTTTTGATTATGTTGATCTGTTTCTGGGGTGGGTTGGTTTTTTCCCCCCACGTTTGTTTAAAATGTATTTTGTTTGGGAAAAAAAGGGGAAGGGTGCGGAGCTGTCGATTGTAATATGTCACGTATTACATAATTGTCCTTGTGACAGTGTGTGACAGCAGGACCGTTGTGGTTTGTAGGCCCAGCGGGTAGCTAACCTTGCATGCAAGAGACGAAGGGTCTGAAGTTCAAATCTCGCCTACACTCCAATATTGCTTGTTCTCTTTTCTACCACAGCGCCTTGAGTAGTAGCAAGGCTTGAAGGATCATGGAGCGTGCACGCGCGTGTGTGGCCCGAACACACGCACGCACGCACACACACACACACACACAACACACACACACCACACACACAAACACAAACACACACACAACACACACACACACACACACACACTTCGGATGAGGCTATAAACCGAGGCCCCGTGTGCGAGCGCACACAGAACATCTTACGCTCACGTTAAATCCTGTTCCGCTTTTCGTAAGAGTAGGCCATTGAGTGCGGTGGGAACAGATGACAGAATTTACAAAACTGCATACATACGGGGACTGGATAAAAAAAAGCACATAAGTGCTTATTCCTTCATCCTCGATATAAATGAATAAAATAAAAAAAATAAAAAAGCATACCTACCCCCCCCCCACCACACACACACAACACACCACAAACACACACACACCACACAACACAACACACACACACACACACACACACACACACACACACACACACACACACAGAGAAACACACACACAACACACACACACAGGAAACACACACACACACACACACACACACACACACACACACACAACACACACACACACACACACACGAAAACACACACCCCACACACAAACACAACACACACAACACACACACACACACACACACACACACACACACACACACACACACACACACACACAACACAACACACACACACCACACACACACACACACACACACACACACACACACACACACACACACACACACACACACACACACAACACACATCTTTGGCACATAACCCGCCCAAGTGATAAACCAGAAAAAAGAAAAATGTCTTCTTTTTGTTTTTAATTCACATGTTTAAAGATAAGCTTACAGTCAAAAAACGAATGAACGAAAATAAAAATCTAAATATAACAAATAATAATAATAATAACAACAAAAGTCATATTTTAGGCTGAAATGCGAGAATATATCACCTTGATAATAATAAACAGCGATAGTCGGCAAGAATTATGTCACAGTGTCTATAAGACAACGGCAGTTGAAACAGTGTTGCTGTCATATTGGTGTAAAATCTTTCTGCATACCAAGGTAAGACATCAGTAAATTACGTTTTGTACAATGCATAGACTCATATGCACATGCGGCAGTTTTAAGGCAAGCGCGAATTGTGCGCACCGCTAAACACGCGCGCGCGCGCGCGCGCCACACACACACACACACCACACACACACACACACACACACACACACACACACACACACACACACACACACACCACACACAACACACCATTACGAACGAAAAAAAAACCCCAACAACCTGCACACCCCCCACCCCCCAAAAAATCGTTGTGCTTCTTCCAGAAAATGGCTTCATTCTAGCAGTTCTGTTTCTTTCAAAAACAAGAAACAAAACGCAATCTTTGTACAGAATACACACCAGTCAGAACAATGAATTATGTACAAAAGCGATTTGGCAACCAAGTATTAAACATTATCAGCTCAACAACGCCCAATCAAAACCGATAACCAGCTAGTATCGTTGTGTTTTTTTGCTTTTTTTCCTTTATAATACTATTTATGTTGTGCTTTTATATATATATATGATATATATATATTATATCTATTTATTATGTATATACACACACACACACACACACACACACAACAAAATTGCTTATTCAATGTACCATATTGAGAGAAATAAAATGGACTTTCAAGCGCCATGAATTGTACTGTGGGGGGGAATTTCACATGCATGTGCACGTGCTGGAGCTATTAAACCCTGTAGGGAAACTTTCGGAAGGGGACAGGGTAGCTCAGTGG
>CM054166.1:14929083-14931583 GCA_028751875.1 Rapana venosa
GTGTGTGTGTGTGTGTGTGTGTGAGTGTGTGTGTGTGTGTGTGTGTGTGTGTGTGCGTGCGTGTGTGTTTAGAATTAACATAAGTATCAACACAATTTTCCTTTTAAAAAAAAATTCCAACGGATGAGGCTATTTATAAACTAACACAGGCATCTTGCGTACACGTTAAAACGCCGTCCATATTTCTCAGAAGAGTAGGCCGACATAGCAAATGACCCACCGTTGTATGGCTCACACGAACATCATCATCATCATCATCATCATCATCATCATCATCATCATAATGTATGGAATTTATATAGCACTGAATCTTGTAAAGCAACAAATCAAAGCGCTTTTTTTTTATATCGAGAATAATGGAATAAGCACTCGTGTGTTTTTTACATCCAGTCCCCGTGTGTATGCGGTTTTGTAAATTTTATCATCTGTTCACTTCGGCACACAATGGCCTACTCTTTCGAAAAGCGGAACAGGATTTAACGTGTGCGCAAGATGTTCTGCATGCGTCCGCACACGGGGCCTCGGTCTATAGTCTCATCCGAAGGACATACCCAGCATGACTTCAGCAAACTGGAGAAGGATGAGCTCCGCCAAGGAAGACACACTGCATTGAAAAGTTGAGCGCTGAGCGCCAATAATTCCTCGGGGAGTTATATTATGAGGAAAAGTCGGGCGAAGTCCATAAACCAGTCGTAATTTTTGGCCTTAAGCTGGTGATTCATTGCCCTCTTCGATCTTGCGCTTCAGACGGACCGTTTGACCCTGAACCTGTTTGTACAGACCTGTCAGTGTCACAAGGACGAATTCTCACACACAACGTTTGAAGGGTGTAAAAGGTAAAGGTCCCCCCCCCCCCCCCCCCCGAGTTGCCGGGGACCTGTTAGAATCAAATAGCATCCCCACCTTCTGGAAACTGTGTGCTAGAAATTCCCTATTTTCTATCCCTCTCTTTGTTTCTACCTTGTTCCTTTACTTCCTTTTACCTTCTCCTTGTCTATTTTCTGCCTTCTCGGTCCATTCTCCTGCCTTTTTTTTTTTTTTTTACTCAGAGAAGACATGAAATTTTACATCAAATCTTTCCCATGCCGAAGTCGGATGTGCTGGGCCTGACTTGTCAGGCGCTTAATGAACCTGAACCTATTTGTACAGACCTGCCTGTCAGTGTGACAAGGACGAATTCTCACACAAAACATTTGAAAGGTGTGAAAGGTAAAGGTTCCCCCCAGGTGTGAAAGGTAAAGAGTTCCACGGCAGCGCAACGTTTTGTCGCTCATATGACAGACAACAACAGCTGCTCCCTGAGCGTTTGATGAAGAAGACAGAAGAAAGGTGAAGGTTGCTGCTGGAGTTCCGAGATTTCTACCTCATACAAAAATCATACATACTAGCGCGCGCAGCGTGACTGTGGTGATGGGTTGGAGGATGCAAGCCGTCGGTTTAATAATAATAATAATGATAATAATAATAATAATGAATGGAATTTATATAGCAACATATCTTGCAAAAACAAATCAAAGCGCTTGCATACAACACACCCACACAAATACAAGCAATGCCAATTAACAGAGCTGACAAATTCAAATGTACACTCACACACACACACACACACACACACACACACACACACACACACACACAGGTTATACACTTTGGCAAGTCTGAGACAGAACAGGACCTGTTTCAATTGCTGGGTTAAACCTGATACCACAAGCCGCTTGAAACTTACGTTTTGGGTAACAGACGATCCGTTTGGGATTTTTCACCCTGACCATACATACAATCTAGAAGCCAAGTCGGTCACCCCCTTTAGTGCTGACTGCATACATCATGCACGTCACAAACAAACCTGATCAGTGATACAAGATTAAAAACGTGTTGCTATTCAGCTGGTTTACACGTCATTTTATCAATGATGTAACCCGATTGAACTTTCATCCCTTTAAGCACTTTGAGGAGTCGTTAACACCCTTGCATCGAATTTTTCACACAGTGTCTCTTGGTCAAACTGAACACGGCACAGCCCATCCCTTAAAACTGAACCCATACCTGTGTTACAGTCGACTCGAGTGGCTCTTTTGGCCAGTCTTTCCTTTTTCTCTTTTATCTTCAGGGCAGCGATGACTCCCGCGGGTGTGGATCTTTGTATCTAGACTATAAATCCTTCATGACTTTGTGCTTCCCAATCTCCAGTGAATAGACAGATAGACAACCTTGTATCGCCCTACCATAAATCACTACGTCTGCACTCTTTCTGGGGGCTGTTTATACTTCCTGTTTTTCAGATAAAGAGTAGTCCATTATCTTGAGAGAGCTATGGCTGAGAGGATAGAGTGTTTGACTTTTATCCTGTAGAGCAGATCCATGAAGTCTGTTGGTTCGAATCTATCTCGGCAGCGGCATTTAAAATAAGGAGAAAGAGTTGGGGGGAAGGGGCTACGATCTCCAGGGTCAAACTAAAGGGCATGCAGATCTGCCAGTATCTAGAATATATACGTGTATA
>CM054166.1:14939083-14941583 GCA_028751875.1 Rapana venosa
GCAGGCTAAAGTTGGCACGACAGTTTGAAAACAAAGTCGGGTATACTTTGCGTAAATCGCACACGAAAGTTTAAAAATAAGACATGCCAGACTTTGCACACACACAAACAAATCACACAATAAAGTTTTATAACACAACCTCTCTTACACAAAGCAGGCTATTTTCTGCACATATCAACCACGAACGTTTCATTTATTTTATTCTTTTTACCGAGGATAATGGAATAAGCACTTCTGTGCTTTATTACATCCAGTACCCGTGTGTATGCGGTTTTGTAAATTCTGTCATCTGTTCCCATCGGCACACAATGACCTGCTCTTACGAAAAGCGGAACAGGATTTAACGTGTGCGCAAGATGTTCTGCGTGCGTTATAAAAAAGTCACCTATACACATAAAAAAATCGGTTATACCTTACACAAATCACGCACGAATGCTTCAAAATAAAGCAGGCGTTACACTACACAAACACGTATATTTATTTATTTATACCACTGTTAAGTCACGTCAGATTTCTCTGCTTGAAATTCGGGCAGCTCTCCCCTGGGGAGAGCGCGTCGCCAGAAGAGCAGCGCCACCCTTTTTTTTTCCCTGTCTACAGCTGTATTTGTTTCCCTATCAGAGTGGCTTTTTTCTACAGAATTTTGCCAGGGACAACTCTCTTGTCGCCGTGGGTTCTTTTACATGCGGCTAAATAATTATGTGTAACGCACGGGACCTCGGTTTATCGTCTCATCCGAAAGACTAGCACCCAGACTTTCACTCATGGATGGGGGAAAAGTTTCGGGTCCAAACGGGGTACGAACCACCGCACACTTCCGGCCCGGACTTTTCGCTTTCTTAGACAGGCGCGTTACCTCTAGACCACCGATCTACCGACAGTTTATCAACAAAGCACGCTATTTTCCACAGTTTAAACACGATTGGATTTTTTTTTTTAAATATACAAAAAAGTTGGATATACTTTTCGCAAATCACTCACCAAAGTCCGAACTTAACACAGGGGTATTTCGCATGGATTAAACAATGGAGACCTTTAAAGTCGATTTTTTTGTGCTAGTTTACCGAAATTGTCCCAAAACAGGTAATGTCCTCTTACTTACACACAGCAGCACATATCGGAAAATTACTGAGATAATTACGCAAAAAATTACAACCCGCAAAAAAATCTCACCATTCGGTGACTGAACACTGGAACACTAGGCAGAGACATGAACACACACACACTACACTACACTACACACACACACACACACACACACACACACACACACACACACACACACACACACACACACACACTCTCTCTCTCTCTCTCTCTCTCTCTCTCTCTCTCTCACACACACACACACACACACACTACACACACACACAATACAATACACTACACTACACACACACACACACACAACACTACACTACACACACGCACGCACGCACGCCACAACACACACACACACACACACACACACACACACACACACACACACACACACACACACAACACACAAAACCATCAGGGAAAACTCTCAAGAAAAAATAAATTGGAGAAGGGGGTACTTAATAACAGTTCCCAGGGGGAAAAAAAAGTTGTCCTCAAGAAAATACTTCAGTGGCTAGTACTCTCAACCGACCCTCTTGCCCTCAAATACACACCTTGTGTCCGATCGATCCTGAGTGTTCACATAGATCTGCAAATGCCCGAGTGGTGGGGTTGTTTGTTTGTTTGTTCGTTTGTGTGTTTGTTTGTATGTTTGTTCCTGGCGTCAGCTCAAGAGTCTGAATTTCCAAACGAGTGGTTGTTGTTACCGTTGTCAGGTCACTGGTTCAAATCTCTTATCGTCGCTTGGATTTGATTATCGACATCACAAGTTGGAAATTGTGACAGTTTCTGGGAAGGGGGGGGGGGTGGTTCCGCCAGCAAAAATATTTTATTCTTGTTATTATTATTTTTTTCTGAACAGGTTTTATTTTTTACATCATAAAACTCATCTATTCTCTTGTGTGTGTATGTGTGTGTGTGTGTGTGTGTGTGTGTGTGTGTGTGTGTGTTGTGTGTGTGTGTGTGTGTGTGTGTGTGTGTGTGTGTGTGTGTGTGTGTGTTGTTGTTGTTGTTGTTGTTGTTGTTGCTTCGATTTTACGTCTGTTCACTCAAAGTGATAATAGACGATAGTAAGGGGAAGGGAGAGGGCATTTAATGATTTATGTTGATGGTTGTGTGCCGTAATAGGGTTATCTGTCGCTAAATATCGTAGGCAGTACACAGAAAAGGGCTAAGCAATGATAACAATAATAAATACATAACAAATGCTATGTGTGTAGGGTATAGTTGGATGCAAGGTAATATATATATATATATATATATATATATATATATATATATATAAGAAACAGACAGAGACGCACAGACAGACAGACAGACAGACAGAGACAGCAGATAGCTACACAGTTCGCAAACAGACAGACAGAGACAGATAGACAGACAGACAGACACAGACATA
>CM054166.1:14949083-14951583 GCA_028751875.1 Rapana venosa
GCGGCTGAGAGACGAGAGGACTGGAGAAAAGTGGTTGACAAAGCTTCGAAGGCGCCCCAAAGGATTCGGAATCTGAGGGATCGATGACGGTGACGGAGAACTCGAACTGTAAAACTTACGGTACTTCTGTATCATTGTTGCTGTTGCTGCTGTCGTTATTGTCCGTTATAGTTGGGTGTTCCTCGGCTCGATACTAAGAACACGCACTCTGTCTCACGCATCACACCTGAGACTGACTGAGGGCTCTAAGTACACACTGGATGAGAAGTTTGTCGTGCACGGCTGTTTTCAAGAATCTCACCATATAGGTAGCCATACTCCGGCTTTAGGGGACGGGGATAGCTCAGTGGTCAGAGCACTCGCTTTCCTCCAAGCTAAGGTTAAGCAGCATCGAGCCTGGTTACCACTTGGATGGGTAACCGTTTGCGCGCCTTGGCTTCAGTACAGTCACCCCAGTTCACCCTGTTGTAAATGGGTACCTGCCCTCTTTAGGGTCAGGGAAGGTAAAGCAGCGAGGGAGAGGAGATGGGCACCGCCCTCAATATGCTGGCCCTAGAGAAGTGAGGTCTCTGACGCCTCGCTCCCTACGACCACATAGGTTATGGGACTCCTGTACCTTTACCTTACTCCGGCTTTAGAGGATTCGTCTCATTTAAAGGGGAGTACAGGCTGATAGGCGAAGAGGTTGTCACGGGTGACGCAGCATTTCAAAGTGCAATGTTCAACGTGTTCAGGTATGACTCAGAAGTTTTGTTTACACCTGTAAGATCCCCCTCCCACCTCCTGTTTCATATCAGAACTATCCCACCTTCACTAACCCATGTCCTATCACCCTGCTAAAGTATACGACATGTGTGAGTGAGTGTGTGTGTGTGTGCTTTTGAAAAACATTTGACTAATGAAATTTTATTTCATAGATTTTGGCTGCAGGCACCATGTCTGTAATATCTGTTTGTTTAAAACTATTGATTGTTTATCATTGGTTGCATGACTGTGTAAGATTGGGTTGAATGCATGCGCTTTGATTTGTCTTTGCAAGATATAGCGCTATATAAGTTCCATTTAGTATTATTATTATTATTATTATTATTATTATTATTGACAGTAGTGTTTTGGCCTTGGTCAGAGTTTTTGCGTGTTTTGAAAACTGAGCTGCATCTGTTCCTTATATTGTTAATCCTTTTTTTTTTAAATTGAGAAACTGTGTTTATATAGTCCAGCCCCTTTTATGTCTTCATGATGTTTTGAATGAATTCTTTTTTTTCAGTTAGTGTATTGACTTTTTAATACTTGATTTCAATTATTGACAGGATTTTAGTTTACAGTTTGCTTGGCTCAGAAAAGACGATACGTTGATTGATAATTGATTGATTGATTGATTGATAATCTGTCTTCCCGAGGGTTACAGATAAGTATTGACTTGCTTCTTTTCTTCACCAGACCCTTGCCATGCGTAGGAACTATCGCTATTTATCGCAACTAATAATTTCAGTTACGAAAAGTATATACTTTTTCCGTATCAATGACTTTCAACATTAAACCCTGTATCTGTTTTATGCAATATTTTTCTATCCCCCCCCCCCCCCCCCCAAAAAAAAAAAACCAACAACAACCCCAAACCGCAACACCAACACTTAAAAAAAAAAAAAAACAACCAAAGACCAAAAACAAAAAATTCTTACTTCAGTTCACACACACGTATTCTCAGCTAGGTCCATGAAGAAACACAACCAGCGGGAAAATACAGTTTTACATCGTCATCATCAACACGTCGGTTTTTTACACACACAATAATAATAACAATTATATCTCACCACAGGCGGAGACAAAGTTCGGCACGAGCACAATCACCCAACGCTTATAATAATAATAATAATAATATACACATAACACCACTAACAGAGTCGCTTCGACAACACAAAGAGTGTAGCAGTAACCGATACAGTCATTGTTGGCATGTCGCTTCGCACATTCTTTTCTCCGTAACGGAACTTTCTCGTTGCACTAACTGTACACAGACACGCTTGTGAGGAAATGGTGGAAGATTTCAAGCGCTCCTTCACCCTCACGCCACCCAATTTACTCCTCGCCCTCTTGTATGTATCCTATGTCCGTTTCTCAGAAAACAACACTACACTACACTAGGCTACAGCCAAATCCAGCCTTGAAGGACTAGGCCTATCCCTAGTCAAATCAAACGACAAGACAATATTCAGCTCGAGACTGCCAAGTCATAGCCCACCCTTCTCTCTCTCTCTCTCTCTCTCTCTCTCTCTCTCACTTGTTGACCTGTAAAAAAAAGTCTTAAGCGCACACACACACACACTCTCTTTATTCTATGTCTGCATATACATTATCTTTTTTTTCTCGCTTTTTTTTTCTCCTTTAGATAGATGGCTTGATGGGAAAAAAAAAAGCAAATGCACTGCTTATTCAATGTACCATCTGAAAATAAAAGTTTGACTTTGACTTTGACTCTCTCTCTCTCTCTCTCTCTCTC
>CM054166.1:14961583-14964083 GCA_028751875.1 Rapana venosa
ATAACAACAAAACAAAAACAAACGGAAAAAAAACTTCCCACAAAAACTTTACCGGAAGAAGGAAGCTTAGCCATGCGCACAAATCCCACAGTCTGGTGACTTCCGCCATCCTCGGAGCTGTCGGGGAACGCCAGTGCGTCAGTTTTGTTGCGTCTGCCGGAGAACAGGTTGCTGAGAGTGGCCGTGGAAAAGAAGGAGCCGCCTGTCGTCTGCATCGTTTTTTCACACAGGAGGTAGTGGTGGTAGTGGGTGGTGCGTCTGCCAGCACTGCGCCTCACTCATTTAGTCTGTAACGACAACGACAACAACAATATTGATTGAAGGATGGAGAAGAGAGAGAGAGATTGGTGGGTGGTGGTGGTGGTCTGTAACAACAAAAGTATTAAGGATGAGAAGAAAGAGATTGGTGGTGGTGGTGGTGGTGGTGGTGGTGGTGGTGGTGGTGGTTAACGGGTATTGATTTTAGTTTTGTTCGAAAGGGGATTTGCGAATTGTTGTCGTTGGAGGATTAGTAGTAGTAGTAGTAGTAGTAGGAGGAGGAGGAGGAGGAGGAGGAGGAGGAGGAGGAGGAGGAGGAGGAGAAGGAGTAGTAGTAGTAGTAGTAGTAGTAGTAGTAGTAGTAGTAGTGGTAGTAGTAGTAGTGGTGGTGGTGGTGGTGGTGGTGGTGTGGTTGTTTCTTCTTATTATTCTCTTTCTTATCTTTTCTTCTTTTTCTTATTCTTCTTGTTCTTGTCTTCCTCCTCCTCCTTCTTTTTCTTCTTTTCTTTTTCCCCTCCTCTTCCTTTTCCTTCTTCTTCCTGATTGTCCCTCTGCCTGTTTTTCTTCTGTTTTTAACTTGTTCGTTCAGTCAGCACAACTGATGACACACAAATGCTTACAATGTACCCTAGGGACCTAGGATTTGCTATCGCGCATTGGATTATGCCTTTGGCGCGGTATCCGACAAAATAATGCACTTAAAAAATCCCTGCAACATAATTGATAATTAGATATGTGTACAAAAATCACAATGTCAACATGCTACATACTGCACATGAATTGAACTATTTTTATTTATTGATGGATATGTACATGCTTTATGATAGAATATAACCAGCAATAAAAGGGACTCCCAAAAAAATAATAATAATGCAATCTCTGTTGATGAATTTAAAGAGTATAAAGACATAATTATACAATGGAGTTGAGATACTATCGCAAATCCCTCGTCATCTCCAGCAAAGATCATAATAGTACCGATAATTATAGAAATGAGAAACAGAACCATGCAAGGTGGTTTTAGAGAAACGTTTATTCAGAAAAGAGACCCCCCCCCCCCCCCCCCCCCCCCCCCCCCCCACCTAAAAAAAAAAACACCCATGGTTATTATTCACGTAAACATTGTGAGCAACAACATGCGTGTGGTTTATACAGCGTGCTGCAACGTTAAGTGGTTACAAATTTCGTTTGACGACTAGCTGGTATACAATCACATACTTTGAAAAATAACACTATGCATGCAGCATGCAAGTTATCAGACCTGTGAAAACCCCTTCACCACAGTCAAGAAACAAACATTGAAGCAGCATGGGCATGGCTCCCGATCCAAAAAAATTAATAAGAAAAAATTGCTAAGACAGTCCTGGAAAGCAAGAGAACACAGAGAGAATGAGAAACATTGGTCTAATAATCACCTTGAGTGTCAAACAGTCGTTAAATTAAAGAAAGAGCACAGAGAGAATGAGAGGAAGACAGAGAAGAAGATTTTTGTTTATCTTATTTTACTTATTCTTTTATTTCGAGGATAATGGAATGCGCGTTCGTGCGCTTTATTTTTTTACATCCAATCCCCGTGTGTATCATGCAGTTTTTTGTAAATTTCGTCATCCGTTCCTACCGGCACACAATGGCCTACTCTTCCGAAAAGCGGAACGGGTTTTGACGTGTGCGCAAGATGTTCTGCGCGCGTTCGCACACGGGACCTCGGTTTACAGTTTCATTCGAAGGACTTTTATGGGGAAAGTGGAGTCAGCACTGATGTTAACTTCAGAGAGAAAAATCCTCTTGAACGGAGATACGAACCCGAGTCAGCAGATCACGAACGCATCCCTCTACCCACCAGGCTATCCCGTCTGTCTGTCTGTCTGTCTGTCTGTCTGTCTGTCTGTCTGGAACCTCGCTTTACAGTTTCATCCGAAGGACTTGTTATGGGGAAAGTGGAGTCGGCACTGATGGTTAACTTCAGAGACAAAAAATCCTCTTGAACGGAGATTCGAACCCAGGTCAGCAGATCACGAATACATCACTCTAACCACCAGGCTGTGGAGGAGGAGGAGGAGGAGGACAACATCTCAGATTGGGCAGGCCTGAGGCTGAGTGGAGGAGCGCTGCACGAGGCGGATGGAAGGAAGAGGGGGGAGGGGGGGGGGGGGGGGAGATGGCGAGGGCCGGTTGTCAAAAGTCACCCGTAGCGCCACGACGGTTGAGAGGACTGTGTGATACGTCATGTCACATAATTATT
>CM054166.1:14974083-14976583 GCA_028751875.1 Rapana venosa
TTATGACTAGAACATCTCTCTCTCTCTCTCTCTCTCTCTCTCTCTCTCTCTCTCTCTCTCTCTCTCTCTCTCTCTCTCTCTCTCTCTCTCTCATCACATTGATACTAGCCAAAGGTTTGAGTTTTATAGAACAAACTGTAATGGTCATGACTTAAAATGCTATTTACAACTTCACATGAATCGACAACTGAAACATGTCACAGCAAAATTTAGACTCGGTATATCTGATCTGAATGTACATCGTTTAAGATACAGAACATATAATGATCATGATTTGTTATGTCCAATTTGCAATGTGTCACAAGAAGATGAAGTACACTTTGTTCTATGTTGCCAACAATTACATAACCCTAGATTGAAATTTATTCAACCAAAATATTATAGGAAACCATGCTTGTTTAAATTGAATTTATTGATGTCCTGTACAAATCCTGAAGTTATACAAAACTTTTCTTTATATTTGTACAAGGCTTTCAAACTTAGAGAAATGGTCACTTCGTGAAGTAACGTACAACTTCGTGAACAAACGACTTTTCACTGTATTTATGTTATGTATAATATTGTTCACATCCCCCTTCATAAGAGGCTGAGGCCTATTTGAATAAATCATCTGCGTCTGCGTCTCTCCGATCATTCGGGCTGTAGAAATTTGTACAATTTATTTCTAAAAATGTGTGTTTTGTGCCTACTCCCCCTTCCCACTGCCCCCTTGTGAATGGGCTTAAAAAGCTTAATACAATAACACATTGTCATTCTGTCTCTGTCTCTGTCTCTGTCTCTCTCTCTCTCTCTCTCTCTCTCTCTCTCTCTCGCTCTCGCTCTCGCTCTCTCTCTCTCTTATATCAAATATATAGATTTTTTCCCCCTAAATTTTTAGTTATCATTATTTTTTTTTATTTTGCGTTTACTTCAAACTGTAAGCTCTGATTATAGTCCCCTCACAGGGCAAGGGCCGGATGGGGGAAAAAAAAAGGTCAATACTTATCTGTAACCCTTGGGAATAAAGACTATCAATCAATGTAGACTCTCTCTCTCTCCCCCTCACCCCTCCCCCTTCCCCCCACACACCCACACCCACACACACACGCACACACCCCCTTCCAGTGGATTCAGAGCTGAATGACTGTGTGAAGTAGCAGAGCGACATGTGTCATCCATCATCATCAGTTCTCACTGCTGACATCACTACCGCCAAATTCGCCCCGCCCCCTTTTCACCCCCTCATCCCCACCCCCACTCCGCTATTTTGCCCCCCCCCCCCTCCTTTCCCCTGTCCCCCTCCCCCCCCCCCCCCCCCCCCCCCCCCCCCCCCCCCCCCCCCCCCCCCCCCCCCCCCCCCCCCCCCCCCCCCCCCCCCCCCCCCCTCCCCGGGCATCTACCGGCCATAAGCAGTATTTATGGAGCTATGTAGTTACTGGCTGCTTCCTCTAAAAGTAATTAACAGTCCATAGCATCCTTACTTCCCTTTCTCATAGAACGACAACAACAACAACAGCAGAAGCAGCAGCAACAACAACAACAACAACAACAACAACAACAACAGCAGCAGCAGCAGCAGCAACTATAACGGCGTTGATGACAACGACAGCCAAAAAACAAAACAAAAATAAACAGCAATAACAATAGCAACAACGATGATAACAACAACAATAATCCATAATTGTACAATTGCGAGGATGGATGGTGGAAATAGTTAATTACGGTGATGGTGATGTTCATCGTATTAATGATGATGATGATATTATTATTATTATTATTATTATTATTATTATTAATGTTGTTGTTCTTGTTCTTCTTCTTCTTTTATTAATTATTTTTATTATTATATAATGTTTTTTTTTTATTATTATTTCTATATATATTATATTATGTTATTATTATTATTATTATTATTGACGTCGTCGTCATCATCATCATCATTGGTGGTAGTAGAAGTAGTAGTACCACCAGCAGCAGCAGCAGCAGCAGCAGCAGCAGTAGTAGTAGTAGTAGTAGTAGTGTTGTTGTTGTTGTTGTTGTTGTAGTAAAAAAAAAAACCAGAAGAGGAAGAACAAGAACAAAAAGTCCACCACCACCATCAACAAAAACGACAACACTAACAAGAACATCAACGACAACATTTTGTTTGCTTTGCTTTTATTTGATCTTCGTTCTTTGTTAAGTCTGCTATCACCAAGAACGAACAGACTTTGAATAAAACCACAGCAACTTCCCCCTTCGAAAAAATAAGCACACAAGCAGCAAGCAAACAAACAAACAACCAAAAACAAAAACCAAGCCTATACTTATTCTTTACCATTCATTTTCAAGAACGTTTTTCTCATGTTGGACATAAACAAGGAAACCATATAAAAATTTAAAAAAACCTGACATAGACAATAAAAAAAGAGATAACCAAAAAACCCAAACAAATAAAATACAAAGCAACAACAACCACGAAAGACAACAGACCAATAATGAGTATTCTCACCTTTACAGGGCCCCCCAAAAGAAGAACAAA
>CM054166.1:14984083-14986583 GCA_028751875.1 Rapana venosa
TATGGGTACAGTGCGTTGCCATTTCATACGAAACTCGAACAATGTTTATTGATAAAACACTCGATGTATAGTTTTGGAGAAGTTTCGTTGACTCGTTATTTGCTTACAGATATGGGTACAGTGCGTTGCCATTTCATACGAAACTCGAACAATGTTTATTGATAAAACACTCGATGTATAGTTTTGGAGAAGTTTCGTTGACTCGTTATTTGCTTACAGATATGGGTACAGTGCGTTGCCATTTCATACGAAACTCGAACAATGTTTATTGATAAAACACTCGATGTACAGTTTTGGAGAAGTTTCGTTGACTCGTTATTTGCTTACAGATATGGGTACAGTGCGTTGCCATTTCATACGAAACTCGAACAATGTTTATTGATAAAACACTCGATGTATAGTTTTGGAGAAGTTTCGTTGACTCGTTATTTGCTTACAGATATGGGTACAGTGCGTTGCCATTTCATACGAAACTCGAACAATGTTTATTGATAAAACACTCGATGTATAGTTTTGGAGAAGTTTCGTTGACTCGTTATTTGCTTACAGATATGGGTACAGTGCGTTGCCATTTCATACGAAACTCGAACAATGTTTATTGATAAAACACTCGATGTATAGTTTTGGAGAAGTTTCGTTGACTCGTTATTTGCTTACAGATATGGGTACAGTGCGTTGCCATTTCATACGAAACTCGAACAATGTTTATTGATAAAACACTCGATGTATAGTTTTGGAGAAGTTTCGTTGACTCGTTATTTGCTTACAGATATGGGGGCACAGTGCGTTGCCATTTCATACGAAACTCGAACAATGTTTATTGATAAAACACTCGATGTATAGTTTTGGAGAAGTTTCGTTGACTCGTTATTTGCTTACAGATATGGGTACAGTGCGTTGCCATTTCATACGAAACTCGAACAATGTTTATTGATAAAACACTCGATGTATAGTTTTGGAGAAGTTTCGTTGACTCGTTATTTGCTTACAGATATGGGTACAGTGCGTTGCCATTTCATACGAAACTCGAACAATGTTTATTGATAAAACACTCGATGTACAGTTTTGGAGAAGTTTCATTGACTCGTTATTTGCTTACAGATATGGGTACAGTGCGTTGCCATTTCATACGAAACTCGAACAATGTTTATTGATAAAACACTCGATGTATAGTTTTGGAGAAGTTTCGTTGACTCGTTATTTGCTTACAGATATGGGTACAGTGCGTTCCCATTTCATACGAAACTCGAACAATATTTATTGATAAAACACTCGATGTATAGTTTTGGAGAAGTTTCGTTGACTCGTTATTTGCTTACAGATATGGGTACAGTGCGTTGCCAGTTCATACGAAACTCGAACAATACTCATTAGTAAAACACTTGATGTATAGTTTTGGAGAAGTTTCGTTGACTCGTTATTTGCTTACAGATATGGGGGTACAGTGCGTTGCCATTTCATACGAAACTCGAACAATACTCATTAGTAAAACACTTGATGTATAGTTTTGGAGAAGTTTCGTTGGATGGTTATCAGCTTACTTTTTGTTATTGTTGTTGTTGGGGTTTCATTTTTCCAGCAGAAACGGTACCCTCTCATGCCTTTACCCTCTGCTTGCCTCTCAACCACACCCTACATACTCAGGGTTATCACTGCCATAGAAACACAAAATAATCCTCAGATGTTGATTCGTTTTTCCACTTTTCTCATGAAAACCTGGCCTCATGAAAACTGCCTTTCAAGACAAGACTAAGCAAACAAGAAAAAACAAAAAGGCAGACCACCAGCTTCTTCTCTCATTGGGCAACATCACCGAACCCTGCGGCCTGAGAATCCATGATGTCAGCAGCAGGGCAGTACAGCCAAGACCGGAGGAGCACATGGAGAAGGAAGGAAGGAGGATCATGTCGGTGTCATTGAGTGCTGCGGCTAACACCAATGATGCCGGCAGGTGAGACAGGTGAGATCTGGCATCAGTCTGTTTCTTCAACCCCTAGAACATCAGCACACTACATTTTTCCCCCATACCTTTAAAGTGTTTTGAAATCAGATAGTTCCTTTTGAATAGCGCTCTATAGAAGACACTTCTTGATCCGGAAGCAAAAGCTAAAGCGTAGTCGTATGCTCTTGCCCGTTAACATAATAATAATAATAATAATTAATAATAATACATGGAAATTATACAACATAGACGGAAAGAACAAATTATGGACAAAAAATAAAAAGTTTTAAAAAAGAAAGAAAGAAAGAAAAAGAAATACTACAAGTCAAATGTGTACGTGCCCATCATTTTCCATGTACACGTTCTTCAAATCTTGTATAACTTACGTTTAAAATTTTGAAAAACTAAACATCCTCAAAATGTATTATGCTATCTTGGGTCATGGGGGGGTAGTACCATTCTTTTTTCAGTCCCCATCTTGATTTCCTGGTTCCCAAAACACACAAAAAGGAAAATAAGAATCTGCATCTGAAGTCTGGTCCAACGAACATCTTAAAG
>CM054166.1:14991583-14994083 GCA_028751875.1 Rapana venosa
ATTTATTTTGTGATGTTATGCCTTAAAATGTTTGTGTATATCAGAACCTTGTAAGTATATTTATGATGATGATAATAATGTATGGAATTTATATAGCGCTGAATCTTGTAAAACAAACAAATCGAAGTCTAAACAGATAACGGTAAATGGCGCTGTTATTACAAGAGAAATTTAACAGCTTAGTTTTATTTTCCATCGAACGTTTCTTTCCAGTGTGCTACCCAAGAGTTTCTTAAGTACCCCAACAATGTAAAAATGTAAAACGCTACCGACTGAACAAGAAATCCATATTTCGAACAAAATCAACCAATTGAACAATAAGCCCATCTTTCTAACAATAACGAACAAGAAGAAATCTAATCTATTGTAGGTTAAAATATCTTTTTAAAAGAAACGCAATAATCTTCTTCTTCTTCTTCCTTTTTTGTCATGTTTCTCCCAGGGGAGGTTTGACATTGATGAGCCTTCTCCATCTCTCTCTGTTTTGAGCTTCCTCCTTATTTATGCCCCTTTCTCTAAGATCATCTGCAATACAGGTAGCCCAGGTTTTGCTAGGTCTTCCCTTTGGTCTCTTTCCATCCACTCAAGCGCTTCGATTTGCTTGTTTTTTACAAGATTCAGCGCTATATAAATTCCATATATTATTATTATTATTACTATGAAGTTCATTGCTCTTTCTATGATGTGGTGGTCTGCTTTCCGTTGAACGTGCCCAAACCAGAATAGTCTATTGGTACTAGCTACAAACTTCAGATCATCAACTTTGCACATTCTCCATAGTTCTTCATTCGTGATACAACAATAATCATAATAACGAATTAACTGGACTGTGCAATAACGATTTTTTTTAAAAATCGAATATCACTAAAAGATAAATGAACATTGCCGATGACGATAATGAAGTCAGAACAAGATGTAGTTGTTTTTGTTGTTGTTGTTGTTTGTTTGTTTGTTTGTTTTTAGCATGTAGCATATAATATATGATCAACAGTTTTGATATTACCATTATATGCAAGAAACATTTCCAACATATATAGTCTTAAAAACAAGTTCAATTTCCATCTGCAAGCCACAGAAGCCATCTTTTATTTGTGGACTATCACTTTCTTAGGGGTTTTTTAAACAAAGACTAACATTTGACCATTATATCTTCATATACATTTTGCACGTCCTGATCGCATTCTTGTAGTGGCAAGTGGAGTGTTTTTTTTAAGTTGCCACAACTTCTAATAACCCCTTTGCAATTTTTATTTCATCAAAAATGTCAACCTTTTTTCATCTTAAGAAACACCAAAGAGAGAAGGAACCAAAACAGAAAGTAATTTCCAAGCCTTTAAACAAAAAAAATATTTTTTTAAGTAAACCAAGAGGAGAAAAGTACATGGAAATTTTTAGTGACTAACTTTTGTTCTCAACATTCTTGGGAATGCTCGATTTCATTTTACGTCTCTTCACAAAATGTGATATTAGACACATTTTAAAAAATAAAATAAGTGGAAGGGAGGGGGGGAGTTCTGGGAGTGGGGTAGGGGATTAATGTAATAAATCTACACAGAACAATTAAGAAAATGTAAATACAAATAATTATTGAGTACATCATAATAAACATCCCAATTTCTAACCAAATCTAACGAATGAAAAATAAAACGATTTGTAACCGTAACCAACCAATTTGTGTTTTCATGTCTGGAATGTCATTGAAAGACTGGTTCTTCTTTTCTTCTTGTAAATATGTCACCAATAAAAGCTATTTATACACTTTTTTTTTTAAAACAACTAACTTTTGTTTGCAGAAAGCTGATGACGTGAATTACGACTTTGAATCCACATAAAAAAAATTTGAAAAACTACTTTGCGGAAAATCAATGAAGAAATTAAGGGCCATTGATAACGCTACAAGTTCCAGCTATAAAAACTGCTGTAGTCTCTCCAAGATGAAATACATTTACAGTTTTTAAATCTGATATAATGTAGGCAGCACCAGCATACTTGCTTAAGACTGAGCTATCTGTAAAACCTTTAAAACCTTCTTCTTCTTCTTCTTCTTCTTCTTCGTCGTCGTCGTAGAACGCTCAGACAGCAACTATTGTTGTCTGACAGAATTATGAGCGACAATGCAAGTCAGGCCCAGCACATCCGACTTTGGCGTGCGAGAGAATTGTTACCTCTTAAGACTTTCTGGGGAAAAAAAGAAGACAGAGAAGAAAGGACCAAGAAAGCAGAAAATAGAGCAGAGAAAGGTGACAGAAAGAATGGAAAGAAACACGGCAGAAACCAAGAGAGGGACAGAACAGAGGGAATTCCTAGCACAGAAATTCAAGAAGGTGGGGATGCTATCTATTCTGACAGGTCCCCGGCATCTCCACAGGGGGCGAGGGGAGGTGGGGGGGGGGGCCTTTAAAATGATTTGGCTAAAAAAAAAATTCCAGATGATTTTTTCAATGAGACGATATTAAATCTGTATTACAACTCTTTGTTCTGTCAATATAATCAATGTCGA
>CM054166.1:14999083-15009083 GCA_028751875.1 Rapana venosa
GAGAGAGAGAGAGAGCAGTGGCAAAGAGGAGTGAAGGGAGATAAACAGATTTGGCAAACGTTTGCTGTGATTTGGAGTAATGTCCCCTTTGCCAGTCAAGCATCACTGATGATTGACAACAATAATTATTATGTTGTTGTTCGTTACTGGTAGGTAGTCTGTCTGTCTGTCTGTCTGTCTGTTTCTCTGTCTCTGTTTTACTGTCTGTCTGTCTCTGTCTCTCTCTTTCCTCTCTGTCTGTGTCTCTATCTCTGTCTCTCTGTCTGTGTCTGTCTATGTTTGTGTCTTTCTCTGTATGTCTGTCAATGTCTGTGTCTTTCTCTCTCTGTCTGTCAGTCTGTCTGTCTGTCTGACTCTCTCTCTCTCTCTCTCTCTCTCTCTCTCTCTCTCTCTCTCTCTCTCTCTCTCTCTCTCTGTGTGTGTGTGTGTGTGTGTGTGTGTGTGTGTGTGTGTGTGTGTGTGTGTGTGTAAAAAAGCACATGTGTGCTTATTCATTATCTCGAAATAAAAGAATTTGTCATTGTCATTGTCTCTCTCTCAAAAGTCTGGAAAGAAAAGGTACGTTGGCCTTGCCTTAAGATTTAGCTAACTCAGGCAGACAAATAATATCTGTTACTATATAAATAAATGTGTGTGTGAGACAGAGAGAGAGAGAGAGAGAGAGAGAGAGAGGAGAGAGAGAGAGAGAGAGAACCAAAAGCGTGTTTTCAACAATACAAATTGCCAATCCTAAATAAGAGGGAAAGCGAAGTAAATTCTTCTTTGTCGTCGCGAACACTCGGACACTAACTACCGTTATCTGTCATATGAGCCAAAATGCTTTGGCTGCTGTTAAGCACCTGGCAGGTCAGGCCCAGCGCATCTGACTTTGGCAGAGGAGAGAATCATTATCTTTTAAGTCTTTCTGGGGAAAATAAAGGCAGCAGAACGGACCAAGGAGGAAGGAAGAAAACAGACAAGAAGGAGGAGACGGGATGTAAAGGAACAAGGCAGAGTCAAGGAGAGCGATAGAAAAGAGGGAATTTCCTTGCACAGGATTTTCAGAAGGTGGGGATGCTTTTTATATTGAGAGGCCTCCGGCATCCGCAAGGGGAAGTTTCAAACATTCAAATACCAGGTTAAATAAGGGGGAAAGTAAAGTTTGGGTTAGTTGGTTTTTTTTTTTAGAAGATAGATAGATAGATAGATAGATAGATAGATAGATAGATAGATAGATAGATGGATGGATGGATGGATGGATGGATGGATGGATGGATGGATGGATAGATAGATAGATAGATAGATAGATAGATAGATAGAAAGATGGATGGATGGATGGATAGATAGATAGATAGATAGCTATAGATAGATAAATAGATAGATAGATAGATAGATAGCTATAGATAGATAGATAGATAGATAGATAGATAGATAGATAGATAGATAGATAGATAGATAGATAGATGCATGGATGGATAGATAGATAGATAGCTATAGATAGATAGATAGATAGATAGATACATAGATAGATAGATAGATAGATAGATAGATAGATAGATAGATAGATAGATAGATAGATAGATAGATAGATAGATAAACAATAAAGTGGAAAAACTACACAAACAGTGACGGTAGTACAGTAGTTGAAACAAAAAAGCGAAAAGTAACTATAAAAAGAAGCAACAATTCGAAATTCAGTCACGTTTAACCGTTAAAAATTCAAGCAGACGAACACTAGCACTTCATGGCAAAACTGTATCCAATTTTTTAAAACCCAACCAACCAAACAAACAACAAAAACAAAACAAAACCGTTTTAAGTGTTAAATGGTGTCTCTGAAATCAGACAATGTGTACCGTGGTCCATGTCAGCCTCCTTTTCAGAGAGCGAACACAGGGGGGGATAACCGTCATCAAACATAGATGTCTGTGCTCGAGGTCCCGTTTGCTTAAACACACACACACACACACACACACGGGGATATACCAGTGGTTAGAACATTGCGCTTGCAATCTGACGACCCGGGTTCGATTCCCGTTCAAGGGGGGATATTTTCCCCCCTGGAGTTAACATCAGTGCAGACTCCACTTTCCCCAAAAGTCCTTCGGTTGAGACTATAAACCGAGGCCCCGTGTGCTGAACGCACGCAGAACATCTTGCCGCACACGTTAAATCCTGTTCCGCTTTTCGTAAGAGTAGGCCATTGTGTTCCGGTGGGAACGGATGACAGAATGTACAAAAACCTGCATTCACACGGGGACTAGATGTAAATATATAATAAAAAAAAAAAAGCACGTAAGTGCTTATTCCATTATCCTCGATATAAAAGAATAAAATAAAATAAAATAAATAAAATATCAACACTCCTGGCTAACTAACCAGAAGAGGTCAAACCAGGATGGTCACTGCCTTGTAGGAGAACCCCATCAACGACATAATAATAATAATAATAATCATCATCATCATCATCATACATGGAACTTATATAGCGCTATATCTTGCAAAGACAAATCAAAGCGCATGCATTCAACCTAATCTTACACAGTCATGCAATCAATGATAAATGATCAATAGTTTATACAAACAGATATTTACAAACATAGTGCGCTGCAGGCAAAATCTATGAAACGACATGTCTACACATGTCTACCCAAACGACATGTCTACACATTGAGGATTTCTTTTTTTCGTTCCTCGGCTAGAGCTCCCAGGTTCACTCACTCACTAATGGTGGAGGTTTTTGCGTCTGCGACCGTTGGTTTTTGTTGTTGTTGTTGCCCAGTACAGTTCCCCCAGTTCACCAAGCTGTAAATGGGTACCTGCCCTCTTTAGGGTCAGGGAAGGTAAAGCAGCGAGGGAGAGGAGATGGGCGCCACCCTCAATATGCTGGCCCTAGAGAAGTGAGGTCTCTGACGCCTCGCTCCCCTACGACTGCGTAGGTTATGGGACTCCTTTACCTTTACCTACCACCGTGAAGGTAGCCGCATTCCGACTTCGGGGATGGTGTCTAAACACGACACCAACGTGCAAGCTTTTTAAAAAATAAAAAAAAATTGTGTCATCTGGTCTTAAGGACACGAAATGGCCTACTCTTCTGAAAGGCGAAACGTGGTTGTTGTTTTTTTTAACGTGTGTGCAAGATGTTCTGCGTGTGATATCTTCAGTTTAACGTCTATTATTCACATTTAGTGATTTTAGACGGTTCTGCGCGTGTACACACACCGGAGCTCAGTTTATAATAATAATAATAATAATAATAATAATGTATGGAATTTATATAGCGCTGAATCTTGTAAAGCAATAAATCAAAGCGCTCTATTGTATAGCCTCATCTATAGAACTTTCGACGAAGTGGAGTCAGTACTGATGTTAACTCCAAGGGGGCAAAAATCTCCTTGAATGGGTTGTCTCGGAACAGGTTTAAACCTGGGGCTCGATCTCAGGCAGTCAAGTTGTGAGCGCAACGCTTTAACCACTAGGCCATCCCGCCACCCCCCAAAAATGGGATAAAAACCAATACTGACACCTCCAACACCACTGTTTGTTTTTTGTTTGTTTGTTGTTGTTTTTGGTAGAAGAAAAATGTCTGCAGTAGGGAGCAAAATGAATTCAGAGTCCTCTTATTGAATGTGAGTCAACGCCCCCCCACCCCCCCAACAAAAAAAGCAACAACCCAACAACAAACAACAAAACAAACAAACAAAAACAAAAATAAAAAAATCAGACCATTGACTGCTGATAAAACTCATTTGCTTTTTGAACAAACTGTTAACAGCCTAGGCCTATTATGTAGCTTTCTTGTGTCTTTCGAGATAATGATACGTATCCATGTGCCTGTCAGTATTGTAATTGCCCTTCATGGAATGATTAAAGTGTTTTTGACTGGACTTGACATGACAATATAACGGAAAAGGGAGCGGGTAACCTAGTGGTTAGAACGTCAACATCGCGATCTGATTGTTACTGAGGATGCAGGGCTCGTAAGGTTAAGCAGCATCGAGCGTGGTTACCAGTTGGATGGGTGACCGTTTGCGCGCCTTGGCTTCGGTATAGTCCCCTCAGTTCACCCAGCTGTAAATGGATACCTGCCCTCTTTAGGGTCAGGGAAGGTAAAGCAGCGAGGGAGAGGAGATGGGCGCCGCCCTCAATATGCTGGCCCCTAGAGAAGCTCAGGTCTCTTATGTCTCACTTCCCTACGACCTTATAGGTTATGGGACACCTTTATCTTTTAGATAGATAGATAGATAGACAGATAGATAGATAGATAGATAGATAGATATCCCTCCATCTTTCTACAGCCAGTGGCATGGTTGGTATGAGCATACCCAGCATGCACAACGCTGCCCGGAGACGGATGGGCTCCACCGGGTTCACAACTCGCCGAGCTAAGACATAACTGCCTGAACATGTCGGTCAGCACTCACGCCCCAGTGACTCACTCGTAAAGGAGTTAGAGGAAAAGTCACATTAAGTCAATGCAGCAGAAAAGCAAAGCGGATTTGAACACTGCACTTATGTATGTAGAGCCTATGTATGTATGTATGTAACTTATGTAGCCTACCTTCCCTGTGCCGTAGAGAGCAAGCCTGCTTTTGTTTGTGAGCCAAATTACAAATTACTGCACCAGCTAGTAGATGATGTAAATTATGCGTAAAAGTCGCGCTCTAGCTTTTTTATATATGTTGTTTTTTCGCCTTTAGCCTTGCGTGTGTGTGTGTGTGTGTGTGTGTGTATGCGTGCGTGCGCTCGCGCACACGTGTGGTGTGTGTGTGTGTGTGTGTGAACCTTAATTATAAGACCGTAATTGTCCCACGCAAGGTCCTCTCTCTCTCTCTCTCTTTCGAACATGGTCTCAGTATGACGTTTAATTTGAGATAATTATAACAAAGTTTCACAAGGACATGTAATTGAGATTGACGTCATTCCATCACCTCACTATAACAAACGCCCCATATAATGAGAAAGGCAAAAGCCGAAATATTGGGGGCACAATTATATGTGGTTGTTCTACTGTTGCTTTTTGTGGTGTGTGTGTGTGTGTGTGTGTGTGTGTTATTCACACACACACACACACACACACAGTACTTACTACTGCATCCCATTCAATAAAACTAACTTTTTGTAAAAGATTGTAATTCCTGACTCACAACTTGGGTGATTTGACACAAATTTGGTACGCTTGAGTTTTGGGGCTGTTTTTTTTTAAGTCAGCAAACAATATCCCCCTTCATTTCTTTGTCGTCTGCTAGCTTCCCAACAACAACAACACCCATGCGCGGGGATAACGCTGTATGTAGTCTTGACCATAAGCAATTCTTAGACGATGATCATTTCCAACTTGTTCATGACTACCTGGTATCAAGATCTATGTCCTCAACCCCTAACACGCAGTAGTTATGATTACCTTTAAAATACTTTAGAATATATATATATATATGTATATATATATATATATATATATATATATATATATATATATATATATATATATATCCCAAAAGTCCTTCGGATGAGACTATAAACCAAGGTCCCGTGTGCGAGCGCACGCAGAACATCTTGCGCACACGTTAAATCCTGTTCCGCTTTTCGTAAGAGTAGGCCATTGTGTGCCGTTGGGAACAGATGACAGAATTCACAAACCGCATACACACGGGGACTGGATGTAAACAAGCACATAAGCGCTTATTCCATTATCCTCGATATAAAAGAATAAAATAAATAAATCACACACACACACACACACACACAGCAAAAAAAAAAATTTCTAACGCTTTTATCAAAGACACAACTTCACCCAAAAGTTAAATCTGGAGTTTAAGCATTTGCTTGTAGTGGCGCTTCTCTTGTGGCGACTCTCTCTCTCTCTCTCTCTCTCTCTCTCTCTCTCTCTCTCTCTCTCTCTCTCTCTCTCTTCTCTCTCCCATAGACTGTCCTTGCTTGCCCTTCACAAGATGAATTCAAGCATTTTTGACTTGACTTTGACTTCGACCAGGCGTTTGGTGTGTGTGTGTCCCCCCCCCCCCCCCCCCCCCCAATATGTGCCAAAAGCTACCCCGAAAAAATGGATGTGCTGTTTAGTGATCGTACCAAGTAAGGATATACCATTTTGGGAACGTGAAAAGATAAAAATGAGCACCAGGAATATCACACCACACACACACACACACACACACACTGCAACAGACAGACAGACAGACACAGAGGGAGGGAGGGTGGGAGAGAGAGAGAGATTTGTGCAATGGTAAAACCTGTTCTGCCTTTTGGAAGAGCAAGCCATTGTGCCAGTGAGGATGAATGACAACATTTACAAAACTGCATACACGCAGGGACTGGATGTAAGAAAAAAATCACACGAGTGCTTATTCATAATCCTCGAAATGCAAGAAATTAAATAGATTTTTTTTTAAACACACACCCATATACTCTCTCTCTCTCTCTCTCTCTCCCTCTCTCCTCTCTCTCTCTCTCTCTCTCTTCCTGCCCCAAAACACCACACCACCCCAAACACACAAACCCCCTCCTCACCCCAAACAACCCCACCACACCCTCACCATCACCCCCCCCACCACCCCCCACCCCACCCACCCCCCAACCCGTTACACCCACACAAAAACAGGGGCCAGGCATTCAAAACAGTCACCCCAACCAAACTGCCGATATACGTCTTGCTTGTAGCTTGCTATGCTAGCTATCTAAAACTGTACTGACTGTACGTACTGACGTCTATACGTGCATACTAATTATATCACTCTTTTTACGTACGTACTTACTAACTACCTCTTCTGTACTGTAATGTACTGTAACTTACTATTCCCTTTCTATATTTAAATATTCTGACTGTACTATACATTCTTACTAACAACTACCCTAAAATTTCACCCTACACTATACATATTCACTACACTAACTTACTTTACTTATTTACATTCTACCTACCTACACTACACTAACTATCCTACCACATACCCACACTACCCACACTCATATATATATTTTTAAAACTAACTATACTATAATACTTTCTTTAAAATTAAAATACTAAACTTCTTACTATACTATATAACTAACTACACTAAATTTCTTTACTCCCTCCACTCCCCCCACCCCACCCCCCTATACTATACTTACTATACATACTATACTATACTATACTTTTCTATTATACTATACTATACTTACTAACTATAACACTACACTACACTTACTATACTGTATGTACTGTACTATACTGTACTATATGTACTTACTGTATATGTGAAATTTTTAGGCTCGGTAGGAGCTTCAAGGTTGGCATGTACTATATAACTTACTAATTCAATATATTACTTGCTATACTTAACTATACTATCTTACTATACTCACTACCAAAACTAAAATGTACTGTACTGTCTATACTTACTGCACTACTATACTATAATATACTATACTTTACCACTACCACACTACTCTATATATACTATACTACATACACTATACTACCCTACACACCTACACTATATAACCACTAATAAATAATTTTCCTCACTATACTACAACACTACACTAATATCCTACCACATACAATCCTATCCCCCATCCTTCCATCCTTCACTACACTACCTACATCACTAACAACACATCACTAAACACACTACAATACATACACTTTTTTTACTCACCCCCTCCCCTCCACTCCACCATACTATAATACTATACTATATATACTATACATACAAAAAAAAAAAAAAAAAAAAAAAAAAAAAAAAAAAAAAAAAAAAAAATAAAAAAAAAAAAAAAAAAAACTAAACTATACTAATTTTTTCCTATATTTATTATATTAAATATTAATCCCCAATTCTATTTTCACACTAACTACTAAATTTTAAAAAAAAAATTTTCTCTATACTTCTTTATTTACTAACTATCATACTTTTAAATAACTACACTTTTCATTAAAACTAATAAACCCCCTTACTTTTAATTACGTTTTAACTGACTGGGGGCCCTAAGTACTGTATAACTTACTTACTTATACCCCCATACTTTACACTCAAATTATAAACTATACTAAAACATACCTATACTATACTTCTTACATACTTCATACTTAATACACTAAACACACAACTGTACTTACTGTACTTACTTACTGACTTGTACTTCTATTAACATGCAGAGTCAGGGAGGGCCCTTAAGGATTTGGCTTAATATTTCTAATTTATCTAACTATATAACAACTAACATACTTCTATCTTACTAACTTTTCACCACTAAATTACTTTTCTTACGATTATAAACAACTAACTAACTATATATAATACATACTACATACACTCAAAACTACGACTTTCTTTCTTACTTAATCATTTATCTAACTATACTTTTCTACATACACTACACTAAATAACTAACTAACAACTTACTTTTCTACCTATTACACTAACACCATACCAACCACACTACCTCCTACTCTAAACTATCTTAACTATACTATCATTTCCCCACCTACCCAACCCCACCCTAAAAAATACCCTATACTATTTTTACTAACTAACTATACTATACATACAAAAATACACAATCACACATACACTTTTCACTAACTTTAACCTCACTCACAACTACCTTAAATAACTACACTTACTTTTCTTCTCACTCCTTTCCATTTCCCAAATTCCCCTCATTCCCACATACACTAAACCCAACTATATAACTTTTCTATACTATTACAACATACATACACTACACTACACTACATACATACACTCATACCTACACTACATTGCAAATACATAAAAACCCATCCCACTTTCCCCCCATCCACTATTTTTACTAAACTATACAATTAATTTTTGTATCCTTTTTACTTACAAAGTATCTTGTAGAGTAGGGTAGGACTTAACCTTGGATGTCTGCTTACATACTTATTCATAATCTTTATCTACACTACACTCACTCACTCACTAACTACACAAATACCCCTTCACTACTCCCTAACTTTTCTTTTATTTAAAAACCCCCCATTACTAAACCCACTAACTATATTTACTATACTATCTAACTTTAAAAAAATTTACTATAATTTTACTATACTTTATGCCTACTATGTATGTATTTTTAGTAAACTAACTATCTATACTATACTAATTACTATACTTTCACCCCAAACTTCACTTTTAAACTACACACACTACACTAATCATATACTCCCCCCACTTACTATCTTACTTAAATTACTATTTTCTATACTTAACTTAAATACTTTTACTTACTATACTACACTACACTACACTATACTACACTACACTACACTATACTGTACTGTACTGTACTGTACTGTACTGTACTGTACTACACTATACTATACTACACTACACTATACTATACTATACTATACTATACTATACTTCACTACACTACACTACCCTATATTATACTACACTACACTACACTATACTATACTGTACTACACTGTACTATACTGTACTGCACTGTACTGTACTGTACTATGTAATCATGCAGAGCTCAGGGTAGGCAGCTTCAAGGCATTGGCATGTACTGTACTATACTGTACTATACTACACTATACTATACTGTACTGTACTGTACTATACTGTACTATACTATCTATCTATCTATCTGTCCCGTAGTCTGACGACCGTGGGGGCACCCTCAAAGACTCAGCAACCAGTTCCCTCCATTCCTCTCTCTGTTCTGCCTTTCTCAGGGTTTTGTTGAGTTCTAGGCCTGTCCATTCGCTGATGTTATCCTCCCAGCTCTTCCTTGGTCTGCCTCTTCTTCTTCCTCCTTGGACAGTGCCTTGCAAAACTGTCTTTGTAATTCCTTGGGATCTTGTGACATGCCCATACCATTTAAGTTTACGCTTTTTCACGATCGTTAGAAGGTTCTCATAGGGTCCAATGGTTTGCTGGATTCTGTTATGCACGCTTTCGTTGCTTATGTGGTCTTTGTAGGAGATGCCAAGGAGTCTCCGAAAGCATCTCATCTCCACTGCCTGTATCTTCTCTCCAAATCTGCAGTC
>CM054166.1:15014083-15019083 GCA_028751875.1 Rapana venosa
TGCAAAACATTTTCACCTTTTTGTGTTAAAGCGAAAAAACACTGGTGAAATCTAGCTCTAAAGGAAACGCGTGTACACACCGCACGATAATATAAACCACACACAACCTTACATTATTTGTTTATATAACCATACGATCTATCTGAAATCAGCTGACGAAGTTTTAACCTCAAAATGGACTGAAAGCTGCTGAAATAAAACTGTGGGTAACCAATGAAGTGAGTGACTCAGTTTCATCACAGAAGGAGAGAAAGGGAGAAGAAAGGAGAGAAGAAGAAGAAGAAGAAGAAGAAAGAAAACCATAAGCATCTGATATCTGTGTGTGATGAAAAGAGAGAAAGTGAGCAGAGAGAGGAGATAAAAGAGGAAGAAGGAGGAAGAGGAGGAGGAAGAAGGAGAGGAGGGAGAGGAGAGGAGGAGGAAGAAGAGGAGGGAGAGGAGAGGAGGAGGAAGAAGAGGAGGGAGAGGAGAGGAGGGAGGAGGTGAGGAGGAAGAGGGCTTCTGGTCTTCATCATGCTGGACAAACGTAGAGATCCTCCGGCGACTAATGCCCCCCATAAAATGGTAACGGTGTGTGTGTGTGGTGTGGTGTGTGTGTGTGTGTGTGTGTGTGTGTGTGTGTGTGTGTGTGTGTGTGTGCGCGCGCCGTGTGGTGTGTGTGTGCGTGTGTGCGTGCGTGTGTGTGTGTGTGTGTGTGTGTGTGTGTGTGTCTGTGTCTGTGTCTGTGTGTCTGTGTGTCTGTGTGAAAGTCAAAGTCAAACTGTGTCAAACTCTGTGTGTGTGGGCGCGTGCGTGCGCGCACGAGTGCGTACGTGCATGCGTGCTGCTGTGCGTGCGTGCGTGGTGTGTGTGTGTGTGTGTTGGTGTGTGCGCGCGCGCGAGCGTGCGTGCGTGCGTTTGTGTGTATATATGCATGTGTGAATATTCTATGTCTTTCTGGGATAAAAAGGCAAGAGAATGTATTCCAAGAAGGCAGAAAATCGACAAGAAGGGGGTTAACAGAAAGAAAAGGAACAAGGCAGAAACAAAGAGAGGGATAGAAAAGAGGGAATTTCCAACACAGAATTTCCAGAAGGCAGGGATGCTATTGATACTGACAGGCCCCCCAGGTAGACCTACAGGGGTGATGGAGTCCTTCATTCAAAACAACTTCACCATCAGCAGTTTCTATTCACTGCATTCATGAACCCTGTCTCCCTAAAGCATTACATTGCGGTACATTACAGCCTTTTGTTGACTGTTCCGGTTAAAAGATATTTTTTAAAAACACACAATGGCCGACAACCACCCGTGGTGTTTTCAAAATGGCCTGAATGTACGTAATGGGGGGGGGGGGGGGGGGGGGGGGGAATGGAAATCGATGAAGAAGGCTGGGACATGGCACAACCTGACAGAGTGTACGTAATTTCGCATTGTCATGCTTCAGGAAATATAGAACAACCACAGGCGTTCTCGCTTCCTTTATCAGTGCTTGTTAAAGCTAGTTTCTAGTTCCAAAAAGAAAGGGAGGGAGGGAAGGAGGGAGGAAGGAAGGAGGTATGGTAAGAGGGGTGGGGAATCGGGAGATTGAAAGAGGATGACAACGTTTTGGATCCTGAGTTTGGTGTTAGAAGTGTTTTCCTATCAGTGATATTCCATTGGGAACATGCAGCAGTGTTCTTAGAGGTAAACTAGTTTCATTTTATCTATCTATCTATCAACCCATCCATTGACCCATCTCTCTAGCTAGCTATCTACCTATCTATCCATCTATCTATCTATCTATCTATCTATCTACCTATCAACCCGTCCATTGACCCATCTATCTATCCATCCATCCATCTATCTATCAACCCATCCATTAACCCATCTATCTATCTATTCATCGATCCATCTATCTCTATCTATCTGTCCATCCATCTACCTTTCCATCTATCCCTCCATCCATCTATCCATCTATCTATCCATCTATCTATCCATCCATTCATCTATCTATCTATCTAACTATCCACCCATTCATCCCTCCATCTATTTATCTATCTATTTATCTATCTACAAATCTCTATCTATTTCTCTATCTATATATCTACCGACCGCGCTCACGCGCACGTGCTTGCGTGCGTGCGTGCGTGTGTGTGTGTGTGTGTACTAGCAGGTACAGAGAGGGAGAGAGAGGGGGGGGGGGGAGAGACAGACAGACAGATAGATAGACAGACAGACAGAAGATAGACAGACAGACAGAGACAGAGAGTCAGAGAGACTCTAAGGAAGGCAGGTACCCATTTACAGCTGGGTGAATTGGGTGACTGTACTCAAGCCAAGGCGGGCAAACAGTCACCCATCTACTTTGTAACCACGCTCGCTCAATGCTGCTTAACCTTAGCATAGAGAAAGCGAGTGCTCTGACCACTGAGCTATCCCGTCCCCTAATTCAGTGCATGTTAAAGAACCCAGGGCAAACTAAAAAAGTTGTACTTGGTAAAAAAAAATTCCCAAAAAGCTACTTTTATTGGGAAGCATACTCAAGCGGAGGGAAAAAATCATTCTAAACAAATGGGTAGCAATATTGAACACTAGAGAGATAGATAGATAGAATAGATATAGATAGATAAGATAGATAGATAGATAGATAGATAATAATAATGGGGTGTGTGTGTGTGTCTGCGTGCGTCTGCGTGCGTTCTCTTCCCTTCACAACATCCCAACACACCCACCCCCCTACACATCCTCCAATACTCCATCCCCCCACCCGTCAACCACACAACACACCACCCACCAACTCCCCCCCCCCCCCAGGCCACACAAACAACAACTTTTTTAAAAACTTCACAGTCACTAAACGAACAATCGTACAGCTATACATAGCTCTCTCTTCTCTCATTTTACTCTTTTGGTTTTTTTGTTGAGCGATAGGAAAACACTCATCTTCCCACACACAGTTATTTTTAGACCATCTCTACAGTCATTTCGAAAGTTATGAGTTATGTCCCGTTAATTATCGCCTTCAGAGGGATTAGCCAGGGATTAATACTTTAAAATACAAGCAGTGAGACGTGCGTGACCTTGTGGTAAAGTGTTCGTTGCCAGGTCACTGGCTGCTGTGTGGCATACGCAGTTCTTTCTTTTTCTTCTGGCACCCAACATAACGTGTTTGTATGGTGTGAGGGGGTTGGGGGTTGGGGTGGAGGTGGCAAGAAGAAGACGGTGGGGGTGGATGGAGGGGTGATGCACTGTGAGAGACAGAGAGAGAGAGACGAGAGAGAGAGAGAGCAGAAGAGACGAGACGCAGCAGACAGAGAGAGAGAAGTGATGTTGTAGAGAGGAGAGCTTGCTCTTGAACGACGACACAGACAGATGAGAGGAAGTAGAGAGAGAGTAGAGTAGAGAGAGAGAGAGGAGGAAAGAGATGCAAGCGAGACTTGCTTTGAACGAGAGAGAGATTAGAGAAGGAGTAGAGAGAGAGAAGACGTTAGAGGATGAGAGAGATGAAAGAGAGAGAGAGAGAGCGAGAGAGAGAGAGAGAAGTATACGATAACGATAACGATAACGATAACGAAATTATATTTTCTGAGGAATAAATAAGTACAAGGACTTTTGAATCAGCCTAGGTTTGAACGAGAAAGAGGGATGGGGAGAGAGGGGAGAGGGAGAGGAGAAGAGAGAGGAGTAGGAGAGAGAGGAGAGAGAGGAGAGAGAGAAGAGAGAGGAAAAGAGAGAGAGAGAGGAGAGAGAGAGAGAGAGAGAGAGAGAGAGAGAAAAGAGAAAGAGAGAGAGAGAGAGAGGGGGGGGAGAGAAATCTGAACGAGAGGAGAAAGAGAGGAGGGAGAGAGAGGGGGGGGGAGAGAGAGAGGTATGTTTGGTGGAAGTGGTGGGTGGGTGTGAATGCAAGTTGTCGTTCCTTCTTGACTTGTCGGTCACTTCGAGGGTGGTTGTGTCCCTTGAATGGTTCAACTCTTTGTTTTCGATCTAGATATTCGCTTACTCTCTGTGTCTGTGTCTTGCTCCTTTGTCTGTCTTCTTTGCCTGTGTGTATATCTCTGTCTCTGTCTGTATGTACTTTTGTATGACTGTCTTTCTGTTTCTGTCTTTGTGAATGTGTGAATGTGTGTAGTGTGTGCGTGTGTGTGTGTGTGTGTGTGTGTGTGTGTGTGTGTGTGTGTGTGTGTGTGTGTGTGTGTGTGTGTGTGTGTGGTGTGTGTGTGTGTATGTGTGTGTGGTGTGTTAGAGAGAGAGAGAGAGAGTGTGTGTGTGTGTGTGTGTGGTGTGTGGTGGTGCTGTGGTGTGTGTGTGTGTGTGTGTGTGCTGTGCGTGCGTGTGTTGTGTGGTGTGTGTGTGATGTGGTGTGTGTGTGTGTGTGTGGTGTGTGTTGTGTGTGTGGTGTTAGAGAGAGAGAGTGTGTGTGTGTATGTGTGTGCGTGCGTGCGTGCGTGCGTGTGTGTGTGGTGTGTGTGTGTGTTAGAGAGAGGAGGAGCGATTGAGAGAGAGAGAGAGTGTGTGTGTGTGTATGTGTGTGCGTGCGTGCGTGCGTGCGTGTGTGTGTGTGTGTGTAGATGCGTGTGTGGATTTGTGTGTAGTTGTGTGTGTGGATGTGTATTTGATAGATAAACAGGCAGACATACAGACAACACACACCAACAGACAGACAGACAGACAGACAGACAGACAGACAGACAGACAGGATAAACTTTGGTGCATACAATGTCACACATAAGAAAATGAAACTGGACACGAAACCTTTGGTGACATGGGAAGAGCAGCTTGCAACTCCAGTAGACTGGCATAGTGTTTTAAAAAGAACATTTGAAAAATAAATCAAAGAAATCAGACTGGAGTGGTTCCAGCTTAAAGCATGATACTGGTGAGGATGGGACACCTCTTCCTCATGTACCATGATATATGATATGAATGTGATGTATGTATGGATGGATGGATGGATGGATGGATAGATAGATAGATAGATAGATAGATAGATAGATAGATAGATAGATAGATAGATAGATAGATAGATAGATAGATAGATA
>CM054166.1:15024083-15026583 GCA_028751875.1 Rapana venosa
TGTTTTATAGGCTATGTTCCTAATAATAGCATCGCTCATTCTAACCGCATTGAGCAGTGTCTTTGTGTCTGTTGACTTTGTACTTTAATTTGACCGGGACTCCTAAAGAAGTCCATGGTACACTCCCCTTCCCCCCACTTCCACCAAGAAGTTTTTGGCAATTTGTCTTGTGCAAGGAGGACAGGGTAGCTCAGTGGTCAGAGCGCTCGCTTTCCCCCAGCCAAAGTTAAGCAGCATTGAACGTGGTTACCAAATGGATGGGTGACCGTTTGCGCGCCTTGGCTTCAGTACAGTCCCCAGTTCACCCAGCTGTAAATGGGTACCTGTCCTCTTTAGGGTCAGGGAAGGTAAAGCAATGAGGGAGAGGAGATGGGCGCCGCTGCCCTCAATATGCTGGCCCTAGAGAAGTGAGGTCTCTGATGCCTCGCTCTCCTACAACCTTATAGGTTATGGGACTCCTTTACCTTTACCTATTGTCTGTCTGTCTCTCTCTCTCTCTCTGTCTCTGTCTCTGTCTCTCTCTCTCTCTCTCCTCTCTCTCTCTCTCTCTCTCTCTGTTTATTGTTTTCTTTTTGTTCCTTCCTTTTATTCTTCGTTTCTTTCTTGCGTCTTTTCTTTTTTATCTCTCCTTAATTATCTTTCTACGTATCTTGTTGGGTTTTTTTCCTTTCTTTCCTTTTACCTATCCTTGTTCTGTTTTTCTTCCTCCCGTTCTTTCTTCCTTCCTTGCTTTATGTGTTTCTTTCTTTCTTTTTTTGCTGTCTTTTCCTCCTCCCCCCTCCTCCTCCTTCTCTTTCCTTCCTCCTCTCCTCCTTCTTCTTCTCCTTTCTTTTACTGTCTTCTCCTCTTCCTCATCCTTCCTCTCCTCCTCCTCCCTTTTTCTCCTTAATTCCTTCCTTCCCTCTTTTCTTTCCTTCTTCTTCCTTTCTTCCTCTACTTTCTTCCGTCCTTCCTTTTTCTATATATTTCTTTCTCCCTTATCTTTTCTTTTCTTATACACGCACAACGCAGTTTCTCAAACGTCTAGTGTCAACAACAACATCAACAACAACAACAGCAACAACAACAGCAGCAACAACAACAACAACAACAACACCAACACAACAACACCAACAACAACAAAAACGAACGTGTTTTTCCCCCTCAGAAACCAATTCACGGTCAGTAGCAGAACAAAGCAAAGCAAACAAGTAAAGAGCGTTAGGCTAGCGAGGGCCTTCACCAACGATTACTCTACAATAAAACGATGGAGCCACAGTCCAGCGCCACCTTCTTCCCTTCCTTTTGCCTCTTTGATCCTGATCCTGGTGGACGGCAAGCCTGCGCGAGCAGGGGCTACTAGGGTTTGGACAAAGGAATAATTATGAGCAAGGCTCGCGTTGCAAAAACTGCACACTTGGTTAACGCTTTCCTTTCGCTTGGCTGACCTTCTTCAAGTTAGTTTGTGTTGATCTTCAGCTTCTAGACAACGGCGCCCCGAACTAGGGTAGAGTAGTGTAGTGTAGTGTAGTGTAGTGTGGTGGTGGTCACTCTCTTGGCTTAGGGGAGCCACGGACAGCGCCTCTGGGAAACTGTCCGGAGTTGGCTAGTCAGTCCTCCCTCTTAAGTCTCTCTGGAAGTGTCGTTCCTTGCTGTGCCCGTCTTTTCTTTTGTCCTTGTCTGTCAGTGTCGTTGTTTTTTTGTTGGTTTTTTTGGAAGATGCGTTCTGAAGGTTGTGTCTTTGCTGCGGGGTTTGTGTAGCGTTCGTCGTCATCTTGATCAAGGACGAGTTTTTGTTTCGAGGTTTTTCGTTTAGGGATTTTGTGTGTGTGTGGTTGATTTTGTGGAGATTTTTGTTGTTGTTGACTGTGGGGTGGGTTTTTTTTCCTTTCTTTGTGTGGATTTTTATTTTTTTAATCTTCTTTCTGTCTGTGCTACAGTTTAAACAAAGATTGTTTGTGGGTTTTTTCAAGTGGTCAAACATTACCTCTTACACACAGACAGACCTGCACGTTCGTAACAGAGTTGTGTGAAAACTGTATCGCCTACTTCACACACCCTGACTGTGAAACGGGTACAGTGCCGTTTCGGGGTAATCTCCACCCGGCCCGAAGTTTCAACACCTGGATTTGAGCGGATTAGTTCCCCTGGCGGTCCCAGCTCCCAGCGTTTTCTCTGGCGTCGCTAAGTTCTTCCCCTGTCGTCTGTCTGTAACCGTGTACGAGTACTTTTCTCCACTCACACAGACTGTGCGAGGAAAGGTTTATTTGAAGCTGGATTCCAATCCTACTGGAACAGAATTTATCAACCATTTCTGTTTTGTTTTGTGTGCGTGTATGTGAGTTTTCCGCAGAGAACGAATCTTTTTTTTTGTAATCGTGTGGTAAGGTCATCTTCGCCCAGAACAACAACAACAAAAATCTTCTAGTTCAACCTACACGGGTTTCTGCCGTATTTTTTCTAAACGACATCTTCCTTGGCACTTTCAGTACAACGAGGATTTTGTTTTTTCTGTCATTGC
>CM054166.1:15036583-15039083 GCA_028751875.1 Rapana venosa
CTTTCTATCTTTTATTTTTAAATATGATAAACCGTCCCACTGTTATCACCTCCTCCTCCTACCACTAGTACTACTACCGCTACTACTACTACTACTACACAAACGTTATCGGTGACCAGTACATTGTTCTAAGTACGTGAGGCTTCTCTCCTATCGACAGATTAAAACTAATAATATGGTCAGAGTCTGTCTGTCTGCCTGTTCTCGTCTGCGCAACTCCTAACAGGTTTAAGTACTAGCTGCTGCTGTTGTTATTACAAGTTACTTGTGCTAGTTTATTTTTTTATTTGTATTCTATTTTCCTCCCCGCCAAAGGAGGTTTTTATATATTTTTTATTTTAGTCTGATAGGTTCAAAGTTAAGCGTCTGTGCATATGAGAACACAAAAAGGTATCACTTACCTCTTAACGACAAGAGGGAAGGAAGGAGAGGACACGGATAGACAGAAGGAAGGCCGGAGAGGGACAGGACAGGAGGAAGAGGAGGGAGGGGGGGGGGTGGACTTAAGTACGCGTCAGAGAACAGTTAATCAAGAGGTAGGTGTCTGTCTTTCTTTTTTTTCTTTCTTTTTTTTTAACCCCTGCTGATCTTGTGAATGATTTCAGCACTGGCCTGGTGTCTTTGCGTGCGAGAGAGGTCGAACCCGTATTGTGTGCGATGGAGAGAGAAGGGGGGGGGGGGGGCGGGGGGAGGGGGGGAGGGAAGGTGTGGGAAGAGGGGGATGGAGGGGTAATTGAAGGGATCGAAGGTAGGACGACGAGGGGGTGGGGTGGGGGGAGGAGTGTAGATAGAGGTGTGGGTGTGCTGAAGCGAAGAAGATTGTTTTTGAGGGTCTTTCTTTCCCACGCGTCTTTTCCCCTCGACAGCTCTGTCCCGTCTGTTTTCCTTTACAGTCTGCTGCTGCTGACAACAAACAACACGTCGTGCTTGTTGTTTCCTCTCCGCGTGTGTCTTTCTCAAACGCCTTGTCGTCTGCCTGGAATGTAGACTTCATTCTCACGTTATAAACTTTTTGTTGCTGCTGGCGTTATTGTTGTGTATGAGGGGAGATAACGCTGTGGGGAATTCGGATTGTGACACTTCTTCTTCGTTGTTGTGTTTCGGGGTTTTTTGAACGTCATTTGTCCAAGTTGGTCTTTTTTTTTATTTTTAATCTTTCTCTTTCGGATACATAACACGCTCACGGGATTATACTGAAACAATGCGACGATGTGAATTTAGTTGTAGATAAGCCAGTGTGACTTGGTTTGAAGGGTTTTGTTGACGAATATTGTCGTCTGCGTTTGGTCTTGTTTTGACTGTATCGCTGTTCGACCGTGACTATGGTGATCTAGGTTCATCAATTTATGATTGATGTTGATCTCTATGATTGATGTTGATCACCGGAGGATTGATATTGATCTATGTGGGATCAGCCTGGGATAGTAAAGAGATACATACCTACGGGATCTCTAAGTTGAAGCTAGAATTATGCGTGTGTGGTTTTATCTTCAAACTAAATTCTCCCATATAGTTTAAACAAAGGTATTCAACTTGTTGATATCCTGAAAATGTTTATTTTGACGTTTGTACAGAGTACAAGTGTTAGCAGAGAGCAGATGTGGCTTCTGCTGTGTAATGTGGATGTGGCAGAATTAAGCTGAGGTCGGATGTGAACTGTGTGTGTACATATCGGTAGATGAAACGGGTTTAGAGTCTTAAACTTAAGAACTAGAGATTTTTTAAGGAGAGTCCAGTGGGATTATTTGTACATAAACGTATCTAGTCAGGAAAAATAACCCCTAAAATGAGATTGTATTCACTGTCTGGTTATCTATCATTGTTATTGTTATCATTAACAGTAATATGTAAACTGGCTACTTATGATCACCAGGATGGAAAGCAAAAACAACAAAAACAAGCAACCAAAAATAGCCACACAACAAAAACACTTCTGTAATATTGACAAGATTATCGAAATTGATTTTTTTTTAATTTATAAACATTACTCCATTAAGTTTTTCCCCTATGCAGATGCCGGGAGCTCTTTCAGTATAAATGGCATTCCCACCTTCTGGATATTCTGTACTAGAACACTCTCTCATCTCTCTCTCCTCTCTCTCTCTCTCTCTCTCTCTCCTCTCTCTCTCTCGAGCCTCTCTCTCTCCCTCCTCGTCCCTCATCCTTTCTCTCTATCCTCTCTCTCATCTCTCTCTCTCCCCCCCCCCCCCCTCCTCTCTCTCTCTTCCCTCTCTCTCCTCTCTCCCTCCCCCCCCTCCCCCTCCCTCTCTCTCTCTCCTCTCCTCCCTCTCTCTCTCTCTCTCCTCTCTCTCCCTCCCTCTCTCTCCTCTCCTCCCTCCTCTCTCTCCTCTCTCTCCCTCTCTCTCTCCTCTCTCTCTCTCCTCTCTCCTCCTCCCTCTCTCTCCTCTCTCTCTCCTCCCTCTCTCCCTCTCTCTCTCTCTCTCTCTCTCTCTCTCTCTCTCTCTCTCTCTCTCTCTTATTTTCTGCCTTTCCAGTAGAT
>CM054166.1:15049083-15061583 GCA_028751875.1 Rapana venosa
TGCTGTCCCCTAGAGAAGCTGAGGTATCTGATGCCTCGCTCCTCTACGACCACATAGGTTATGGAAACACCTTTACCTTTATGTACACAAAAGGCATTCAAGCGCTGGCAGTTCTGTACTAAAGTCCCCCGACCCGAGAGATCGTAACATTTCCCACCTTGAAGTCAACGTGCCGTAAGTTAGATAGCATGATGCGCTGGGCCTGACCTGTGAGGCGCTTAACGGCAGCTCAGCGCAACGCATTTTTGCTCATATAACAGACAGACCATAGTTGTTATCTGAGCGTTCGAAGAAGAAGAATTCAACAGATATCCTTGCCGAGATCTGACCCAATGACGTGCTAGATCTATATGGATGAAAGTCAAAATAATCCGTCCACTTAGCAACTAGAAGTATTTATTTTATTTATTCTTTTTTTTTTATTCTTTAATTTTTTTTATTTCGAGGATAGGGGAATAAGCACTCATGTGCTTTTTTTCATCCAGTCCCCGTGTGTGTGTAGTTTTGTCAATTTTGTCATCCGTTCCCACCAGCACACAATGGCCTACTCTTTCGAAAAGCGGAACGGGTTTTAACGTGTGCGTAAGATGTTCTGCGTGCGTTCGCACACGGGGCCTCGGTTTATAGTCTCATCCGAAGGACTTTTGGGGAGAGTGGAGTCGGCACTGATGCTGACTCCAGAGGAAGAATCCTCTCGAGCGAGAATCGAACCCGGGTCAGCAGATCACGAATACATCACTGTAACCACCAGGCCATCCCGTCCCCCGTATAAACGTGTGTGTGTGATTTTAGATTAGGCCCCTATCTGTACCTCATATACTGCTCGCTCCTACACACTAGTGTCTGAACTGACAGTGGTCGTGGGAGCAGTTTAGCGCTGCACTTCCGAAAACACCAGTTCTCTCCATTTGTAACGATCGTGTGCCAATGCCTGTGACTGTTTATTCATCGTTATCCAAGAGCATTCTGGGATGCCTTAAATAATAATATGTGCACGACTTCTTCAATGAAGATTCTTCCGCTACTTCTTTCAGTTTCGACACAAGGTTAGCAAGGCTTTTTTTTATTTTATTCTAGGTCCATTCAATGATGCTGTCTGCCCGTTTCTTTCTCTCTCCGCCTCCTCATTCTCTGCCTCTCTGGATGATTGATGTTTTGCGAGTATTCTTACACTGGACCTCAGTTTATAGTCTGATCTTTAAAAAAAAACACTTTTAAAGGAGTGTAGTCAGAACCAGCGTTAATTCTGGGTGGGAGGGTGGAGGGTTCGGGAGAGTCTAGCGGTTAGAGCATTGCGCTCGTGATCTAACTAACAGCCAGGGTTCGAACCACCAACCGAGTCACCAGTTCGATTGGGGATTTTTACCCCTTGAAGTTAACATCAGTACTGACTCCACTCCCCCAGCGAAAGTCCTTCGGATGAGACTCATAAACTGAAGTCCCGTGTGCGAACGTACGCAGAATATCTTACACACATGTTAAAGCCCGTTCCGACTTTTGGAATAGAAGTCCATTTTGTGCCGGTAGGAACGGATGACTTTTTGTTTTAAAAAAACCTATGCGCACCCTGAAATCGGAATGAAGCTACATCCATGGTGGGTTAAAAACCAAAAAGGTCGCATACGCAAAACCTCACTTTTGGTAAACCTCGGAGCTCTAGCCGAAGAGCGAAAATAAATTCCAGGTTAGATACAAATAGATAAATAAATAAATAAATAAATATTAATCAATCAATTAATCCTCTCAAAACAAACGCGTCAACAGAGACTGAAACCCACAGACTCATATTTTCGTCAGGGAACGAACGGGTTTGATACTCTTGCAACTTGGCTATATCGCCCCCTCCACCTCCCCTCCCCCCCCCCCACACCCCCTCCCCCCCCCCCCCCCTTACTCTTTCCCTCCCTCCTCCCCCCCCCCCCTCCCCCCCCCCCCTTCCCCCCACTCCTGTAGAGATTATAGACAATGGAAGGAAAAGGACGGCGGACAATTTATTTTCAAACTGACACTGGTTCCTCTTTGCTTTTACCTGGTCACATTTAACACAACACACACACACACACACACACACACCACATACAACTCACACACTACATCATATATCACTCTCTCTCAAACCACTCATCCTTCATCTCTCTCTCTCTTCTTCTCTCTCTCTCTCTCTCTCTCTCTCAACACTTTCACTCTCTCTCTCTCTCTCTCTCTCTCTCTCTCTCTCTCTCCTCTCTCTTCTCTCTCTCTCTCTCACCCTACTCATCTCTCACTCATCACACACACACACACACACAACACACACACACACACAGACACTACCATCCACCCACATCCACACCATCACCACACTCCACTCCACCACACTCCATAACTCCACTCCACTCACACTCCACACCACACTCCATTTACTCCACTCCACTCCACCCACCATACCCACACTCCACACCAACTCCACTCCAACCTCTCCATACACCACTCCACTCCACACCTAACAACTCACCCACACCACATCCAACTCCATTCACACACTCCACTCCACTCACACCACACTCACACCACACCACACAACCACACTCACTCCACTCCATCCACTACACTCCACACCACACCACTCCACTACACTCCACCACACCACACCACACACCACTCCACTCCACTCACCACCCACTCCACTCCACACCACACCACACCACACCACACACCACACCACACCATCACCACACTCCACTACACACTACACTAAATCGTACTATACAACTTCAAGTGACTACGATCATTTCTATAATGCAAGCGTTACTCTAAACCAGAATAACGGTAATCAAATATTATTTTCCTGCTCTAGCTGCCTACACGTTTATAATCGTGACTATACTAATCTATCATTTTGTTTGACGGAAGAACTATAGGACAAGATCTGATTAGCGCGCGCTATAACAGGTCAGTACAACGTGGGGAATAAATCCTTAATGTGTCTTCTTGTCCATAGCCGTTTTGTATAACCATGCACCTACTGATGTTATTTATTTTTTTTTGGGGGGGGGGTCTGTGGGGGTTTCGGTGACAGTGGGGGAATAAATAGAGTGAATATCAGGTCCATAGCGCAATACGACATGCGCTTCTGGAAGTTGTTATGTTTTAGTTTTTCTTGGGGGGGGGGGGGGGGGGGGGGGGGAATAAAGGCAGGAGAATGGAGCCAGGCGAATAGACTTGGTGGGACAGGAGTGTAATGTTAAGCGGGGAGAAAAGAGAGGGAAGAAAGGGGGAGAAGTCCAGAACAGAATGTCAGAAGATGACATGAAGAAAATGGAACGAGGCCAGAAACAAGAGAGGATAGAAAAGAGGGAAATCCTGGCACAGAATGTCCAGAAGATGCTGCTTATACTTACAGGTCCCCTGGCGTTCCTATAATGGGGGAATGAGTGAATGATCTTTGATGAAGATTTTAGGCCAAGCCTGCTTTTATAATCTGTTCTTGTGAATATATATATATATATATATATATATATAATATATATATATATATAAAGCTTCCACACACACACACACACACACACACACACACACTATAATTCACGTGCATAACAGAACGTAAAACATACTATGATATCTAGTTATATTCAATATTTTTACTACCTTGATAGAAACAATGACATAATAAAACTAAGATAAAAACAACAGAAAACAAAAACAGAGCAAAAACTGCAGTTTGAGGTTGGGGAGGGGGAAGGGGAGGTAGTGGGCATTTGGAGAGTGTAGGGTGGACAAGAGAAAGAGAAACGAACGAATCAATCAATCAATCAATTACCTCCCTTTGGATTGATTATCCTTTCGTCTGATAATACTATCAGCTAAAAAAAAAAAAAATAAAAAAAAAGAAGAAAGAAAAGAAAAAAGAAATGCCAGGAACAAGTCTCTTGTTTCTGTGCGCGAAAATGTGTATTGCACACTGAACCTCAGTTTATCATACCATACGAAAGACTCGCACCCTGGCCACCACGGTCTCACGGTCTAGTAGATTGGGGGTGGGGGGTGAGTTTGGGCACAAACCGGGATTGAACCCGCACTTCACGCTGTCAAGGCAAGTGCTTTATCTCTAGACCACCGATCCACCAAATCACTATCAGAAGTGTCCTCCATAGAGTGAAATGAAAAGGTTATTCCCCGTGGGGATGCCGGGGGCCTGTCAGTATAAACAGCATCCCCACATTGTGGAAATTCTGTGCTAGGAATTCCCTCTTTTCTATCCCTCTCTTTTTGTTTCTGCCTCGTTCCTTTTCTCCTTGTCACCTCCTTTTAGTCTATTTTTCTGCCTTCTTGGTCCATTCTCCTGCCTTTTTTCCCCCAGAAAGACTTAAAAGATTTTCTTTCCCACGCCGAAGTCGGATGCGCTGGGCCTGACTTGTCAGGCGCTTAACGGCAGCGCAACGCATTTTCGCTCATATGACAGATAACAATAGTTGCTGTCTGAGCATTCCACGAAGAAGAATTTTGAAAAAGGTATAGTTCTTTCACTGAAATTTCGCTTTAAGCAAATGTAATTCGAACTTCGTGACAATGCAGCCAGTTTACTTTTCTGAGGGCATAGCAAATAGCTGACAATACACGTACGGAACACTTCAGGTTGAATGTTAAACAGAGCACTGTTGGGTTTTTTTTTTAAATGGGTAAGGGGCCATTTCAAAGGTTAAAGGGTTTATGCTAAGCGACGGGGGATTCACACTGGGGTAAGGTTTTGTGTATTGGGGAAGGAGTTTTCGTGTCTCTTGGAAACAAGACGAAGTGAAAACTGGGCTTGTTGACAAGTGACAAAGTAAGCTTCTTGTTGTTGTTGTTGTTGCTACTGCTGCTGCTGCTGCTGCTGCTGCTGCTGCTGCTGCTGCTGCTGCTGCTGCTGCTGCTGCTGCTGTTGTTGCTGTTGTTGTTGTTGTTGTTGTTGTTGTTGTTGTTGTTGTAGTATATTGATGAGGGTGTGGCTATCATTGTTAATGTCCTTGGTAGTGTTGTTGTTGCTGGCATTGTTGTTGCTGCTTTTACTTGTTGCTCTTGTTCTCATTGTTTCTGTTGTTGTAATTGATGTTCGTCGTTTATGGAGCTGTGGTGGTGGTGGTGGTGGTGGTGGTGGTGGTGGTGGTGGGGGATGTGTGTGTGCGCGCGCGCGTGCGTGCGTGCGTGCGTGCGTGCGTGCGTGCGTGCGTGCGTGCGTGTGTGCGTGTGTGTGTGTGTGTGTGTTAGTTGTTGCTTACACTGATTTCGTTGATGCTTCATAATTCACTGTTGGAAGAAACTATAAAGCAGCGATAAAATGCTTTCATAAGAGACCTAAGACTGTTTTCCATGTTTATATTTTCGCCATTGCCATAGTGACTGTCATTGAAACTCGTCTAAGTGAGCATGATGCTGACTTTGAATCAACATAATAAAACAAAAGTGTGTTTTTGTTTGGGTTTTTGTTTAAGTCTTTTTGTGGGTTTTTTGTTTTTATTATATGAAACAAAGATTGGAAAACAGAAAATATCAAATCACTGATAAAGGTTTAGAGCCATGAGAATCACAGTGTAAGTTCTGCAATATCATAAACAGCTGGAGTGAGAAAATACTGCTGTTGCTGTTGCTGCTGCTGCTGCTGCTGCTGCTGCTGCTGCTGCTGCTGCTGCTGCTGCTGCTGCTGCTGCTGCTGCTGCTGCTACTTCTACTACTACTACTACTACTACTACAACTACTACTACTACTACAACTACTACTACTACTACTACTGCTGCTGCTACTGCTACTACTACTTCTTCTGCAACTACTACTACTTCTGCAACTACTACTACTGCTGCTGCTGCTGCTGCTGCTGCTGCTGCTGCTACTACTACTACTGCTGCTGCTGCTGCTACTACTGCTGCTGCTGCTACTATTACTACTGCTGCTGCTGTTGCTACTACTACTACTACTACTACAGCTGTTGCTACTACTACTACTACTAATACTACTACTACAAATAGTACTACTACTACTACTACTACTACTACTACTACTACTGCAGCTGCTGCTACTGTTTGGCTACTAACTACTACTAGTACTAACACAACACTACTACTAACTACAGCTGTTTTGACTACATAAAACTACTATACTTTACTACTACTACTGCTGCTTTCTGCTGCTGCTACTACAACTATACTACTATACATATTATTCTTTTCTGCAGCTGCTATGCTGCTACCAAACGAACACAACTAAACAAAAACAAAAACTACAAACAACAACAAACCACCCCAAACCAACCTTTTGACGGTAACTAAAAGTGGGGTGGTGGTATTTTTTTTTGTCACCCAATCACGAGCCATTTTTGACTGACATCACATCATAACATAATGACAATGCATGTGTGCTGGTGATGCTGCAGAGCCCTCACCATGGCACGCTCCATCGCTCCCAGCAACTAGGCAACAGCGAGGGTCGCTATGGTAACCAGCAAGGAGTGAGCACGACCAAGCACGCTACCAACACCACCAAGGCCAAACACTCCCACTACAACGCTGAGGTACACGTTTGTTGTTGTTGTTTTTTTGTTGTTGTTTTTTCATTTGTAGGGCTGAAAAGACTAGATAAACTGTTATGGAGTGGCAAAACATGTGGAAACAAGAGCAGAGGAAGACAACGCACAAAATTCACAGACAGCTTAAACAAATTCGCAACGAATAAAGAGGGCACCAACAATGAGCTCATGAGAGGGACCGAGAACAGGGAAGAATGGAGAGCCATGATCGTCGATGTCTGCAGGACCAGACCGGACACTTGAAGAAGAAGAAGATCGAGGATGATGGAATAAGCACCCGTGTGATTTTTTTTTTACATTCAGTCCCCGTGTGTATGAGGTTTTGTCAATTCTGTCATCTGTTCCCACCGGCACACAATGGCCTACTCTTAACGAAAAGCGGAACGGGATTTAACGTGCGCGCAAGATGTTCGGCGTGCGTTCGCGCACACGGGGCCTCGGTTTATAGTCTTATCCGAAGAAGGACTTTTGGGGAGAGTGGAGTCTGCACTGATGTTAACTCCAGGGGGAAATATCCCCCTTGAACGGGAATCGAACCCGGGTCGTCAGATTGCCAGCGCAATGTTCTAACCACTAGGCTATCCCGTCCCCCCTATATGTGTGTACATGTGTCCGACAGGCAGGTGGGCATGACAGGACTGGCTAGACAGACAGACAGGCAGGCAGGCAGACAAACAGACAAGACAGGCATTCTTGCATACACACACACACACACACACACACACACACACACACACACACACACACACACACACAGACAAGCAGGCAGATAAGCAGACAGACAGGCAGGCAGGCAGATAGGCAGGCAGACAGACAGACAGACAGAGAATGAATCAATTTAAAAAATAAAAAATGATGAGAGACTTATCCAGCAACAAACAAACAAAAAGTTACTTTTGACAATGAATCGATGGTGTGGGGATTTGGGTTTTTGGGTTGGGAAGGGGGCAGGCTGGGTTTCTGTTTAGTTTTTTTTTAAATTTTCATCAGCTTGAGCTCCGTGGTAGACCAATGGTGAAATTTTGTTTATGCGACCTATTATCTACCATGAAGGAAAGCTGTATTTCGCCTTTGGGGATGACGCCTTAACACGACATCATGTGCACGCGTTTTCTTTGGTTTTGGTTTGTTTTTGGTTTTGTTTGTTTGTTGTTGTTTTTGGTTTTTGTTTTGTTTTGTTTTGGTGTTTGGTTTGGGGTTTTTTTTTTTGGGGGGGGGTGTTGTGGTAAATTTTGTCATCCTTTCCCACTTGCACAAATGGACTGCTCTTCCAAAAAGGGAAATGGGTTTTAACGTGTGCGCAAGATGTTAATATAATAATAATAATAATAATAAATGGAACTTACATAGCGCTAAAGCGCATGCATTCAACCTAATCTTACACAGTCATGCAATCCATGATAAATAATCAACAGTTTAAACAAACAGATATTACAAACATGGTGGGTGCGCTGCAGACAAAATCTATCAAATAAAATTCCAATAGTCAAATTTTTTTCAAAAGCACACACACACACACACACACACACACACACACACACACACACACACTCACACAGGTCGTATACTTTAACAGGGTGATAGGACATGGGTTAGTGAAGGTGGGATAGTTCTGATATGAAACAGGAGGGGGGAAATCTTAGGTTTGAAATAAATATGTCTTGAGGCTGGATTTAAAAGTGTCATAACTAGGTTTCTGGCGAAGAGAGAGAGGGAGCTCATTCCAGGTCGATGGACCCGAAATAGAGAAAGAGCGGCGGCCAACGGTGGATTGGTTGAATATAGGTATTCGTAGGCACAAGGTATCTGCAGCAGAGCGGAGGGAACGTTTGCACGTAAGTCTTCGGTTTAAAGTATTGTCCAAAGGACTTTTGGGGGGAATAGAGTCACACTTATGTTAACTCCAAGGGGAAAAATCTTCCCACGAACGGTGCCTCGGTGATAGCTCGAACCCGGGCCGTCAGGTCATCAGTACAACGCTCTAACCACTAAGGGTATCTCGTCCCCCCAATTACCTGTTTGGTTGATTGATTGATTGATTGATTGATTGATTGATTGATTGATTGATGGGTTGGTTGGTTGGTTGGTCGGTCGGTTGGTTGGTCGGTCGGTCGGTTGGTTGGTTGGTTGGTCAGTTGGTTGGTTGGTTGGTTGGTCGGTTTATTGGTCGAATTGATTGATTGATTGATTGATTGATTGGTAAATTAGTAGATTGGTAGATTAGTAGATTGGTTGACTAACCGATCAACCGATTGATTAATTGATTTTTTGATCGCTCGATCAATTAATGTATTGAATGATGGACTGAACTGACTGCAAAAAAACTCGTGCACACCGTGCAGAACAAGTTGGTGGGCACCGCCGCAGCCACCACCCTGCCCCATCTACACACGGGGGGGGAGGGGGGCGGGGGGAGGCCGGCCTACAGCAAGCACGCGCATGGGGAGGGGGGGGCGGAGGCGGGGGCGGGGGGCACGCTCCCCCACCTCCGCCACAGCGACAGCGTCACCAGCAACACCACCACCGCCCCCTCTTACGCCTCCGCCCCTAACCCCGCTGCCGCTGCCGCTGCTGCTGCTGCCGCTGCCGCTCCACAGTCGGAACGTTCTAAGAGAGACCAGTACGGAAACCGTATCCCCATGACTCCTTCAGGTGGGTGATTTGGTGTGGGGTGTGGGAGGGGGGGGAGGGACAGGGGGTGGGGGGAGGAGCAGGGGGGGTGGGTGGGAGGGGGGGTGTGGGGAGGGGGGTGGGGAGGGGGAGGGGTGTGGGGAGGGGGGAGTGGAGGTACAGGAGAATAGTGGAGTGTGGTGTGTGGTGGTTGTGGTGTGAGGTGTGGTGTGAGGTGTGGTGTGAGGTGTGGTGTGGTGTGGAATAGTATAGGATAGGATAGTATAGTATAGTATAGTATAGTATAGTATAGTATAGTATAGTATAGTATAGTATAGCATAATACAATAAAGCACAGCAGACCCAACGTCACAGCACAGCAGACACAACGTCACAGCACAACAGACACACCTCCAAAACACAACAGGCCCAACGTTAAAGCACAACAGACGCACCTCCAAAGCACAACAGACACACCGTCAAAGCACAACAGGCCCAACGTCAAAGCACAACAGGCCCAACGTCACAACACAATAGACCACAACGTCAAAACACAACAGGCCCAACGACAAAACACAATAGACCGCAGCAGACAACGTCAAACACACTATACCCACAGTATCCTGGACAACCAACCCAACCCAACCTAACTCCACCCCACCCCTACCCCTCCTTACCTGAACCACCCAGTGTCCATCCATGTGTATGTTTGTCCATCGTGTTCGACGATGACCTCCAAAACAGCAGAGGAGGCAGCTGCTGTTTCGGAACTTGGGCAGAAATTTGATTATAGGCCTAGTGGAGATACCTTGCCCACAGTACATCCCCACTCTCTCGGCCAAGTGGGCATAAGGACAGTCAGCATTGGAGATGTTCTCCAAAGGCCAACTAGCCCACAGGGCTGCAGCAAGTCAAGCCTCCTAGTCAGAGAGTCATAGTCGATCACTAAAGTCTAAGCTGTAAAGTGGATTTCCATGAGTGGGAAAGAAAGCCACTGGTCATACAGCCTCTCACTTTGCTGTTGTGCCCCCAGCGTCAATGGTTTAATCAAGAACTGTGATAAAGCCCAGGCGCTGACGGCATCCATGGACATTTAATTCTAATACTATTGACCATGTATTATTGCTGATTTCTTTAACTTTTTTTTACAATAATGATTTTGTTGTTGTTGTTAAGCAATGTTTGTCGAGGAAGAGCGTGTCAAATTGCCAGACTTTTTTCCTTGTGTGCGGAGACTGGTGAATTTTTTAAGGGTAGGAAATTTTTCCCATCTCCCAGGTCAACGTCAAGTGCACACCTGCCACTGCTTTCACTCCTCCCTTTCGTGTATGTTATACACACGTGCAGAAGATCAAAATATGCACGCTAAAGATCCCGTAATTCATGGCAGCGTTTGATGAGTTAGAGAAACGCGAACATACCCAGCATACATCCCCGAAGTCGGAATGCGGCTATCCTCAAGGTGGGCCCCCAAAAAACCCAACAAAACCAAAACCAAACGGTCGCATACGCAAAAATCTCACCATTGGTGAACCTCAGAGCTCTAGCCAAGGAACAGCGGTATGGGGGGGGGGGGGGGGGGGGGTGTGGACTCCGTTTCAAACTGTATTTCTGGGCATAGTAAGTAAGTGCAACAGCTCACACACCTGTGGGTATTTGCAATACTCTCTCTCTCTCTCTCTCTCTCTCTCTCTCTCTCTCTTCTCTCTCTCTCTCTCTCTCTCTCTCTCTCTCTCTCTCTCTCTCTCTCACCGAATGTGACATGATATATAGAACATAATGATGATGACCTCAGGTTGCTATGCCCATTATGTAAGCAAACAATGGAAGATGAAGTGCATTTTGTGGCTGTGCTGTCCAGTATTAGAAGATGTAAGACAGAATTACATTCCGGTAAAGTATAGTAGACAGCCTAATTTATTTAGATTCTGTCTACCCATGGCATCTAGTCACCCTGAGATTGTGCGCAGCGTTGCTTTATATTTGTGTAAAGCCTTTAGAATAAGAGATACCTTGGTTTCTTAAGTCATATTTTTTTAACTGATTTTTATTGTGGTGGTTGTGGTTATACAATAACATTTCGGTTGGGGGGGTTTGTGCTTCCTTATTTTTCTCACTAAAATACTAAGCAGCTCGGCAACCCCCCTTCATGTATGGGCCAATGGCCTTCTTGTGAATAAATCATTCGAGTTCGAGTTCTCTCTCTCTCTCTCTCTCTCTCTCTCTCTCTCTCTCTCTCTCTCTCTCTCTCTCTCTCTCTCTTCTCTCTCTCTTCTCTCTCGCTCTCTCGCTTTCTCATTCTTCTTCGTCAGACAGCTCAAACAGCGACTAGGCAATTCTGTTGTCTTTTGTTACATGGAGCGAAAACGCGTCAAGTCAAAAACACTTTAATCATCCCATGAAGGGCGATTACAATACTGACAGGCACACGTTGATACCTATAACTCTCTCACAAGACACAAGAAAAATACATTTCAGACCGCCGCCGTTAAGCGCCTGACAAGTCAGGCCCCGCGCAGCCGACTGGGGCAAAACTGTATTCGACTTTTGTTTGTGTGTGTGTGTGTAGTTCTGTATACCCAGAGGCCCTAAAGCTGTATCGCTGTGTTGTTCTGTACTATACCCAGAGGCCCTGAAGCTGTATCGCTGTGTTGTTCTGTACTATACCCAGAGGCCCTGAAGCTGTATCGCTGTGTTGTTCTGTACTATACCCAGAGGCCCTGAAGCTGAGCTGTATCGCCGTGTTGTTCTGTACTATACCCAGAGGCCCTGAAGCTGTATCGCCGTGTTGTTCTGTACTATACCCAGAGGCCCTGAAGCTGTATCGCCGTGTTGTTCTGTACTATACCCAGAGGCCCTGAAGCTGTATCGCTGTGTTGTTCTGTACTATACCCAGAGGCCCTGAAGCTGTATCGCTGTGTTGTTCTGTACTATACCCAGAGGCCCTGAAGCTGTATCGCCGTGTTGTTCTGTACTATACCCAGAGGCCCTGAAGCTGTATCGCCGTGTTGTTCTGTACTATACCCAGAGGCCCTGAAGCTGTATCGCCGTGTTGTTCTGTACTATACCCAGAGGCCCTGAAGCTGTATCGCCGTGTTGTTCTGTACTATACCCAGAGGCCCTGAAGCTGTATCGCTGTGTTGTTCTGTACTATACCCAGAGGCCCTGAAGCTGTATCGCCGTGTTGTTCTGTACTATACCCAGAGGCCCTGAAGCTGTATCGCCGTGTTGTTCTGTACTATACCCAGAGGCCCTGAAGCTGTATCGCCGTGTTGTTCTGTACTATACCCAGAGGCCCTGAAGCTGTATCGCTGTGTTGTTCTGTACTATACCCAGAGGCCCTGAAGCTGTA
>CM054166.1:15066583-15076583 GCA_028751875.1 Rapana venosa
CAGATAGATAGATAGACAGACAGACAAACAGACAGACAGAGATAGACAGGCAGACAGATAGACACAATCTTCAGACAGACATAGACACAAACAACTACAGACAACAAGCAGCTAGGTGAGTGTGTGTGTGTGTGTGTGAATCAAGATCACAGTACAGTAGCTATGCCCTCCAAAATAGCTATGAATATTCAACAAGCAGAACAAAGGGATGGCTAACAGAGGGGAGTAAACAAGCAGGCAGTTTTGTTTTCTTCTTCTTCTTCTTCTGCCCCCAAAACACCCGGAAACTCAAACCCAAGGACTTTTTCTTCCAGACCTGTTCACTTTGCACACAACGAAACAACAAACGAAAAGAGTCTGTTAATTTACACTTGCAGATCGGAAAAAAAATAATAACCCAGAATGATTGTACATGGTAACTCCTGCATAATTCATGTGTTTGTGTTGATATGAAAAACAGAATGAATGCAATGTGGGTTGGGGAGGAGGGAGAAAAGATTCTTTGGTTGAAGACCCTTTTTCCATCTCGTGCACATGTAACACAGAAAGTTGAGGGTTTTTTACTTTTTTTAAATTTCATTTTTACATGTAATTCACAACACATGTAATCAGTAAATATTTTAATGCACAACCAGTATGATCAAGTCTCTGTTCCAGAGACGTAAGAAAAGAGAATACCAACAACAAATAACTTCTTTTTTTTAAGAAACCAGCATAAGGAACTTTGAGCTGCATAATGTTACCTGTATGCATACTAGCAAACACAACGATAAAATAAAAAAGAAACCAGCGTAAGGAACTTTGAGCTGATAATGTTACCTGTATGCATACTAACAAACACAACAAATAAAATAAAAAAGAAACGAGCATAAGGAACTTTGAGCTGCATAATGTTACCTGTATGCGTACTAACAAACACAACGACTAGCAGACAAACGGACCAACAGACAGGCAAACGGAACATGTCCGCGGGACTATCTATGCGCACAGACAGACAACAAAACATGGTTCTCAGTTAGTTAAATCTTCATATTTGACAGGCCTTTACAAAGCAGTTCATTTCAAATTGCAAATCAACCACGTATGGCGCATAAATATTTGTTGGTTTCAGAACTTGCAATGTAAGTAAAGTTCACACTGTTCTTTAGAGTGGAACTGGATTTAAAAAAGCGCACGGGTGCTTATTCATTATCCAAAGTCCTTCGGATGAGACTATAAACCGAGGCCTCATGTTCGAACGCATGCAGAACATCTTGCGCACACGTTAAATCCTGTTCCGCTTTTCGGAAGAGTAGGCCATTGTGTGCCGGTGGAAACAGATGACAAACTTTACAAAATCCCATACACACGGGTACTGGATGTAAAAAAGCACATGAGTGCTTATTCCATTATTCTCGATATAAAAGAATAAATGAATAAATAAACAAACAACAAAATATGGTTCTCAGTTACTTAATCTTCATATTTGACAGGTCTTTACAAAGCAGTTCATTTCAAATTTAAATCAACCACGTATGGCGCATAAATATTTTTTGGTTTCAGAACTTGCAATGTAAGTTAAGTTCACACTGTTCTTTAGGGTGGAACTGGATGTAAAAAAAAAAAAAAAAGCGCACGGGTGCTTATTCATTATCCTCGAAATAAAATGATTTCATTTGATTTGATTAGCAAGATTGCAGTATCACCATTCTCACACATTATTATTATTATATTATTATTATTATTATTATTATTATTATTATTATTATTAAATAAATAAATGATAATAATAATGTATGGTATTTATATAGCGCTGAATCTTGTAAAGCAAACAAATCAAAGCGTTTATAATTGCGCTTAATATTGCGCTTAAGCACTTAATATAAATAAATGATGATGATGATGATGATGATGATGATGATGTGGAATTTTTATAGCGCTCAATTTTGTAAAGCAAACAAAACGTATCTACAGCACTGCGTTCAGTCGTGACATAAGCAAAACACATAATACACGTATGTACACGAGGACAGGGCAAGGCTCCATACTCTTTTCTGCAGCTTCCTTTATTAAGCAAAGCTGACCAAACCTTCCAAAAGCCAATCCAAATAACCACACAAACGAGCAAACAAACATACAGAAGAATAACAAAAACAACAACAAGAAGAAACAAACGATGTTTTGAGAGAGAGAGAGAGAGAGGAGAGAGAGAGAGAGAGAGAGAGAGAGAGAGAGAGAGAGAGAGAGAGAGAGAGGGAGTGACAATGACAAATTATTTTATTTCGAGGATAATAAATAAGGACCCATGTGCTTTTTTTTACATCCAGAGAGAGACACACACACATACACAGACAGAGATAGACACACAGACAGAGATAGACACACAGACAGTCAGAGAGACACAGACACACAGACAGAACAGACAGACAGACAGCACAGAAGAGAAGAGAGATTGACAGAAAGAAAGAAAGGAAAAAAAGAAAGAAAGAAAAGAACTCTCTCTCTCTTTCTCTCTCTCTTTCTCTCTCTCACGCACGCACGCAACGCAACAACACACACACACAACACACACACACAACACAAAACACACACACACACATATGCATTGCTTATTCAATGTACCATCTGAAAATAAAATTTTGACTTGACTTGACTTGACTTGACTTGACACAAGTCACAGGAAAAAGTCCATGGGTGTTCCCGATAGCTCTATTAACGGAAACGTGCGTGCAATGGGCTGGCCGAGTCTATCAAACAAACTATGGCGTTGCCCCCAAGCGGGGGGAAAGAGAGAGAGAGAGAGAGAGATATCAGAGGTGGCCATGATTAATTCATCGTCTGCCTTCTGCTGCCTTAGTTACCCGTCTGTGTGTACCTTGACAATGGCCCTTTTTTCACCTCACCTACTTACCTCAGCTTTACCTTCCCGTTACAGGTGTGGATGGCTTCTTTTCGCTGCACTTAGCCTGTCTGTTGGTGGCGAACAGCATGCGGTAGGGTGTGGACCTACTTTAGCTTCAAGTGAAGTGGCCTCTGTGAGTGTCTGCACTTCGTATTATGTGCACGCTCCGGGAGATTCGCTGACAGACAGACATAGACACAGACAGGCTGGCAGGCTGGCAGGCAGGCAGGCAGACAGATAGGCAGAGAAAACACACACACACACACACACACACACACACGCGCGCGCGCACGCACGCACGCACGCACGCACACACGCACGCACACACACACACACACACACACACACACACACGGAGCAAAAACCTGGGCTGCCTGTATTGCAGATGATCTTAGAGAAAGGGGGCATAAATAAGGAGGAAGCTCAAAACAGAGAGAGATCGATGGAGAAGGCTCATCAATGTCAAACCTCCCCTGGGAGAAACATGACAAAAAAGGAAGAAGAAGACGATATATATAGACGCACGTGAGCATATATATATATATATATATATATATATATATATATATGCTCGCGTGCGTCTGTATGCGAGCACGCGTGTGCACACACACACACACACACACACACACACACACACACACACACACAATTACTATCTCATACATAACACATACATACATACATACACACACACAAATGGGGGCGCGCACACACAACAAGCATTCTCTATCTCTCTCTCTCTCTCTCTCTCTCTCTCTCTCCTCTCTTCTCTCTCTCTCTCTCTCTCTCTCTCTCTCTCTCTCTCTCAATACTTTATTGGACTTGCCTCTGTACTTAAGTTTTAACGATGCCCTATTTCAATATCTTATAATTATGTGTAACAAGTATGTGTACCATTTGACAATGTGTAGATGTTTATCTTTATGACTTATTAAGTTTGGTTGTGTTATTTTTCTTGGCTTTGTTGTTGCTCTTGTTCTTGCTGTTGTTGTTTGTCTGTTTTTCTCTTTTTTATCATCTTTTGTTGGTTTGGTTTTTCCTTCTCTTTTGTTTGTTTGTTTGTTTTGGTTAGGGTTTTTTGGGGGGTGGGGGTAGGGGTGGGGTATTCTTAGGATTTTCTTTTAATTGCTTGCTTTTGGGGGGGGGGGGGAGGGTTGTTGGGGGGGAGCTGTTTTGAAAAGGGTTATTTCCCTTGTTTTTATTGCGAGACTGTATAAGTATTGGGTTATTATTATTAAGATGTATCCCTAACGGGCGGGGACTGGATGTAAAAAAGCACATGTGTGCTTATTCATTATCCTCGAAATAAAAGAATTTGTCATTGTCATTGTCATTGTCATTGTCTCTCTGTCTCTCTCTCTCCCTCTCGCTCTCTCTCTCTCTCTCCCTCTCGCTCTCTCTCTGAGACATACACAAACATACACAATACACTATGATACAATATAATAGACGATGATGAAGATAACCGACATCAACAACGCCACGAATAATCACAGTCACAGCAATAACAACAACGATAACAATAATAACAGCGCGTAACAAAAACAAGAATGCCACTAACCGATCAATTTCACGCTATGGACCATAATGACACAATGACGAGGTTTACAATGATGACAACGATGATGACGATGACGACGACGACGGCGGTGGTGGTGATGGTGGTGGTGGTGGTGGTGGTGGTGACGACCACGACGAAGAAGATGACGACGATAATAATGATGATGATGATGATGATGACGACGACGATAATGATGATGATGACGACGACAGTGACGACGACGATGATGATGATTAAATGATAACGATGATGCCGGTGATTATGAGGATGATGATGGCGACGATGACGATGATGATCATGACGACGATGCTGATGAGGATGATGACGACGATGATGACGATGACGATGATGATGATGACTGACGCTGAAAGGTGTGTGGTGTGGGCAGGTGTTGCATGACCACCTGGTGTACCGTTACGAAATCCTGGAGGTGTTGGGCAAGGGGTCCTTTGGCCAGGTGGTCAAGTGTTATGACCACAAAACTGACCTCATGGTGGCCGTCAAACTCATCCGTAACAAGAAAAGGTACTACTGTGTTGTTGGTGTTGTTTTTGTTCGTTGTTTGTTTGTTGTTCTGTCCGTGTGTCGTGTGTGTGTGTGTGTGTGTGTGTGTGTGTGTGTGTGTGTGTGTGTGTGTGTGTGTGTGTGTGTGTGTGTTTGGTGTGTGTGTGTGTGTGTGTGTATGTATGTGTTTGGTGTGTGTGTGTGTCGTGTGTGTGTATGTGTGTGTGTGCGTGTGTGTGTGTGTGTGTGTTGCGTCCTTCTGTCTGTCTCTGTCTGTCTTTCTGTCTTTGTATTTCTCTGTCTGTCTGTCTGTTCGTCTGTCTGTCTGTCTGTGTCTGTGTCTGTGTCTGTTTCTCTGTCCTGTATTTCTCTCTCTCTCTCTCTCTCTCTCTCTCTCTCTCTCCTCTCTCTCTCTCTCTCTCTCTCTCTCTCTTTCTTTCTTTCTTTCTTTCTTTCTTTCTTTGTTTCTGTCAGTCTGCTCTGTCCGTGTCTGTGAGTCTTTCTGTCTTGTGTATGTCTTCTCTCTCTCTCTCCTCTCTCTCTCTCTCTCTCTCTTCTCTCTCTCTCTCTCTCTCGTTCTTTCTTTATTTATTTATTTCTGTCAGTCTGCTCTGTCCGTGTCTGTGTGTCTTTCTGTCTTGTGTATGTCTCTGTCTGTCCGTCCGTCTGTCTCTCTCTCTCTCTCTCTCCCTCTCTCTCTCTCTCTCTCTCTCTCTCTCTCTTTCTGCGGGGGTGACGGGGAGGGGGAGGGGAGAGAAAAATGTGTGTGTGTGTAAAAAAGTAAAAACTATGGTCAGTCAAACAGACACACAGAGAGACGCACACACAGACAGACAAGACAATGTCAATGGTTTGTTGCGGTAAGCTTTCAAGCCCATTCACAAGGGGACAGTGGGAAGAGGACTGGGCACAAACACGTATATTATATCTAAGATAACAATTCACAACAGCCCAGATCATCATCATCACAGCATGGATTCCACGTCATGGTTCAACAGCTCCAACAAAACACAGGTATTACAAACTAGAGTTATGTAATTCTTGGCAAACCAGAACTGACTAAACTATAGTGTAAGCTTTACAGCAAACAGAGGTCTGAGATCACAAACATACGATGTTGTTTGAAAGAATTTACGTCAGACAAACAAAACTGACGCAATTGACGATTACGAGCACATACGCATTTGAACTTGACAAATAGGAAGGTGACGGATTGCATTTTGAAGAAACCACGAAAAAGCACAGCAACAACACAAAGACTGTGAGACGTACAGAAGACGAATATGCACAGACGGAAAACTACGACAGACGACAGAGGTTGCAGACGTGTAAAAGCAAGACTAGAGACAAGAAACTAGGAAAAAGGTGAGCACAGCAATGAGAAGACCAAGTATGAAAACCACGAAGAAGATGTCACAAGAGACAGAGAACACAGACGCACATCGAGACACAGAGAGACCAAACCATAGAGACAGAGACACAGAGAGACGCACAGAAGAGACCACAGAGACAGAGACACAGAGAGACCACAGACAGACAGGACACAGAGACACACAGCTACAGACATACAGAGACACAGAAACGCACAGACAGACAGACGCACAGACAGACAGCTACAAACAGACAGACAGACAAGGGGGTGCAGGATAGCCGAGTGGTTAGAGTCTTGCGCTGGCGATGTTCACGGCCCGGGTTCGAGCCACCACCGAGACACCCGATACAAGGGATTTTTTCCCTCCAGGAGTTAACATCAGTACTGACTCCACTCCCCCGAAAGTCCTTCGGATGAGACAATAAACCAAAGTCCCGTGTGTGAATGCACACAGAACATCTTGCGCACGCGTTAAAACCTGATCCGCCTTCGGAAGAGTAGACCATTAGGGTGACAAAATTGAAACAAAACCCCCAAAAAATGCACGCATACTGATATCATGTTGAAACCTCATCCCCGAAGCGCAAATGTGGCTACCTTAATGGTGAGGGCAAAGGGAAAAAACAGTCACATATACAAAATGTCACCGTGTGATGATCCTCGGAGGTCTAGCCAAGGAATAGGGGGAAGAAAAGACAGTATAAACCAACAATAACTACACTGTAATGACCTGTTGGGGGACGGATAGCTCAGTGGTCAGAGCACTCGCTTTTCCCCCAGCTAAGGTTAAGCAGCGTCGAGCGGCGTTACCACTTGGATGGGTGACCGTTTGCGCGCCTAGGCTTCAATACAGTTCCCCCAGTTCACCCAGCTGTAAATGGGTACCTGCCCTCTTTAGCGTCAGGGAAGGTAAAGCAGCGAGGTAGAGGAGATGGGCGCCGCCCTCAATGTGCTGGCCCTAGAGAAGTGAGGTCTCTGACGCCTCGCTCCCCTACGACCTTATAGGTTATGGGACTCCTTTACCTTTACCTTTATGATTCATTTCATTAATGTCGGGGACGTCGTGAGACAGCTCAGTGGTCAGAGCACTCGCTCTCCCCAAGCTAAGGTTAAGTAGCACGTAAAAAATAAATAAAGAATTTTTTTAAGTTAAGCAGCATTGAGCACGGATACTCAAATGTATTGCAGATGATCTTAGAGAAAGGGTCATAAATAAGGAGGAAGCTCAAAACAAGAGAGAGATGGAGAAGGCTCATCAATGTCAAACCTCCCCTGGGAGAAACATGACAAAAAAGGAAGAAGAAGAAGAAGAAGAGCATGGATACCAAAATGGATGGGTGACTTTTCAGAAAATTTGGCTTCAGTACAGTTCCCCCAGTTCACCCAGCTGTAAAATGGGTACCTGCCTTCTTTAGGGTTAGGGAAGGTAAAGCAGGGAAGGAGAGGAGATGGGCGCCGCTGCCCTCAATAATATGCTGGCCCCTGGAGAAGCTGAGGTCTCTGACGCCTCGCTCCTCAACAACTGCATAGGTTATGGGAACTCCTTTAACCCGTTACCTTTCAATTTTAAAGTCTCTTCAGTATTAGGGATATATATATTTATATATTTATATTTATTTATATATATATATATATATTATATATATATATATATAAACAAGAGCTGAAATTAGCAACAAAAAGCCCAAAAATAAAAACGATGACATGCAAAATAAATCCTACAAATGAACATTAATAGCAGACCTAGCAATAGTAGAATATTAACAATTTCTGGTCTACCAGTGAGTATACTAACATACTCCCTTTTCCGATCTACATTGCCAGATTTGGTTTTTTAAATAAGGAGTTGAAGATTGGGCAATCAAAGACATGTTTGCTAATGAGTGAGTGAGTGACTGAGTGAGTAAGTTGGTTGGTTGGTTGGTTGGTTGGTTGGTTGGTTGGTTGGTTGGTTAGCTAGTATTTTAGTTAATCAGTTGGTTAGTTAGTTAGCTAGTTACTTTTAGTCACATTGCTAGTTAGCTGGCGAGTTAGCTGAACGTGTTTTCATATGTTTGTTTGTTTAGTTATTTCTTTCTTTGTTTCGTTTACATTTCTATATTTCCTATTGGTTTCCTGATTGGTTGGTGTGGGTTTGTTTGTTTGTTTTCAGGAAAACATCCTGTTACGACAGAAAGGACAAAGCTCGATCAAAGTGATAGACTTTGGCTCCAGCTGCTATGAACACCAGAGAGGTAACCTCCCCTTTGCCCTTTACCCTTTGCCCTTTGCCCTTTACCCTTTGCCCTTTGCCCCAACAACGTGTACAGCTCACAGTGTGCATGCCTTGGTCTGGCTGGCTGGCTGGCTGGTTGGTTGGTTGGTTGGTTGGTTGGTTGGTTGGTTGGTTGGTTGGTTGATTTGGTGGTTGGTTGATTGGCTGGGTGGGTGGTTAGCTGGTCGGTTGGTTGGTTGGTTAGCAGGCTGGCTGGTTGGTTGGTTAATTGGCTGGTGGGTGGGTGGGTGGTCGATTGATTTGGTGGTTGGTTGGTTGCTTGGCTGGTTGGGTGGGCGGGTGGATTGTTGGCTGGTTGGCTGGCCGGTCGGTCGGTCGGTTGGCTGGTTGGGTGGTTGCTGGTCGGTTGGCTTGCTGGCTGGCTTGCTGGCTGGTTGGTCGGTTGGTTGGTCGGTTGGCTGGTCAGTAGGTTGTTTTTAAGCCTTGGAGTGCTGCAAACAGCCTGGTACGGTACAGTGTGATAATTGTGCTGTGACAATTGTGCTGTGCTGACTGTGCTGATCGTGCTGTGACAATTGTGCTGATGGTGCTGTGCAGTGTACACCTACATCCAGAGCCGGTTCTACCGCTCCCCGGAGGTCATCCTGGGCCTGCCTTACTCCATGCCCATCGACATGTGGAGCTTCGGCTGCATCCTGGCTGAGCTCCACACCGGCTACCCGCTCTTCCCCGGGGAGAACGAGGTGGAGCAGCTGGCATGCATCATGGAGGTCCTGGGACTGCCTCCAGGCTCCGTCCTGGATCAGGCCACGCGACGGAGACTGTTTTTCGGTATGGGGGGTGGTTGGATGGGGTTGGGGGGGGGGGGGGGGGGTAGTGGGAGGGAGGTTGAAGAGGGTGGTGGTGGGGTGGGGGGGGGGGGGGGGTAGGGTAGGGGGTGGGAGGGAGGTGAAGAGGGTGGTGGTGGTGGTGGTGGTGGTGGTGGTGGTGGTGGTGGTGTGGGGCTGGGTAGGGGATGGGAGTGAGGTGAAGAGGGTGGTGGTGGTGGTGGTGGTGGTGGTGGTGGTGGAGGAGAGTTTTGAGGGTGGTGGTGGTGTTGGTGTGGGGTGGGGTAGGGGGTGGGAGTGAGGTGAAGAGGGTGGTGGTGGTGGTGGTGGTGGTGGTGGTGGTGGTGGTGCTGCTGCTGTGCTGCTGCTGCTGCTGCTGCTGCTGCTGCTGCTGCTGCTGCTGCTGCTGCTGCTGCTGCTTATAATGATTATGAGGAGGAGGAGGAAGATCATGATCATACAGTAACATTTCTTCGTTCATGTTATGTTATATCATTTTCTAAGAGTCTACTGATTTTATTCATATATGTTATCATTTTTAGATTCTAAGAGTTTTCGGTAACATCTATTTATTCCTGTACGTTGTATCATTTTAAGATTTTGAGAAGATCTACCTTAACATTCATTCATTCATGTATAT
>CM054166.1:15081583-15091583 GCA_028751875.1 Rapana venosa
GTTCGTGTTGTTCCCATTGTTGAAGCCTGTTGATGGCTGTTGCAGAGAAAACCAAGGCCGAGGACTGGAAGCTGAACCTGAAGGAGCGGAAGAGCGCCACCAAAACGCTGAGGGAGAGAGTTCCGCCCGTTGGGGCGTCTGCCGAAACCACTGTGGATGAATCCGCAAGAGGTGAGTGGGGGTAAGGGGGGGGAAGGGTGTACTGAGAGAGATGATGGTGATGGTGGTGGTGTGTTATGATGGCGATGGTGGTGATGATTGTGATTGTTGTTGTGATGGAGATCGTTGCGGTTATTGGTGTGTGTTGTTTGTTATGGCGGTGATGGCGATCCTTGCTGTGATGGAGATCATTGTGGTTAGTGTTGTATGGTGATGGTTGTGGTTATTACTGTTTAGGATGATTATGATGGTGGCGTGTTGTTAACAGTGATTCGTGTGTTGTTTTCTTGTCGTTGTTGTTGTGTGTGTGTGTGTGCGTGTGTGTGTGTGTGTGTGTGTGTGTGTGTGTGTGTGTGTGTGTGTGTGTGTGTGTGTGTGGTGTGTGTGTTCTCGGTATTACTTTTCTTCTTTTAACTTTGTCAGCAGTTTTTGATTTCGTTCTTGGAGGTGGTGGTGGTTGTAATGATGATGAAAAATTGTTAAGTGGTTTTTCTCTCCTTTCTCGTCTTTTCATTTTCTTCTTCTTCTTCCTCTTCTCCTGTCTCTATTTTTGCTTATCTCCTTCTGTCCTTTCTTTTCTTCAAATCCTTTTCCTTCTTCTTCTTCTTCTTTTGGAAGCTGTAAGTACAATTTGAGTTCCATTTTTTTTCCCAATCATCCCTTTAGGGATATGGAGGAATTTACTTAATATCAATAAACGAAATCATAACTGAACATCATACATACACCATGCAACTGAATATTTGAACACATTCACTAAGAACAAAAAATGTGTCTGTTTACACATTTCAAAAATTCTTTTGGCAAAGTTTACATGATATTTCTGACTTATTAATCATTTTAACAACACTGAGCAGAGTTTCCTGATCTGATGAAGACAAGAGTTGAGATATTGCTCGTGTCGGGTGTCGCTTACTGTGTATGAAGACGTCACTTTACCTTATGACGCAACCCATGACGTCAGTGTGTTGTTGTTGTGGTGTGACGACAGAGGTCAGCACGCGCAGCACCAAAGGCAGCCGGAAGCCGGGAGAGAGCACGGAGGTGGTGACGGAGAAGGTGGAGAAGCTGTCGCTGACCACGGCAGGGGGAGGCGGGGACGCCAAGCTGGCCTTCAACTCTCAGCTGCAGCAGGCCGAGGGTAACCCAGAGGACAAGTTCCTGCCTCCCATCGCCAAATGAGCTCCCTGGGGGGTCTTCGCTTCTTCTCGCCTACTGCCTGTTTTTGGTTTTTTTTTGGGGTTTTTTTGTTGTTTTTTTTGGGGGGGTCAGCTTTTCCTTTCGTTTCCGTGTCCTCCTTCTCTTTTGTCGTCACTCGTTGTTTTTGTTTTTTTCCTCCCATCCCCAACCCCCTTGCTTTTTTTTTGCTTTTTTTTGGTCAGCTTTTCCTTTCGTTTCCGTGTCCTCCTTCTCTTTTGTCGTCACTCGTTTTTGTTTTTTCCCCCCAACCCCCTTGCTTTTTTTTTTGTTTTTTTGGGGGGGATGTTGTTGTTGTTGTAAAGTATGGTCATTTTAATGAGTATAGATATGATATTTTAGGGGGGGGGGGATGTTTTTGGTTGGGATTTTTTTTTTAGGTAGGGGGTGGGGTTGGTTAAGAAAAGGATATGTCATCCTGTGGTTTTCTCTCTTATTTAACCACAGACTTTGCCTTTAGCGGGACGGGGATAGCTCACTGGTTACAAGCACACTCGCTTTCCTCAAGCAGCTTTGAGCGTGGTTGCCGCGTGAATGGGTGACTTAACTCTTCGTGCGCCTTGGCTCCAGTACAAGTTCCTCCCCCTACCCCCAGGCCTTGTGTCTCGGGCAAGTTAAACCTGGCAGAGCCCATCCCTCTCCAGGTAGGTCAAAAAAAGGATTATTAGCTTCGACGTGTGAGGTTAAATACTTTCATTCTTGGCGAGGTGACAATCCTGATGGTGGCCTCTGTGGTCGGTCTGTGGAGCTATCAACTTTGTGAAATATAATGAATATTTAAAATCTTTGATAAGAAGAGTGAACTACGAAATAGGATGTGTGTCAGCCTACCATCTTTGTCATAAACGTTTTCTACCTCTCTTGCCAAATTTAATAGAATCGCCAAGGTGGATCGGTGGTCTAGAGGTAACGCGCCTGTCTAGAAAGCGAAAAGTCCGGGTCGGAAGTGGGCGGTGGTTCATATCCCGTTTGGACCCGAAAATTTTCACCCATCCACTAGACCTTGAGTGGTGGTCTAGGCGCTAGTCTTTCGGATGAGACGATAAACCGAGGTCCCGTGTGTTGCACAAAACTTATTTAGCGCACGTAAAAGAACCCACAGCAACAAGAGAGTTGTCCCTGGCAAAATTCTGTAGAAAAGAGCCACTCTGATAGGAAAACAAATGCAGTTGTAGACAGAAAAAAAAATGGGTGGCGCTGCTCTGTGGCGACGCGCTCTTCCCGGGGAGAGCAGCCCGAATTTCACGCAGAGAAATCTGACGTGACTTAAAGTGGTATAAAATAAATAAATAAATATTGGCAGCAGCAGCAACAAGAAAAACAATAACTTGAGAGGGGAAAAAAACATAAAGGGTCCAATTTTTTTATGGTTAAGGGTCCATTTTTGAGATAAGGGTCTACACATTAACAGGGAGGGAATAAGAGTAGTAGAGAGGTGGGGGGGGGGGGGGGGGGGGGGGCGGTGAGAGGGCAGAGGAGAGATGGGGGTAGGGGAGGCAATTTCAGACACATTTTGACGTCTTTGTTTATGTCTCTATCTTTGCGCCCGTTTTAATTCTACAGGAGTCTGTTTTTCAAAACTTTGTTTATTGGTATCTTTTGAAGCGTTTTGATTGTGTGATTTGTTGTTATCAATGCCGTAATGAAATCATGTGGGTTTTTTAAATGTTGTGTTGTTGATAAACATAAAACAAACCTATATCAGTATTATTATTATTATTGCTCCTTTTGAGGAGTGCGAAGAAAATAACGTGTGTGTGTGTGTGTGTGTGTGTGTGTGTGTGTGTGTGTGTGTGTGTGTGTGTGTGTGTGTGTGTGTGTGTGTACAAGAGGAGGCGGTGGTGTAAGTGTTTTTTTAAATTTTACCTGAACAGTATTGTTTTCATTGGCACTATTGATGGCCAAACTTCGAAGATACAAAACCTATTTATTTACTTTAGTTATTTATTCCAGATAATTCGAATAGTTTAGTTCTATAGTGAATAAACGACTAGTGTTGATGGAGGAGAGAGAGAGAGAGAGAGAGAGAGAGAGAGAGAGAGAGAGAGAGAGAGAGAGATTTTCTAATCCCTGGTTTATATAGTTGTGTATTTACTAAAACAAAACTCGTACTTTAATTCTAATCAAGATTCTGACGAGCTGAAATGCTTGATGAAATACATCAACACAGGAACTGAAATAAATCAAGTTCAAATATTAGGCTGACTGCATTTTTTATGATGAATTTTGTGGGAACCTACGATTTTTTTTGTTCCTTTGAAATCTAAACAACGAAAAAGAACTACAAAAACTCTTACCCTCAACTTTAAAAAAAAATGTTATGATTTTTAACAGAAATGACAAGAACTTTTTTTAAAACATTGATTTGAAGGATGTTTTGCTGATTTATTTTTATTACTGTTGTTGATTGTTTATTCTTCCCTTATTCATATTTGCTTTTTTTTATGAAAACGTTCGCCAGATTTTGCTTAACTGCCCCTTAGTTTAAACAGTAGGTGAGAAATACTTAAAAAGCAAACTGTCGATATTTGTAACTGTATTAAACAAGTTTTTTTTCCTGTTTTAGTATTTGGGGGGGGGGGGGTGTGGTCAATTTACTACTGACTTAATGATTGACATTCGTTTCACAAATTCAGATTGCATTCATCCCGGATTTTTTGTTTGTTTTCGTTTGATGTTGGTGGGGTGGGGGCGGGGATTTGAGGGGGTGGAGATTTTGGGGGTGGTTTTTGTTTTTGTTATCGTTTTATTTTCTGTTGTTGTTGTTGGGGGGAAGGGGTTATTGTTGTTGTTCATTGGGGGGTGTTCTCTTTTTTGTGCTTTGTTTGTTCGTACGTTTGGGGGCTTTTTGTTTTGTTTTTGTTGGGGGGGGGGAGGAGGCGGGTTAGGGGGGCGGGGGGTGGCAAAGTATGCTGTATTGACTCCATCATAAGGCCATTGTGTGTGGGTTTGTTTCGGGTTGTTTTGTTTTTTGTACTAAGAAACACCTTTTATATACTTGTTTGGCGAACTTTTCATGCCATTACCATGGGCCCGTGCTTGAGGATGAAGCCAGGTGTCTCATCAGTGCTCTGTCACTCAGTGCCCTATAACATTTCTTAGAGAAAACCCATCTTCAACACCCACATGCTGTCATGAGAATTGTCTTGAAGGATCGGAAAGTAGGGGTGGGGGGGGGTATACTTATTGCTCCCTCCGTTATTCACATTCACACACCATCACACACACACACACACAACACACAACCAACACACACACACACAAACACATCACACTACAACACGCACACAGCGATCACATACACACACACACTCACAACACACCACAAACCAACAAAACACCCACACACACACACACACACACACTCAACACACACACACTGTCAAGCATACACAAACACATAACACACACACAAATAACACACACAAACACTACAAACCACACACAAACACACACATCACACAAACACAACACACACACACACACACACACATATCAGCTAGGCCACACGTAGCTTTGTGACCGAAGGGCACTAGCATGTGGAATCCAATCACAAGATTAACCTCAGGGAAAGAAAAATAAAAATCAAACGGACACGCCGGAAGGAAGGAAAGATGTGTTGTGGAGAGTTCATTTCCCTGTAGTTGCTGGGTTCGACTTACCTGTCGCTAGTAGACAGGACAGCTCAAGTCAAGTCAAGTCAAAATTTTATTTCCAGATGGTACATTGAATAAGCAATGCATTTGCTTTTTTTCATCAAGCCATCTATCTAAGAACAAATTACGTAATGATTATACTAAGGACACTACATTATTGCATCATTTACCATGGTCAGAGCCCTTTGCTCTCCCCAAGCTTTTGCAGCGTTAAGCGTGGTCGCCTCATAGATGGGTGACGTTCGTGCGCCTCGGCTTCAGTACAGTCCATCCACCCCACCATCCCCCCAGTTCACCCAGCTGTTAACGGGGTACCTGCCCTCTTTAGGGTCAGGGAAGGTAAAAGCAGCGAGGGAGAGGAGAGATGGGAGCCACCGCCCTCAACATGCTGGCCCGCTTAGAGAAGCTGAGGTTTCTTGACACCTCGCTTCCTGACGTCTGCATAGGTTATAATATAGGAACACCTTCATTTTGTTTTATTGGAAAGCTCTTATGTTCGGCTTTTGTTCCTTTGTATGGTGGGAGTTGGGCAGAACCTTTCGATGGGAAACTGGGAGGGGGATGGGGGGGGGGGGAAGAGCGGTCGTAGCAATCAGCTATATGACTCAAATATTTTTGAAGAGCAAAGGGTTTCAATTCTACCCAATGTTTTGACGCATTCCACGAAAGTTGTTTCTTTTTTTTCTTTTTTTCCAAATCTGCCTTATTATTGATCACGATATACAAACACTGTGTAATTACAGTTACAGGATGACTGTGAGAATATCGTATCACTTTGAAATAGTTTGTTGGAAATCACCAAGAGATTCTGTCTGTCTGTCCCTGTCTGTTTGTCCCTGTCTGTTTGTCCCTGTCTGTTTGTCCCTGTCTGTTTGTCCCTGTCTGTTTGTCCCTGTCTGTTTGTCCCTGTCTGTTTGTCCCTGTCTGTTTGTCCCTGTCTGTATGACCATGTCTGTCAGTCTCTCTCTCTCTCTCTCTCTCTCTCTCTCTCTCTCTCTCTCTTTCTCCCTCTTTCTCACTCTTTTCTTCTCCTCTCTCTCTCTCAATCTCTCTCTCTTTCTCTTTCTCTCTCTCTCTCTCGCTCTCTCTCTCTCTCTCTCTCGCTCTCTCTCTCTCTCTCTCTCTCTCTCTCTCCCCTCTCTCTCCTCTCTCTTCTCTCTCTCTCTCTCTCTCTCTCTCTCTCTCCTTCTCTCTCGTTTTGATTTGAAGTCACCACGTGGAAACCACGTCTTAGTTGTGTGTTCACAAACATTGATATAGTTTCTGTTACATATTTTCGTCTTGGGGGCGGAGGTGGGAGGGGAGGGGGTGGTGGAAGGAGTGCAGATAATGACTAACGATTTCAACGAATGAATAAAAAATTAATTCTTCATGTTGTATGGAGAATGTTGTGTTCTGTGTCAGGTTGCACTAACAAACAATGTATCAAACCATATTTCAACTTGCCCCGAATTTTTATGAGATTGAAGTCATTATAAATATTTTTTTTACAGACAGTATTAAAGAAACGTGTGTGTGTGTGTGTGTGTGTGTGTGTGTGTGTGTGTGTGTGTGTGTGTGTGTGTGTGTGTGTAACTGAGAGGCAGACGGAAACACAAACAGATGGGGGGAAAAAGAAATATTATTCTCTACCTTTTTTTTTCGACTTGGTGAGATTAAACCTTTGTTTTTCGTGCTAAAGGTTCTGTCGTGGCACCAACAATCTATACGTCTCTCCGTCGAAATATGTATTATGTGTATTATGCAAGGGTGTGAGCGCTGATAGGTGTGTGTGTGTGTGTGTGTGTGTGTGTGTGTGTGTGTGTGTGTGTGTGTGTGTGTGTGTGTGTGTGTGTGTGTGTGTACTTATATGACTGAATTACTATGTTTCAATTTGTTCGTCAATGCCCTCGTCTTCACTGAATATTTTCGTTGTGTTTTGTTATGTTTTGATCTCTTGGGAAGTTTTTGTATGCTTTTTGTGTGAGTGTGTTTTTTTTATTTGGGGGTGTTTTTTGGGGGGTGGGTGGGTAGAGGTTGTTGTGGGGTACTTGATTTTTTTTCTTTTTTCTTTATGTTTCGTTTTGTTGTGGGTGGGGTGGGGGTGGGATTTTCTTTTGGGTTTTTTTTTGTGGGGGAGGGAGGGGTTGCCAGCTACAGTTTCTTACTTGTCACTGTACTCTAGCATAATTCTTAGTGTCATAGTCGATTTTTGTTGTGGTGGTTTCTGTTGTTGTTTCTTGTTACTTTCTTTGTTTTTGTTTTCTTTGGAGAGGGGGGGGGGAGTGTTACGCTCATTTTTGCTCGATTTTTTTTTATAGAGGGCATAGATAACATAATTATGAGGTGAAATCTTAAATTTTGCGTAAAAAATTGCTCACACGGAAATGCAGTCTTTCCTTGATGGAATTCTGATTTTCTAAAAGTAAAAAAATAAAAAGTTGTGCTTTCTGTCCATTCTTGTGACAGGGATAAATGTGGGGAGGGGTAGGGGAGGGGGGATTTATCTGTTATTTTTTCATAATTATATGTTAAAGACCTTGTTGATGAGAGCAAATTCTTTTCATTGAAGTTTTTGCTGTCTATGTATTTGTTTTATGTGTTCGTGGGTTTTCGTCTGTGTGTTTGTCCTTGGTTTTGCTTTGTCCCAAATCTCTCGCTCTCTCTCTCTCTCTCTCTCTCTCTCTCTCTCTCTCTCTCTCTCTCTCTCTCTCTCTCTCTCTCTCTTCTCTCTCTCTCTCTCACACACACACACACACACACACACACACACACATACACGCACCACACCACGCGCACACACACACACCACACACACACACACACACATACCGTCTCTTTTCTATTATCTTTTTCTCTGTGTGCGTTCTCATTCCCTCTCATTTATTTTCTACTTATTGATTGATTGATTTGTTTGTTTATTTATTTATCTATCTATTTACTTATTTGTTCGTTTCTTCATCTACACATTCATTCGTTTCCTTGTCTTCTGTAAATTTTGTGTCAAGAAGAAAATAGAAAGTGTGTGGTTACAAACATAAATCCGTCCAAATTGTTGTTATTATCATTATAATTATTGTGGTTTTCGGATTTTAAAAAAGTCATAATACTGATGATAAAACAGTATCTCTACCTCTGCGTTTTTGTGGATACAAAGTGATGACTTTTGCGTGTTAAAGATGTACACATGTTTGCTCTTGTTTTAAGATTTGTATTCAGTCAAATCATTTTACGGATTTTTTTTCTCCAAATAAATTGTGTGACTATGAAGTTTGAATGAAGTCTGTTGGGGTTTTTTGCGAGAGAGGAAAAAAATGTACGTTTTCTTTCTTGTTTGCTTTATTGTTGTTCTGTGTTGTTGTGTTGTTGTGTTTGGTGTGTGTGTGTGTGTGTTGTGTGTGTGTTGTGTTGTGTGTTGTTGTGTGGTGTGTGTGTGAAGTCAAATCAAGTAAGTAGTCATTTTATTTCCAGATGGTACATTGAATAGCATGCTTGTGTGTGTGTGTGCGCGCGCGCATGTGTGTGTGTGTGTGTGTATGTTATGTGTGTGTGTGTGGTGTGTTGTGTGTGTGTGTGTGTTGAGTTGTAGTTGAGCTCTGATTAAAACAGAGATGTCTTTTGTTTTACGTTTTTACTTTCTTTCCTTTCTTTATTCCTTTTGTTTTCGTTTTCATTTTTCTTCCTGTTTTCATACATTTTTCTGTTATAAATGTTACATACTTTTGTTGTTTTTGTTGTTGTTTTGCTTTCTTTTTGCTTTTTTTCCCCCTGTTTCCTGCTTTCTCGCCTCCTCCCCCGCCCTCCCAAACACACACACACACACACACACACACACACACACACACACACACACACGCAAAGAGAGAGAGAAAATTCAACATATACACACAAACAGTTCTGCTTGCTTTCAGTTGTTTTTTTCCAACTTATTTTGCTTTCCAGGATTTCCAATACTACAATAATGACTGTCTTAAAAGCCTCTATCTAGGTAAGATGTCATTTCACGCTGAGAAATCTGCATCGACTGAAAGAGATATATAATGCAATCCAATACAACAAACAAACACAACACAACACAACCAACACAAAACAATTCGATACAATACTCTTTCTCTTTTTTTTTAAACGGTTTTTCAAACGGTGCAGTCAAAAGGAGAAGATGAGGCAGTATGTGCGTGCGTGCGTGGGTGTGCGTGTGCGTGCGTGCGTGCCTGCGTGTGTGTGTGTGTGTGTGTGCGTGCGTGCCTGCGTGTGTGCGTGCCTGCGTGTGTGAGGTGTGCGTGCGTGCATGCATGTGTGCTTGCGTGCGTATGTGAATGCGTGCGTGCCTGTGTGTGTGCGCGCGCTCGCGCGTGTGGGAGGAAGGGAGGGAAGAATTAGGAGGCAGAGGGTAGAGAAGAGGGGGGTTGGGGGGATGGTGCCTTAAGGGTGGTACCAGGAGTTAGCGGGTGGCACATCCAGCAAGTTACACTGGTCGCCATAGCAGCAGAGGTGGCAGTTGACGTCGTCAGTGGAGAGGTTGGGGTCATAGGCCGTGCACAGGGCCTGGTCTGACGTCCCCTCAAACCACAGCTTACGGCAGTCCGCTTCATTCACACACCTGCAAACGTATAAAGGATAAAGGTAAAGGAGTCCCATAACCTATAAGGTCGTAGGGGAGCGAGGCGTCAGAGACCTCACTTCTCTAGGGGCCAACATATTGAGGGCGGCGCCCATCTCCTCTCCCTCGCTTCTTTACCTTCCCTGACCAAAGAGGGCAGGTACCCATTTACGCTGGTGAACTGGGACTGTATGAAGCCAGGCGCGCAAACGGTCACCATCCATATGGTAACCACGCTCGACGTGCTTAACTTGGCTGGGAAAGCGAGTGTCGACCACTGAGCTTACCGTCCTATCCGTATAATATCACCATAATAATAATATAGTATTTTACTTATTTATTTATTCTGTTATATCGAGGATAATGGAATAAGCATTTATGGGGCTTTTTATTTTTTACATCCAGTCCC
>CM054166.1:15101583-15104083 GCA_028751875.1 Rapana venosa
TACACTGCACTGCACTACAGTACGCTACACTACATTGCACTGCACTGCACAGCACTAAACTATACTACACTTCACTACACTACACTACACTGCACTGCACTACACTGCACAGCACTACACTACACAACACTACAACTACACTACACTAAACTTCACTGCACTCCACTCCACTGCACTGCACTGCACTGCACTCCACTCCACTCCACTAAACTACACTACACTACACTCCACTCCACTACACTACACTACACTCCACTACACTGAACTACACTACACTATACTACACTACAGTTAATGCAATACAATACAATACAACATAACACAATATAACGCAGCTCAGTAACAATCATTTCAACACTACACCACATACACCATAACATCACAGCACACTGCACCACACAAAACAACAGTGCGTATTACAACAGCACAACATCGCATACAACAACACAACACAACATTACATACAATAACACATTACACACCACAACAACACACCATTGCATACAACAGCACAACATCGCATACAACACCACAACATTGCATACAACATAACATTACACACAAGAACACAACCTTGCATACAACAACAGCGCAGTATTGCCTACTACAACAACACATCATTGCATATAACAACAGCACCGCAATGCATTCAACACCAACACAACATTGCATACAACAACACAACATTGCATGCAATAACACAACATTGCATGCAATAACACAACATTGCAACAACAACACAACATTACATACACCAACAACAATAACAACAGCACAGCATTGCATGCAAAAACATAACATTACCTACAACAACACAATATTGCATACTACAACAACACAACATTGCATACAACGGCACAACATCGCATACAACAACACACCATTGCCTACAACAGCACAACATCGCACACAACAACATATCACTGCACACAACACCACAACATGCACAACCCAACACAACATTACACACATCAACAACACCATTACACACACATAACAACAACAACAACAACACAACATTGCACACACCCCAACACAACATTGAATACAACAACAACAACAACACAATATTGCATACAACACCAACACAAGATTGCATACTAACAACAACACAACATTGCACACACCCCAACACAACATTGCATACTACTACAACAACAACAACAACATTGCATACAACAACAACACAACATTGCATACAGCAACAACATTACATATAACAACAGCAACACAACATCACACACCCCAACACAACATTGCATGCAACAACAACAACAACATTACATACAACAACAACAACACACCATCGCACACACCACCAAGACAACATTGCATGCGCACAACAACACAACACAACACACCCAACACAACATTGCATATACTACAACAACAACAACAACACAACATATCACACAACACCAACACAACATCTCACACATCCCAACAACACCACAACATTGCATATACAACAACAACAACACAACATCACTCACACACCCAACAACAACACAACATCACACACACACACACACACACACACAACACCAACAACAACACCACAACACTCACACACCCCAACAACAACACCACCACAACATCTCACACACACACCCAACAACAACACCACAACACCACAACATCACACACCCCAACAACAACAACAACAACGCTGTCACACGCGCCATACAACACATACAACCCACCACAAGCTAGCTACTTACAGCCAATGCGGGCACAGGTTTCTCTGCACAAGGCTTTCACCAGCGGGGAATCACAGTCCCCAGTAGAGGACCCAAACATTTTACAGGCGCTGGGCTCAGCCAGGTCCTTACAGGGAAAGTCTTCCTTAAGCAGCAGCGACTTCCACTCCTCGTATACGCCTTGGATACAACACCTTATAATTATTAATAAAAGAAGAAAGAAGAAAACGGCTTTGAGAAAGGGGGGAAGGGAGAGAGAAAAAAAACCCAACAAGGTGCGGGTAACCCTGTTACAGTTTCTTCATTATTATATTTAAACAGAACTAGTTGATTAGAGACTTGCCCAAGGAAAACCCACCAGCAGACAATTTCCTCAGACAAAGGATTTGGGGCAATGCTTGGCCCTGACCTGACTGGAGTTTGGGAGCTCCTGGTTGAGCGCTCTTTCGAGATCCCCCCAGTAGTGATGGATGCTTCATTATTATATGTGTGGTGGTCATCTTAGAGGGACACGGTTTTTTTTCATAATTTAGAAGTGTCTTATTGCACTGAGAAGAAGAAATTTAAAATCAAAGTTATTGTGCCCCACCAAAAAAGAGAGAGAGAGAGAGAGAGATAGAGATAGAGAGAGAGAGAGATCGATCGATAGATAGATAGATAGATAGATAGATAGATAGATAGATAGATCGATAGATAGATAGATGGATGGATGGAAGGATAGATAGATAGATAGATAGATAGATAGATAGATAGATAGATAGATAGATAGATAGATAGATAGATAGATAGATAGATAGATA
>CM054166.1:15109083-15111583 GCA_028751875.1 Rapana venosa
AGATCTCTCTCTCTCTCTCTCTCTCCTCTCTCTCTCTCTCTCTCTCTCTCTCTCTCTCTCTCTCTCGTATGTATGTGTGTCTGTCTATCTGTCTCACTATCTGCATCTCTCTGTTCCTCCGTTTTTGTCCCCCACCCCCCCCCCCCCCCCTCTCTCTCTCTCTCTCTCTCTCTCTCTCTCTCTCTCTCTCTCTCTCTCTTGACTTACCCAATAAAAACAGAACCAGCTGAATACACATGTTGAACGGCATCACACAAAACGTCTTTCTGTTGAGCTTTAACAGCAAGACGAACAAAACAAAACACAAAAACGAAACCTGTCACCACTGGATTTTTCCTATGTGCTTTACTCCCCCGTCATACGAACAAACACCCTGTCAAGCTGATTCTGATTCCTGCACTGACACAATCTCCTTTAAGATCTTCATTTTCTTCCCACCCACTTACCCACCCAAATGTATTCTATTCTAAAATCACGAGTACGTTTCAGAAACAGACACACGAGTCAATGCAGTTTAGATAAGAGAAAAGCGAGGCAGATAAGACTTTGATAGAAAGAGAAGAAAACGTAACAGAGCTGAAACTCCTGACAGTCAAATAGACAGACAGACAGACAGACAGACAAGACAAGACAGACAGACAGACAGTCAGACAAGACAGTCAGACTGACATGCAGACAGACAGACAGACTGACATGCAGACAAACAGACAGACAGACAGGCAGACAGACAGTCAGACTGACATGCAGACAGACAGACAGACAGACAGTCAGACTGACATACAGACAGACAGACACACAGACAGACACACAGGTCCTTGGACTTTTCTACTACAAGGTATGTATGTACCGCTTAATGACACAGATCGGTAGAAGGTGTGTCAGTAAAAAGTATGTTCTTTCGAGCCAGAAGGCCCATAGAGCCGGAGCTTATCCCGGTTTCTGTAGCGTTAAGCGAACTGATGGTTTTTCACCACCCCTGTGACAGGACGCTAGTCTGTCGCCAGATACTTCCCCAGCAGAGCTGGTACCCACTTGTACACCTGGGTGGAGTGAGGAAAATAGGAGTAAAGTGTCTTTCCCAAGGACACAGCACCGAGCCGAGCGGGGATCGAACCCGCGACCTCTGGATCACGAGTTGTGTCAGTAGTCTAGAGATACCACACCTACTCAGAAAGCGAGATAGATGGGCGGGTTGGATCCCGATCCTTCGTTTGAGCCCGAACTTCTTCTTCAGTCTAGTGGTTAGGGCGTTGAGCGTTCACTCTGGCGGCCTGGGTTCGAGGTACCACCAAGGCGCCTGTTCGAGAGGATTTTTTCTTCACCTGGAGTTAAGAAGAAGAAGAAGAAGAATATATGGAATTTATATAGCGCTGAATCTTGTAAAACAAACAAATCGAAGCGCTTGATAACATCAGTGCTGACTCCATTCCCCCGAAAGCTCTTCAGGTGAGACTATAAAAACCAAGGTCCCGTGTAAGAACGCACGCAGAACATCTTGCGTACACGCGAAAACCCGTTCCGCTTTTCAGAACAGTAATCCATCGTGTGCTGGTAGGAGGAACAAAGGACAACATTTCAAAACCGGCGCACGGGTGTCGTGTTCAAGATATCATCCCCAAAGGGGGATCGGGTGGTCTAGAGGTAACGCGCCTGTCTAGAAAGCGAAAGGTCCGGGTCGGAAGTGTGCGGTGGTTCGAATCTCGTTTGGGCCCGAAACTTTTCCCCCCAACCGTTACACCATGAGTGGTGGTCTGGGCGCTAGTCTTTCGGATGAGACGATAAACCGAGGTACCGTGTGTTACACAAAACTTTCAGCGCACGTAAAAGAACCCACGGCAACAAGAGAGTTGTCCCTGGCAAAATTCTTAGAAAAAAAAAAGCCACTCTGATAGGGAAACAAATACAGTTGCAGACAAACAAACAAACAAAAAAGGTGGCGCTGCTCTTGTGGCGACGCGCTCTCCCCGGGGAGAGAAGCCCCAATTTCACGCAGAAAAATCTTGTGACTTAAAGTGGTATAAAATAAAATAAATTAAATTTTTAAAAATTTTTAAGTCGGAATGCGGCTACCTTAATGATGGGCAAAACTGGTCACATACACAAAAATCTCACCATTATTTTGTGAACTTCGGGGATCTAGCCGAGAAACTAATAAATAAATATTTTAAAAACTGTCAGTAACTAACAACGCTTTTGGCCTTGGACAAGTTTGTAATTCATAACTGTAACTTTTCCAACCTTTAAAAAAATGTTTTTCAAATTTTCAACATGTAACATTTTCATTTTTCAATATCATGTTAACCGTGCTCGCTGTAGGAATCGCAATTATCATGTTTTGGTATTGCTCTTACATAAGTCAAGTCAAGTCAAGTCAAAAACACTTGAATCATCCCATGAAGGGCAATTACAGGTATATATATATGTGATATACCAACAACTGTCCTGCTGTTTTTGTTATGGGTATTTTTAGTTTGTGACAGTTTTTGTTGTATCATTACAC
>CM054166.1:15119083-15319083 GCA_028751875.1 Rapana venosa
ATGTGTGATGATGTGGGCTCCCCAGCTTTACACCCTGGGGGTCACCCGAAACATGCACTTTGACTCACTCATCCCACATGGGAATCTCTGTGAGATAGGAAGTACACCAGATGAGAAGTTTGGGTGTATGACTCTTTTCAAGTACCTTGCCATACAGTCAGCCATACTCCGACTTCATAGGATTTTTTCTCCTTTAACAAAGGAGAGTGAAGGTTGTTATGTTAAGAGCTTGTCATGGCTGAAGGCAATCTCAACACAACATTTTACAACATAACAACATTTTAGTGTAGGCCTTGGCAATTAGTTGACATCAATAACTGACACAGCTTTTGGCCTGGGTCAAATAAAAATAATTATCATCGTCATCATCATCATCATTATCATTATTTTTTTTATATATATATTTTTTTTATTATTATTTGGGGAGAGGGTGAGTAAGTAGACTGATAGGTATCTGCTGTTTAAAATAATTTCTATATCATTATTTTTATTTTCACTATCATCATTAGTAGCAACAGTTGCAAAAGTAGTATCATCATCATCATCGTCATCATCATCATTATCATCATCATCATCATCATTACTCATCATTGTTGTTGTTGCCATCATCAACGTCATCGTTGTCAGCAGCAGCAGCAGCACCATCACCAATTTTATTGTTATTGTCATTATTATCATTATTATCAGTAGTAGTAGTAGTAGTAGTAGTAGTAGTAGCAGCAGTAGCAGTAGTAGTAGTAGTAGTGTAGTAGTAGTAGTAGTAGTAGTAGTAGTAGTAGTAGTAGTAGTGTATCATCAATATCATCATCATTATCATCATCATCATTTAGTAGTAGTAGTAGTAGTAGTAGTAGTAGTAGTAGTAGTAGTAGTAGTAGTAGTAGTAGTAGTAGTAGTAGTACCACTACTACTACTACTATCATTATTCTTATTCTTATTATCATCATCATTATTGTTATTATTGTTGTTGTTGTTGTTGTTCTCATAATGGATTGAGAGAAACAGGGAGAGAGGGTAAGACTAAGACTTCAGACCAAGATTGAGAGAGAGAGAGATCAAATCAAATCAATTCCAATAAAATCAAATTCTTTTATTTTGAGGATAATGAATAAGCACCCCTGTGCTTTTTTTACATCCAGTCCCCACCCTTAGGGATACATCATGATAGTAAAATAAGCCCAATACCCATACATTCACCCAGTAAACACACACACACACACACACACACACACACACACACACACACACACACACACACACATAAAAATAACAACAACAACCCCACCCCACCCCCACCATCACCAAAAAACTAATAAAAGATGCACAAAATAAAGGAAAACATACCATATAAATAGTATTAGATGGCAAATGGGGAAATAAACATCAAACCAATTCATTATACTTTTTTAAATAATTTTTTTAGGAAAAGCAGTAGCAACAGTAAACTACACAAAATCAAGAGATAGAGAGAGACAATGACAAATTCTTTTATTAGGAGGATAATGAATAAGCACCCATGTACTTTTTTACATCCAGTCCACGCCCGTAGGGACACATCTTAATAATAAACCCAATACTCATACTCTCACACAGTAGAAACAAGGGGGGGAAACTTTTTAAAAAACCAAACAAAAAACCAAACAAAAAACAAATAGAAGAAAAACCCACAGCACACCCCCCCCCCCCCCCCCAAAAAAAAAAACACAAAAAAAAAACAGAGAGAGGGGAGAGAGAGAGAGAAGAGAGAGAGAGAGAGAGAGAGAGAGAGAGAGATGAACTGAATTTATTTGATTTGAACTGAATGGTTTTTATTTAAAATGGGTTATGGCATAAGTAAACATGCTTTTCTTACAACCAGCCCTCCTGGCAAAAACAACACAAAAATCCAACAACAACAAAACCCCTCTCAACCAAACTAAAAACAAACAACATTTTTCACAGAAAAAAATAAAATCATTCAAAATGCAAAAATACATAATTTATTCTAAACATATACCTTTCAATTTTACTCAACAATAATAATACAAGATAGCAAAATAACCTTAGAAAGGAGGTGGGGAGAGGGTGAGGGTGAGAGGAGAGAAATAGTGTGTTTGTGTGTGGGGGGGGGGGGGGGGGGGTCTGAGGATGATGATAATGATGGTGATACTGTTTTTCTCAGGTCTTGCTCTGAATAAGGAATACTATAAATACATTACTAAATAAAATAGAGAAGCTACTATGATAAGTGATTGCTTTTTTTTAACTTACAGATTTGTCATAATAATCATTTTTGCATTGATTACACATACAGACACACACACACAACATACACACAAAACATACAACACACAACACAACACATTAAATGAAGCTGTTTGAGGAGGGGAGGGGGACAGAGAGAGAGGAGACTATATTTCAAAGATAATAAACAGAGTCGTTGTGCTTTCTTTTTCTTTGCGGTAATGTATGATCATCCTTCTTAAAAGTTTCATCATAAAATAGTAGAAGGGGGGGAAGAGAGGGAGAGAGCGACAGGGGAGAGAGGGGGAGAGGGAGACTCTCCAAAGTATATTTTATAACAAAGCCCTCGATTTTTAATATTCGGTTAGCCTATGATAAATCAAACACTCGATCGGTTGTACCTAACCGGACGTTGGTAAGAGGTGGCTCTACACACAAAACGCAAATGAAAGTAGTACTGACGTTGAATGGGGGTGGGGAAGAGGTAAGGGGTGAATAGCATTATCGAGATCGGCGCACGTGGTCGCATAAAATATCAGTGACAAAAAGGTCGGATCCATCTAAGAATAATGTTAATTTGTAAAATGTGATTAGACAATGTATGTTTTAATTTTGTCAAAAATAGCAGTCGAAGCGCAAACACGACCGGCGGTTAGTAAACTCCAGCGATTGCGGAAGAGAGGGGAGGCACAGACTTGGGGGAGGAGGGATGGAGATGGGGGAGGCAAGGTGAAGAAGAACTCGCTCCTTCCCCGCGCCGGTGAGGGAGTGTCGACCCGACAGATGGTGGGTGCACAATCACGCGCACACTCATATTTCCAACAATTGAGGCTTTATTGTCCAAGAATCTTTGTGAATGTTACGGACAAATGATAACTGCACCATGTGAGGTTGAAAAAAAATTTAAATTCTACCCGGAAAATTGTTAAAATATGATCCGCAAAAAAAATGCACGTGGGGAGGGGGGAGGAAGGGAGGTAATTAATTAGTGTCCACAAACAAGGTTGTTTCATAGTGCTAAATCAACTTTTCATTAATTTCTCTACACAGTTATTGCTTTAAAGCTTATATGCATTGGTGCAGACCCTCAGATACTTTTCAAAACGATAATTTTTACTAATTTAGGCTTTATGAGGAATTTGAGCCCAGTGCGCATGCCCCGACGGGGTGGTGGAAGGTGCTTCGCCCCCCTCCAACATTGCAGAATCGTGTTTTTTCGATCTACTGTTGCTCATAATAGGTGCAAAAATTTTAAACAGCTTAGAATAAATAGGAATGCATAGCTTAAATCGAAATTTATGCATTTCAGGCGCCTGCATTCTAAATTTGCTTCGTGGAAGCTAAAGGAACACGCCCAAAATATGTTAAGGGAGATAATTTTTCGATACCTCTTTTGCATTCTAAGTTAAAGAAAAGACTTCCTTGATGTCCCCCGTTGGACCCCCAGATTCTTCATCCAGCAAGATTGACCAAAAACATCCCATCTTCCTGCCCTCTGGTAAATATTTTGTTGGCTAATTTTAAGAAAATTTGATTTTTAGGAAACAAACGTGAATTTTTACATCGAATTGGTTATTTTAACGCTGGATTTGATCGAAAATTGTTTGACCCCTCCACAGCTTGTTTGTGTTTGCTGGGGAGGTGGTGGTAAAATGGGGGCGAGGTAATGGGGGTGACGCGGCACGGAGTGGTGGTGGAGTGAAATCTAAATTTATCGCGGAAAATGGTTAGATTGCATTTAAACTTGCTCAGATGAACAAAAAATACTCTGAAGCTGCACATTATTAAGTGAGTTATGTAAGAATCGGAGTAATATATTCTTTGTTCTGAATTTTCTCGCTTTTAGTTCATTAATTTATTGCGGTTTGGTTTGGCGGTGGGTGTAACCCACAGTTAGCCTAGTCTGTGTCTGAGGCATAGTCGAATCTGGTTATGCAGTTTTACATAGTATGTCTAAAAATTGGGCCATTTGGTTTTCCTCTGGGTGTTAGGGAAAACATCAATGAGATTCTAACATTGATGTAATAATATGCATTTATTTCAGTCTATGATTTAAAACATGCATGTGCCATATGTTTACAAAGCAGTTTATAAAAAATTATTATAAAAAATAATTAATAAATAGAATAGACTTAAAAGTGAGAAACTAATTGTCCAAGAAATTATACCAAAATCTATAAAGTTAATTTAATGTAAAATAAGCTATGATAACTCAAGCACTGTTTTTTCCCAACTATTTTTCAAAATTCCATGGAGGTGTAAAATTTAGTTTGTTACTATGTTAGTGATGAAAGATGCTATAATATATATACTAAAGTTGACCAATCTTTTAGCTTGAAGAAGATTTTAAATAAACAGAAAAATTGCTCTGCCAAGCACTTGGGTGTTGTGTTTTTACTTGTCTGCTTTTATAAGCACTATTATTTGAGGAAATTCAGTGTTCAAGCATATTGATATTCCCACCAGAGATGCTATTGCTTGTATGAGTTTTGTATTTTGTCGCTTTTGTATTTTGTGAGCTTTGTACCTTTGTGTGAAAAATCTATTAAAATACTATTGATGTTTCCTGTCCAGAGATGAACATAAAAACTCAAAAACATCTACTGATGCTTCCCATTTTTAAAAAAAGTTAATGAAAGAAGGTAAGGGTTCCATTAAAAGTATTATGATAACAGTGAGAAACTCGAATTGTACATGGTTAGTGGCAGTTGTCATTTGAAATTTAAAATACAGTAATAATGGATGCTATAGCCGAGTGATTAAGACCATTGTTAATACCATTTTACTTCAATCCCATTGTGTCCATGAAGTCCTGGGTTCAAATCTCAGGGTGGGGGGTCTGATGAAATAAGGTGGAGATTTTTTATTATCTCCCATGTCAACTTAGTTCAGACCTGCCAGTACCTTAATTCCCTTCATTTATGTATATGCATGCAGACAAATATGCATGTTAAAGATTTGTATTTCATGTTGGTGTTCAGTGGTTTACGAAAACATGAACATACCCAGCGTGCAACCTGTACAATGAAATATGCTGCTCAGAAGTCAGAATGTGTGACCTGAGGCCAGCGGGCAGACTTCCTGCTAAGTCACAAGCACAGAACAAGCACTACACACCTGTATGGGAACTCTGAGAAAGGGAAATAAGTTCCTGTCTGATGCAGAGTTTACACCAGGACATCACTAAAACGCAACAAATATAATCATTCATAATTTGGGTATGGATATTACATATTTTAATCTTGACATTCTGTATTTTTGCTGTATATACTACAACATTTAGTATTAGATAAAAAGTAGTTCTTCCCATTCGGTCACAATGACTAACTTTTTTCAATCTCGTGAATGTGAAAGTTTCTGAACCATTGACAAGTGTTGGTAAAAACTGCCTCATATTTTCAAAATATTCTTGTTTCTATCCAGTTTCTGATCAGATCATAAAACTATGAAATATATGTGACATGTCCCAGAGCAGTTATTAAGTGAACTAGGCTATAATTGTAAAAGTCAGCTTAAGTTTTAAAGGGAAAGAGTCAAAATTGGCATAATTTCTGCCGCAGTATGTGGCTAATGAAATTGAGGAATGGAACAAACCTATCCTTCCAGCATATTTAATTTTAAATTTATGTTGGAGTTGATCAATTCATGATCACTGCTGTTCACAGAAGTTTTGACAGATCTTCTGCATAGTGCAAGGGAAAGATTATCTTAGAAACATTTCTTTCCTGGAAAAAGAAGCCATAAATTGTCAACTGTTTTCTTCAGTCATTCCCTAGGCTTCTGATGATTATAGTTTGGGAATTTACCTTCAGATATATTTAATTTGTTCATTATTTTCTCAACCTAATGCCTTCACCGCTCTCTTTTGTGGGTGCATGTACACGTATGTGTGCGTGTGTATGCACGTGCATGCTTGTGTGCACACTTCCTCTTCTGTAGTTTTGAATACATTGGCCAGTCAGTGTGAAGAACTTTGTGTGGGTGGATGGGTGTGCATGAAACTGAAAGCTTAAGAGCTCGTGTATGGGTTGGTAAAAAGTTCAAGAGGTTACAGTGTGACCCAAAATATCCTGGTGACTTCATGAAATTTTGGATGTGGACATTGTGTAGAAAATCTGATGCATTAACCCAGTGCTGTCCAGATCGACAGTGACTGAGTGATCCGACTTACATCTCAAATTACTGGATTGACCAAGACTGACCGCTGGTACAGTCGTAGTAGGTCAACAAGTGACAACTTACATTATCGCATATCCTACATTGCAATTTCAACAGGAGAGTCTTCCGGAATGGAAGTCATTGGATGCCACTTTGAATTTTGTTTCAAATTATTTGACTTTGTGGTTTAGCTGCTATGAATTTTCAGAATAAAGCTTTTTTTGCAATTTTGTTTGTTTGTAAGGACATCGGGGCATGGCAAATACTTTGAACTAAAATTCATTTTTAGACATAATATGGATGGTAAGTGTATTTTGAAAGTTTAAACTAGTGAAGAAATTTTAAATTGAAACAAGTATGATGTCAGTCGTGTCCTAGTTATGAGTGGTGACTGAGTTATGAACAATGATCCTCTGCTCGCTGACTTTGATTTTTTTTCCCCCTCCCGTACCAGATACTACATGTGGAAAACAATTACTGATTTGGGTGTAGTGATTCCTTGGAATTTTTTCAGCATATATATTTGATGAGTTTTGTTGTTTTTTGTAAATTGATGTATGTTTGTAGTAGGTGTGCATATGTTGTGGATTTACTTCCCTTGGCATGGCATTTTCATACTTTCTCTTTATTCTTGGGTAAGTTTTATCAAAGTATACAGGAAACATTAATAAACAGCATCTACTCATTTTCTCAAACAAAAACTGTCAGTGTGTCAGTATCCCAGGGCAGTGTTTAGCTGTCAGCTGCAGTCATAAATATTGCTAGGGGTTTTATCTGTCCAGATTGGGCAGACAGGTGCTGAAGAAATCTACCAACAGCAATAACTTAGATGCTGGGAGTGATTATACAACAAGCATGAAAGAACATGACTTGAAATGACACATGTGTGCTCCCCTGCAAAGCAGCAAGCTGGCATGAAAGGTTGTATTATGTTGTATACCTCTTTGAGTCACAGCTCACAGTTTAGTGTGAAATTTGGGCTGCTCTCCCCTGGGCAGCCACAAGAGCAACGCCACACTTCCCCCCCCCCCCCCCCCCCCCCCCCCCCCCCCCCCCCCCCCCCCCTTCCCCCCCTCTCTCTGTATGTGTATTTGTTCTCCTGTTCAGAGTGGCTTTTTTCTGCAGAATTTTGCCAGGAACAACTCTCTTGTTAACATGGGTTCTTTTACATGCTAAATGTGTGTTACACACGGAATGTCGGTTCAATGTCTAATCTAAAAGAGTAGCTCCTAGACCACCACTCACAGTCTAGTGTATGGGGGAACAGTTTTGGGCACAAATGGGGATCAAACCTCCACACACTTCGAACCCAGGCTTTTCGCTTTCTAGGTAGGCGTGTTGCCTCTGGACTACAAATCGATATTTGAAGGGAGGAAAGAAATGACTACAAAAATATTTATTTAATGAAACAAACTTTTGGAGGAGGAAAATGAGAAAAGCGCGAAGATCAGTCAATGGCTCCATCTGTCTTTGAAAAACAGTATACAAGTGAGCTTTCCAACATCAACCAAGCAGTGCTGCATGACAGGAGGGGGGGGGGGGGGGGGGGGGGGGGGGGGGGGGAATCACTGCCGATCAGTACACCTTAATTTTCTGAGCTATTTCTAGTATAGATTTGGATCAGATTGTCTTTGAGAAAATGAAAATATCAATCTGCATTTTAAAAAACAAACATAATTCTCTCTTTTTTTCTTCTTTTTTTTATTCAAGTAATCTTGTAATTCTTTCATCTTTGGTCATGTCGGGAAACTGTATCTTTTCACAAATAATATTTTGTATTCATATTTCAGTTTGATTAACATTTTCAATCCTTCTAACTGGTTGAAGTTTAAAATTTTAAAAAATAATGATAATAAGTTTTTAAAATGTTATTCATATAATATTATGTACTTTTTTCTGGGGGTTTTTTGTTTGTTTTTGGCATGATTACTGGACTTTTGTGTAGTTTTGTTGTAATTACTTACTGCATCGCTTGTGTGTAATTCAGTATTATACTACGCTATACTGATCTTGGGGTGAAGACATTGTCAGTGCCAACTGATATAACTAAGTCCTTTCAAAAGCCTAAAGGAATTGAATTGGGGAATAGGGGATGCTCTAAGATGTGAATGATAAAAAGTTTGGTTTGTTTTTTAATTAAACTCCTTGTGATTGAAATCTTAAACTTCAGTTTAGTCTTTGAGCATATAGCAGTGTGTGTGTGTACATCATTATGTGTGTTGTCATGGTGGTGGGTTTGGTGTTAAAGTCAGATATCAAATGCGACTCTCTTGATGTACTGAACATCTTTTGTCTGAAGCTGCTGCTGTGATTGCTTTCAAAGAATTTCGTTTCTTATCAGTTAGGAAGATTTTGTTGGTGGGTTGGGTTTTTTGTTTGTTGTTTTGTGTGTGTGTGGTTTTGTTGGGGGTTTTTTGTTGGTTTTTTTTTTTTTGGGGGGGGGGGGGGGGGGGGGTCTTGTTTGATGAAGGGAACGGTCAGTACTTTAGGCCATAGTACGTGCTCTGGAGGTAAAGTGTGTGTATATATATAATATATATATATAAACAGATTGTCACTACTGTTGTTAATATAGTTCAGAGATCTCAGAATGACCACTATACCATATGTGGAAAGCATATTACAGGTCATGAAAAGATATTGTTTTATTTAAGGTGGGGGTGGAGATCAGATTTCTTGTACATTTTGATACATGTAGAGTATCTGTTGCAATCTTCTGTGTAGTTTAGTAGTATAATTCAGTATATTCAGAATTTGTTGCCACAGCTACATTCTTTTTATTTCATTGTTGTTGTTTATGTCTTTGACAAGACGCATATTTATTTTCTTAAAATTTTGTGGATCTGGAGACTTTTTCCCTTTGTTTCTTTATTGTATGGTTAGAATTGCATGCATCCAAAATGGATAAAAACGGGTGTTGGGGTTTTTTCCCAGGATTTTGCATTAGAAACTTTTTTTTAATCGCAATGCATGAGGATGTGTATAAAGATTTCATCAGAGTCTGTCTACTCTTTGTTGTGATTCTGTCTTTCTGATTATAAGCTTATTTCAAATGGAAACTAAATTAGATATCACCACCAACACCACTCCCTGTGTCACCCTTTCTTATCTGTAAGTAAAGACAAAAAATAATTGAAAAGGAATTTGGGATTTATATAATTGAAACCTTTTTTCTTTGGGAAAGTCTTGATACTACAGGAGTATTTATTGTAATGAGACTTCTGAAAAATGAGGTCAACCCAACCTGCACCTCTTTTTAAAAATATAGCATTATATAAAGCATTGCTTGAAGTGAAGATTATATTTATATCCTGGATATAATTTTGATGTAAAATGATATAATTGGGATGCTATAATTTGATTATCAGAGCAATTTCTTTTGTGACTTAATTTTATTTTCAGGTGGTATTTTATTTTTCTTTCCTGTTCTTTTTAGAAGAGGTGATCTGGCGAATTATAAGTCTGGTTGAGAACTTATGAAATATAGAGTAGCCAGATGAAATAATTCTCTTCTGCATTCATGGTTTTTATGTATGCTTTTGCGAAAACTGAATAAAGATTGGCGAACAAAAAAATGGGAAGAAATTCATGGAAGTGTTTTAAATAGAGGAGAATATGTTGCTGGTGTCAGTTGGGGGATTTGGGGTTTTTTGTCTGCTGGTGGACGGAAACTAATTTTTTTTTCGGGTGTGGTGCATGTGAACTAATCTAACCATGGTTCCTGGAAATGTGACTTCTTTTTTTTCTTTAGTCTCTGAATGATTATTAGTATGATAGCATAACTTGAATGCTTTGAACTTACGCTTAAGTTCAGCAGTAGTACTCAGATTTGCTGACAATTGTTCTTGGATTGAGGGAAACATTTTAATCGAGGTGCTTCTGTTTCCCATATCTGATTATGATTGTGTCTTTGACTTATGTTTCATTTATTCAGGCCTTGTTTTCAGCTTGAACTCTGAAATGTTCTTCATATTTGCAGACTTTTCTTTCTTTCCATGGATGAAATACTGAAAAATGCCAAGTCTTTGCCTAACTCAAGGCTATATGTTCAAGCTGAAGCCGTTCAGACGGTTGATACGGGTTATGGTAGGTCTTTTCCTTTTGACGATTTTTATCTGCATTTGTAATAATGTTTTAGTTAAGCCGTTTCTTTGATTTGTAGAATATTTGGATGCATGCATTTATTTTTTTTTCAGCTATTAGGTCTGTGACTGCTGTGGCACATATTCAGTTGTTTAATTTACCCGATTTAGTTTTTCAATGAGGTCTAGTTTGAGCATGTTTTATTATAGTTATCTTATCAAAATTTATGGCCTTCAAGGATTTGATTAGAATGAATAAGAAGCCCATATATGAGGTCTGTGTCTATGTCTAATTAGGTGTTGATTTTTTTAAAGAAAACTTTTTTCCCCAGCAATAGTTAGTTTGAAAGGTCTTTTGTTCATTTGTTTTCTAAACTGGCTTTCTGACTGCATTTATTATGTTTTTACATTACAGTTCAGCTTTGTTGTTTGTGTTTAGTTAAATGTTTTGTGATCAGTAATGCTTTTTTTTCTTGTTAGTATTTTAAAGCTGAAATGCACTGTTGGAGATGGAAGTTGGTGGGGACGAGGAAGGACAGAGCTTGGGGACTTAGCTCAGTGCATTGAAATGCAAACAACGCCACACACATGTACACTCACAGAAGCACTCTCACACTCACACATGCACGCGTTCACATCCACAAACGTGTGTGTAGATCAGAGAAGATGGTTGCTACTTACGGTGGGATCCACTTGCATGTTGCTGTTCGAGAGCTTTATGGGTTGTTGAGAAAATGTTTGGCAGAAACAGATAACTGACTGCTCTCAGCCTACTGACACATATTGCTTGAGCTTTTGGAAGTCAGTTTTCCTCACCTTCCCTACTTTTGGACTTTGTTTCTTCATTCCAAGAAACGTGTTTCTTCATTCCAAGAAACGTTTGCCATTGCCTAGAGTGATTTTCCCTTTGTGTTGCGCCATGTTCAGACAAAAGAACTTTGAAATTGCATGCACCATTGAAAGAGAATACTAATGCAGTATGAGTGTGAAACTGACAATCAAGTGATGAGGCTGAAATGAAAATGTTAGAGGGGCAAAACAGAAGAGAACACTTTTCCCAATCACATTAATGGGCTAGCATTTATCAAACATTAGTCATTAGGCAGTACAAAGACAGTCAGAAATCATTCTTATAGTGTGCATGTGAGATTCTATGTATACAAGACTTGAGGGGGAGAAGGGGGGTACACCTTTTTTTTTAAGGGAAAAAATGCACCCCTCCTCCCTTTTTTTTTTTCTTTCACCTAAAGAGTATTTGAAAGGATGAGAAGCTTGACATTGCAGTATAGTCAGCTGTATGTTCATAAATTATGCATATGCGCATGCGTATACACATACATGCGCACACAAACACTCGCTCTGTGTGTGTGTCACTCGGAATCAGTTTTGAGTTGCTCAAAGGTAATTAAGGAATATAGAGTAACCTGTATATTCTCCATGCATAAATGGATTAACTTTAGAGAATGTACTTACAGTATGGGTCGGTTAATTTCAGAGGTTATGTTCACAGGATAGATGGATGGATTTCATAGTATGTATCTGTGTTACTGGTGTAAGCCACATTAAAGTGTTGTCAAGTCTACAGAGTATGATTTGTATAAATGTTTAAGAAAAACTTTGCTATTCTCCATTGGTTTTTATGGATATTTTTTTTTTTGGGGGGGGGGGGGGGTATTTGTTTTTGTATATGAGTTTAGTATATATGGGGGGTGGGTGATTGTTGTTGGTTTTTTTTCTTTTTTTAAGAAAAATTTCTTCAGTGCCCCATGGTAGCATTTGTTATCATACTTTAGTGCTCCATAAAATGTCCCATGGCAGGAAAAGCCATGATGACCATGACATGAATTTTCCTGTCTCTATCAATTAAGTTCAGAATTTTTCAACACACAGAGTAACCTTTTTTTTTATAGAATACTCACGAGATGCAGCAGTTAGTCACTATCAGAACATTTTTTATTTTGTTGGGATTTTTTTTTTTTTTAATACTTGGCTCGCAATGAGTGTAAGATAAATGTGGCAGCAAAGTGGTTTAATTGACAAGCTTTCGTGCAGGATTTTTTAAAATTTGTTTTGGTAATGTGGTTGTTTGTTAGTTTTGTTTTCTTGTTTGGTTTTGTTGTTATTATTGATTGCTTGTAGAGGGAGGAGGTTTGCACAATCATCAAGGGCTTAGAAGGACTTGTCACTGTCTTCATAGACAGAAAAACACTTATGCAGAACAGGCATCTATCAGAGTATATCTGAAAACGTTGATTTTGTCTTCTTCCGTTTGAATTGACTAGAGTAGATCAAATTTTTTTTTTTAAGTTTTCTGGTCAGTTTTTGGAGTACTGAAAGTGGAGTATCACAGCTGTTGAAAGTAATACCCCCCCCCCCCCCCCCCCCCCCCCCCCCCCCCCCCCCCCCCCCCCCCCCCCCCCCCCCACCCCCCCCCCCCCCCCCCCCCCCGAAAAAAAAAAAAAAAACAAAAAACAACAACAGTACAGTCATTTGCATCTAGACTGCTGTGGCATATTTTGCAGGCAGTTTGTCAAAAGTTTAAGCAAGATTTGCAGTGTTTGAAAACAGCATCAGATTGAAGCTCTCTACCCTTACCCCACAGCACCCCCGCCCTCCTGCTGTGAGGCAAATATGAATTCTGTCATCAGTTTACAGTTTGCTGACTTGGATGCAGATTGACAGAGCTCTGTTCTGCTCTGTTCTGCTCTTCCCCCTTTCAGCTTGAATACCCACCCCGCCCAAATCTTTCCTGAAGTGTTTTAGTTTGGTATTTTTTCTCTCTTCTAAATCAAATATTATAGAGAAGATCACTTAAGAGTGGGGTGTGTGTGTATGTGTGTGTGATGTGAAATATTCAGAACATTTAAATTCTTTACAAGAATTATTCTGGCACTTCAAAATGTCCAGTATTGTGTGGTCATTAATGTCTTCTTTTTTTTAAATAAAGTATATCTAACTATATCAACTTAGATACATAGTCATAGTGCTATCCCTCTGACAATCACAAAGAGGAAAAAAAGATGCATGGTGTTTCATTTGTGGGTTTTTGTTATTTTTAAAAAAAAATTTTAAAAAAAGATCACAAGCTTTATTGATGTGAAAATAATCCATTTGCTGTTAGTCATTTGTTTGAGAAAGATAAATTTGAAATCAAGGTATTTGATGTAGTATTGCAGGTAATGCTAGTAATATCAATGGACATTTCCTTTTTATTCTATCCTAGAGGAGGGTGGGGGGGGCTTTTTTGGTTGGGGGGTTGCTTGTTTTTCCTGCACCCTCAGCTTTATCCATCAGTGCTAGACTGCTACAAAAGTCCATAAACATTACATTGAACTGTGTGAACTAGGATCAAGTTTTGAAGTAATTACAGAACAGGCTCACACTGCCACACAATTTAGCTAAAGTTATATTAATTTATGTTTTTCATCAAACATCACTCTTATCCAAGAGACCTTACATTTGTTTGGAAATTTGCTTTGACGAGTGTAATGTTTAAATAGATATAGTCAGCTACTTTCATCATGAAAATTGGGATCATAAACTCCATTGACAGCCTCCCCCCTCCCCTTTCCCCAGCCCTTGTTCCCATTGAAGAAGCAGCCGTAGCCTCTGTGCTCGGGCTTTTGCTTTAATTGAAAAAAGTTGCCAACAAAGTGAAAGTGTGTGGGGGCCTTTTTTATTTTTATTTTAAAGTGTGATCAAGTATTTAAAGGTTAAAAAAAAAAAAGTGTTGTAAAGGATTTACAAGGATAAAAGTTTGAGAATGATCATTATTGGCCATGAAATGTGTTGCACATACACCCTGACATGTTTTCATGAAACATTTCTTCCCTGTGCTGACATTGAACCACAAACTGACAAAGAGATTTGCATACACTCTGGCTGACTTTAGTTCCCTTTGCCTGGCCAGGAGGGCCCCTGCCGCCAGCCCTAATGGACCAGCTGGCAGCGGCAGCGGCGGCACAGTATGTGGTGCCACCTGGGCCCCAGCCCACGTCGGCCCCACAACCGCCACCGCCCCCCTCACAGGTGCAGCTGCCCCGTGGCTCGGGTGCTATTGATGCTGCTGTGCAAACTGATGTATCCACTGTGGTACAGAGCAAACAGGTAAGACAATTTTACCAGAAGTCTTTTGTTTTTTGCCGTGTAGAGAGAGTGTTTGTTCTCAGACATGTACACACTTTGGTAGCTGTTTGACTAGTTTGTATACAAAGTGCTTGGGGAAGCATGCACACAAATCAGGAGGACATGGACATGCACTCATTTATTTGGATGATTTAGACGCTAGAGCTGCCAGTCTTTTCTTCTTTTGGCTGACTTTGTTTTATCGGATGTTACTTCATTCCAGTTGAGGGTTTTTTGTGTTGTTGTGTTTCTGGGGGTAAGATCAGTGGGCAAAGGGAGACAGGGGCAGTGTTGGTCTATATATACTTCTCTCACATATCTGCTATAGCTTTCGAGTTTTCATTTGCTTGTCAAGTAGTTCTTCAATTCACACTGATATTTCAACTTTTCCACCATTGCGCATGACTTCAACCACAATAATAATGCAAAGTTTTGGAGATGTGATATTGAAAACTATGAACAAATAACAACTGTGAAAACAGCATATAGCCAGAGTTAAATCTGGCCATAGCAGTGACTTTTTCTCCCCCATTTAAGGTTACCTTATCCAGAAAGATACTTATTAGTGTGTAATGGTAGATTCAGTGTCAGATGGCACCAGCTTTAGCAGGTTGTTGATTGGTATCAATTTGGAAGGAAGAAAGAAATCAGAAAATAAAAGTTTGTGAAAAGTTATAAGTAGTTATATGTTATTTCATAAAGAAACCAAGTTGGTTTGGGTTTGTTGTTGGCTTTTTTTGGTAACAATCAGCACACTGACTGCAGCTGTCAAGATTGCTATAAACTAGTCAGGTTGGCCAGCCTTTGTGCATTTGGAAAGGTAAAGGGGTAAAGACAAGTCTCCCACTTCCACCTCCCACTTTTTTTTCTCCATTTTTGCCTCAAGTTTTTAACTCATAGAATCAACTCTGTTACAGCTAAAGATTAAAAATGAATCGGTGAATCCCATGTTGTGGAGTAGCTGTTGATTTGTGAAACATAAAGGAGAAATTTGAAAACTCGGTTAACCGTGATGCTGTACAGTTCTAGCATCAACTTCGCTCTCAAACAGTTTTCGCAGTTTAAGACGGACAAAAAAATTCATGTCAACTGGAATCAAAGGCTGGCAGCTCAGAGAATACACTGGTGCAGGTTCTGCGTATGTTTTTGGTTATAGTATACATGCTGGGTGAGTTTGTACATGCAGTTTTCAAATATAAATGTTTACATATTCATTAACAATTGTTTATGTATACAGATATGTGTATCCAGGTTTTCACATGCACACTCTAACACTAACACACTCATTTTGCTCTGGTTCTCTTATATTACCACATAATCATGGTGGGGGGGGGGGGGGGGGGGGGGGGTAAATTGCTCTCTTCCTGTATGCTGCTATCATTATATATTTCATGCAGTTCCTAATCTAAAAGAGTAATGATATTTTACAGTTTAAAAAGAAGTTTACAAATCCAGTGTCAGTAGTTATATATATCTCCATGTGTAATGTTTCTGATATTGAAAGGAAATCCTTGGTTTGTAGCTGTTTGCTATCCTGCAACTCATGGCTTTTAATGTATTGCCTCCTTGCACCTTCATTTTCATTGTGCACTTTCAAAAGACTTGTGCTCTTTTTCTTTTGTTCAGTGTTTATGTGGTGTTCTGGGTGAAAACATCATTAAGTTGGCAAATGTTACTTTCTGTTTTGTTGTAACTGGGTTTTTTTCTCTCTCAAACTAGTTTACTCTGCCTTAATCAAGTCAGATCCCTGCTATGTGCAGAGCCCCTGACTCAGTGTTAGCTTATGAAAGGGTTTCTGCGTGGAGAATATTCCATACACTACTAGTATACCACTGCCTGAGGAGAAAAAAATAATAAAAGAAGGAATATCTGAGGGATATCAAGAAAGTAACAGTATGATAAAGGATTGAAAAGGATTGAAAAGAATGAGGCTGAACAAAAATTCTCCAGGCCTCTGTCTCCACTTTTTTTTGGTACAGTTTCCTCAATGCTTATCCCAAATGGTAAATATAGGATCTGTGATTCATGTCCAGAGCTGCACTTGATCCACATTGCTCTTAGCAATGCAGTCAGACAGATTTCCCCACAGATAAACTGATACAATATATAGTGAATGTTGCCATTAAAAACAACTGAATCTTTGCAGCTTTCTGTGGAATAGTTTTCTGCTGCTTTTGAATGTAGTAGCAGTTGAATTTGTGAAATACCAGGGAAAAGTTTTACTAATTTTATAGTTTCATCAGTTTTCTTTCAGAAGAGAAATTGCATTGGTTCTAGTTTTTTGTGTTATATTTGCTCTACTTTGAACAGGTACAAAAATGTAACTATTCATAGATAGTACATGACTGAAAGCTATGAAAATGTAACCATTGTCACAGGTAGTAAATGACTGAAAACTATGAAAATGTAACCGTTGTCACAGGCAGTATATGATTGATAGCTATGAAAATGTAACCGTTGTCACAGGCAGTATATGATTGATAGCTATGAAAATGTAACCATTATCACAGGCAGTATATGATTGATAGCTATGAAAATGTAACCATTATCACAGGCAGTATATGATTGATAGCTATGAAAATGTAACCATTATCACAGGCAGTATATGATTGATAGCTATGAAAATGTAACCATTATCACAGGCAGTATATGATTGATAGCTATGAAAATGTAACCGTTGTCACAGGCAGTATATGACAGAAAGCTATGAAAATGTAACTGTTTCGCCAGCAGTATATGACAGAAAGCTATGAAAATGTAACTGTTTCGCCAGCAGTATATGACAGAAAGCTATGAAAATGTAACTGTTTCGCCAGCAGTATATGACAGAAAGCTATGAAAATGTAACTGTTTCACCAGCAGTATATGACTGAAAGCTGCAAATATTTACCTGTGTTTGCTTATTTCATACTGTATCCTCATCACAGAAGATCATCACAGAAGAATTTTCATATCTCTAACAGGGAAAATTGTTTGGTGTGTGTGTGAGAGAGAGAGAGAGAAAGAGAGAGATTCTCTTATTAAAAAGCATTGGCTTTCAGCACAGTGCACTGTTTAGCTGTCACTAGTGGTTTGAGGTGCTTGGTTGGTGCTTGCATTTGACCCCTCTCCCTTTACCCCCTCACTGTTGAGCATGTTGGTGACACTGTTAACAATGAGAAGTTTGTTGTTCGGTGTGTGACTGTCCTCTGTCTTAGGACATCTATTCTTGTACCAAATCTTTTTGTAAGCACCAAAATGGCAGCATATTGAATGGAAATGAAGGCTGAGACTCTTCTGTTTATTTTTGTGTGTGGGTGGATTTTGTTCCCATCAGTCAACCCACTATCGGACATACAATGCGATTTTTTTGTTTTGTTTTTGGTAATTGGCAATGCAGATATATCAGGCTTATCCTGATCAGATTTGTTGGAAATGTGCATTTATGATTAGGAACAATTAGGAATTGAATGAAACCGTGTCTCCAGTGCTTATCCTTGCTGCAGGGGAAAGCCATTTTACATTGTCAGTTTACTCTATGTTTTATTTTGTATTTGCCAACAAATGCAGTTAGAATACATTTAACTGTAACTATTATCTAAATAGTATTGTGGCAGTACATTTTATTGGAGGAGGGGGGAGGGGGAGAGATTGCACATATTTCCTTTAAAGGAAACTTGTGGCAAATACATTTGTTTTTATACTTGGAAGAAATACCATGTGCAAATTTTGTGCATGACTCGGGCAGAAACTGAATTGACAAGAGAATCGAAGCAGTCACTATCAAAGAAGCAGTCTGCATTTTGTCCCCTTTTTTTTTTCGCAGAATGTTTTGGTTCTTTTGATGTTTATATTTGATGTAATCAGAATAAACCAGTTTCCAGCTAGGTTTATTTGATTTATGTCCTGTTTCTCAGGATGTTAAGATTTTGATTGTTGTAAGTGTCATAGAGACACACTGTCTTTTTTTTGTTGTTGATTGTTTTTGTTTTTGATTTTTTTTTTTTAATTGTATGTGTTGCTGATCTACTGTTTTGTGTTAAGAAATACTGTTTTGATACTCCGATATGAATAGAGTTAAAGCTGTTCTTTTTATGTTTTGATTTTTTAAAATATATTTTTATTATTTTTTGTTTTTCCTTTGCCTTTGTGTGTATTCAGGCATCAGAATTGTTAGAGAACTGTTCAAAATGAAAATCCAGATCAGGAAAGAAGGGGATAGACCAAAGCAGACTGTCGGTGGAAACTCGGCTCTTTCCCCCAAGCGCCCGCCAGCGCCCCTGGGGAAAATCGCATTTCAAAACTGCTCAGCACCGCTAGTGCCTGTTAACAACTGGTTACACATGGTCACAATGGGCGCCGCCATTGTTGTTTGCCTAAACGAGACTCTTTTGCGTTAACATGATGCCACCATGCTTTCTGCACTTTACTGTGTCCAAATCGGTAAGGTTCTAAGCAAGCCATGAATTTTTCAAGTTTGGTAAATTTTGATGGGGTGTCTGCTGAGAGAGGATTTGGATGGCGATGAAGTAGATCTTAAAAATAATTTTAAAAATTTCTTCTTCGTAAGAATATTGTTAAGACTGACTGAAGCTGTTGTTGGCAAGTTTGATGGAAATGATCGTGATCGCTATATCAATAGCAAAAATTGATGAGGTGTCATGATGAAAATTTGTTGTAAGTTAACAGCAGCATGAATGCAAGAAGTGCCTGGCCCAGTATGTACTTCGTTGAATGCAGAAAATATTGTTTACAGTAAAAGATGGTAGAAACGTATTTAATTGGGGGAAAAATTTGTTTTTAATATCTATTGAAAATTCTAAAAATCACCCCCTTGACCAATGTATTCTACATTGTAAAAGCACTAGGTGACCTCTTCTTATAAGGGTCAAATCATTGTCCTCTACAAGTATTTGTTTGGTGAAGATGGCCTTTCGTGTGCAGAGAAAATTCATTTCCTTTGACATTTCCTGAAGTTCAGTGTCGCCTTCAGGCCGGCTTTCAAAATTTTCTTTACCGCTCTGGCAAAATCCGAAAAGAGAACCGAGTTTGATGGTCCCCCTTTTCTCTGTAGACAATTCTGATGCCCATGCTTACTCCATGGCTTGTTTGTTTCATTGGGCTTGCACACTCATCTCATTCATCCTTTGCCGTACGGGCAAACTTGTGCTTACAGTCTGTAACCTCTGATCAGGAAATGGCCAGAGCCCAGATAGCGGCAGCCAATCGTTTGTTAGCGTCAACCTCATCTGGTTCCTTCAACAGCTGCGAATATTGTGGCCGGGTCTTTTCCAAGAAAGAGGTAATGGATGCCTGTAGTTTACAAGCACTGCAGAAGGAAGAATGATAGAAACAGGGTGCATGAGATCTCTATCTCCATGTTAGAACATGATTATTTGTTTTTATTTCCTTTTTATTCTACACTTTTTTTTTTAGTTTTTGTTTGTTGTTTCTGTGTGTGCGTTTGTTTGTTTGTTTAGTTGCTTTTTTTTTTTTTATTTGTTTGGAGTTTTTGTTGAGAAGAAACTCAAGACTTCAATAAAGTCTTAGTCTTGATTGAATAGTGACATTCAAAATTGATAGGAGCAATTATTTCACTAACCTTGTATTTTATGCTGTCCAGGCATTGTGTCTTAAAGGCTTTCATCATTGAAAGCGATCAGCCAAACCTGGTACAGTTATTGAGTCTATATTTTTGGCTCAGCCTTCTTGTCATATGTGTTTCAACAGAATGAGAATTTTAATGGCTGCCATTTTGGTGTTGAAAGTTACACTACCTTTTGTCTTTTCTTACAAGTCCTAAGTGTGGCTCTTAACTTTCTGTAACTTGCTTACTGACGATTCCTTTGAAGGTCAAGAGACAACAATAAGCTTCATCTCCCAAGTTCAGATCATTATTAATGGCCAACCTGAGGAAGACGGGTTTGTTCCAGAGAAACTCAACAGTTTTTATTTTAAAAAATTTTTAGAGTGTAGACTGGATGTATGATAAATGCAAATATAAGCAATGTGTGATTTAAATGTGAATTTTGCAGTATTATGAAATAAAACACTTTAGTTTCAAGATTAGCAGTGAGGTTTAAATTGTTGGGCTGACACGATTTCTTGAAAGTGTGTTAGCATAAAGATGGATTCTGTAAAACTTGTGTCTTTGTTCAGAAGAAATTCGAGGCTTTGCTAATTTGATTTTAATTTTTTGTAAAGAATGGGGTTCTTTGTTTGTTATTTTTAAATTGGAAGGTTTTATGACTGTGAGTCCTTGTGTGAATAAAGCATAGGGGAGTGAAAGGTCATCATTTTATGAAAAAAGATTTGAAGATGATGCAATGCTCTCACTTAAATTATGAGAGGTAAAACATAACGGGAACAATAGAGTATGTGTAAAAACTATCTCTGAACAAGCTTAAGGTGAAGCAGAGATCATCAAGAGTTCAATGTCCCTGGTAATCATAAAGAAAGGTTTAGGCTTTGTTCCTTTCACTACATGCTACGACTTAACAGGTCTGCAGATCCTCTTAACTGACCACTGCCCTTTTGACTTGACTTCTGCATCAGTTTGCATGCCTTTAGCTAGGTTTCTGCTTGTGATTACCTCCTCATCTGCAATTTCTTTTAATTGGGTGTGCAAGGTGTGTGTGTGTACGTGTGTGTGTGTGTATAATATTTCTGACTCCACTAGCATGACAGTTGCTCTCAAGTTAACATTGGCATTGACGTGTAGACCTATTTCTTGGCAGCGGTTGTTTGTTGTGTACATGTGGTGTTTGTTTCTCTGGAAGAGTTTTTGTTTCAGGGTTTGGTTGGTTGTTGTTTTTTGTTGGGTTGTTGTTGTTTTTTGGGGGGAGGTAGGAGGGGGGTTCTTGTGTGTATGTGTTTTTTCTAAATTGAAAAGGTTGGGAAAGGTTCAGAATGAAGTCATAACTGTTCTTAACAATTTTGGATTTATCAATTTGCTGTGATTTGTGCATTAATTGATTCACTGAGTTTTAATTTTGGTCATATCTTTTTGATTGATTTGTAGTGGGCTTGTTTGTTTTTTTATTTACTTACTTAACCTTGCCTTGAAAGCTTTTGTTTTTGGTTGGATATCTTTTCCTCTACTTAGGGTGGTGTGAAAAACCTTGGTGCTGTGGTTTTGGTTTTGTCCAATTTGCTGTTTAATATCTTTTGATTTTTTTTCTTTATGAAATAAGGGTGATAATAATAATGTATGGAATTTATAGCGTTGAATCTTAAAAAGCAACACCTAAAAGCGATCACATTCAAATCAATTACACGCATGCAATTGCCCATGAATTTGATGAACAGATATCAAATTTACACACAACGCACATAGCTCAATTAGGCAAGATGATGGAAAGGGGGCTGGCAACTGAAGAGTAGGGATTGATTATCAGGGGGTACATCTTAGGTAGGAAGTAAATGTGTTTTGAGGCTTGATTTGAAACTATCGAATGTAGGCTTTTGGGGGAAGGGATAGAGGAAGGTCATTCCAGGCTGATGGACCACAGATAGACAAATAGCAACTTAAAGGTTTTATCACATATTGTAATTGTTGCTTAAATACCTGATATTATTGAACAGACAGTTTTGCTCCAAGAAGATTTTTTTAGTAATGGGACATACAAGTTCTCAATGGAGCAGACAGGGAATAATTCACACTAGCAGATAAACCGGCCTCAATAACTTAACTTCCTGTTATTTTCACAGACACAGATGGAAAGAACAAAACAGCTGCTGTTTAAAGGAAAAATCTGTATGCGCACAAATTGGTTTGCACTTGTAGTGGCTGTGGAGTTGATGTATGGGAAAGAGATAAAAAGCACAAATCAATAAATCAAGCTGTGCATTGCAAGACTTGGAAGAAGAGTCTGTCTTTTCCCCTGCTCCATTCCCTCTGCCTGAGATAAATGTTATGTCACACAGACATAGGAATTTTGTGTATGGTGTAAACAGAATAAAGAGTGAATATAGAGTGAATGGAATTGACAATAGTTAAAATAGTACCCCAAAAACTGATTTGCCACACACAGACCATGTGAAGATTAAGCCATTTGGAAAAGGGTTGAGAGGGTTTGGAAGGGGTTGTATATGTGATGTGCTGACATTTTTAGAGTTTCTTCATACACTGATCTCCTGCTGCTTGCAGAATACTAATAGAATAGGCAAACAAGGGGTGATTTTTGTTTTTAAAGGGGTTTTGAGGAAGTGAAGGGGGGGGGGGGGGGGTTTAAAATGAAAACCTAAAACAAAAGGCAAAAATATCCATGTCACCTGTAAGCAGGTATAGGTTGTTGTTAGCGGGGTAGGGGGTAATTTTTTTCTCTCCTTTTTGTGTGTTTTAGATGTTTTCTTTTAACATAAGTAGAATTCATAACTTCCATATTGCTTTACTTTGTATGGGGTTGGGTTGTTTTCAAAGTTGCAACAGTTTTGAGTACAGGAGTACAAACTAGACTTGAAGTTTAATAAAAATTGCGCTTGTGTGGTTTCCAGTATCTGCGTCGGCATGTGAGGATCCACACGGGAGAACGGCCCTACAGGTGTGTGGTGTGTCAGCTGAGCTTCAGGCGCAGCCATCACTTGAGGCGGCATGAACTCATGCACACAGGTATGTATGTATGTGCTTCTCTCTATTCTGCACTGTGACTCCTCATGCGCTCAAAATAACGAGAAAATCAAACAGGACAAGGAAAACTATACTCTGAGGAATAAGTAGGCTGTTGATAGTGGATATTTGTTGGCAGCAGGCAAGATTTGTCATAGTTAATTATCCATTTTGAATGTCACAACTTAAGAATAGAGTGCTACGTGTTTAGTGATCTGTTGCAATTGATCTGTTAAAGTATTTCCGTTATCAGGCACAGGAATTTATTCTCAAGTAAAGATAATTTTACTGTCATCTTCTGTCTGTGTTTTTCAGTTCAATCTGTCTAAAATAGGTTTCCATGAAAATTCAAAACAACTATCATAAATTAATCGAGAACCAACTGTATTTAATTTTTATTGAATTCTTAAGGAGGAAAAAAGTTAATACATATGGAGAAGTGTTTCCAGTTTTCACCGAAGAGTTGACGTTGTCTTTCCCCTCCATAGTTTGTTTGAATGCAAAGACACTTCATGTTTTCACAAGCTGTTTCCCTTCAGTTTTGCATTCATTTTTTGCCAGAAAGTCAATCAATATTTCTTTCTGTAAAAATTTTCATAATCATGTCTCACTGTTAGGAGACAAGACTTATTGGTAGAATAGAATCTTTTTCTTTTTTTTTAACTGAAAGATTAAATGATGGGAAACGGTTTTTATTACATGAAGTTTTTTGTTCGTTGCTGTTTTGTCTTGTCTACACTGTATGTGTGTATGTATCTTTGTAAAAATAGGGTCCTACTTCATTTACAAGTAGATTATATTGTTCATGAAGTGAATCTTCTTATTTTGTTTGTCAACATTGGACCTCTTCATAAGGTGAAGCTTCAGTTAGTTCTTATCGGCATGTGGACGTCTTGGGGGAAAATGGAGCCCTTCTTTTGAAACCTAAGTCTGGGTTGGCCAGAGGCATGCGTGGGTGTGTGTTGGTGATGTGTGCTATGACTGGTGCTGTGCAGATATAAGACCTTTTTCCTGTCATGCCTGCGACAAAGCTTTTAAACAGAAGCAGCACCTGGAGCGCCACCTAGCCAGCCACACAGGTGAGCTGTTGCTTTTAGCCCACAATTGCTGGAACGACAATTTATTTTTGATTTGTTTTTTTTCTTTACTGATGTTTAGGGGTTTGCGCGATTCTTTTTTTTTTTCCCCTCAACATATGATGAGAGTAGATTTTGAATTTCATTTTTTGCAGAAAATCTCCTCGGAGGTTGTGTAGTCTGTTGTGCATAATTTGAATTATGTTTTTTTTCTAAATAGTTTAACTATAAGCAGCTTCAGAATATGAGATGGTCTAGAAACTTTTTAAGTGCAGAGTGGCTGTGTCATGCTGTAAATTGTTGATGAGGAGTGTGTGAAACTGAGACAGTTGTTATATATTCCTTATGTCTTTTTGCTTGCTTTTTTGATTGATATATTTTTGGTTGGTATTTTTCCAACATGAATGCAAACTCATCTTTCAGGTAATAGTAAGGAAAGAGGACATTGCGTGGTCTTTCTGTGTATATGTGTTTTGAGTGTTGCATTTATGCAGACCTGGTCGTGGTGGAGAGCAATTTTTTGTGTGTAAATGTTGCTGTAATCCCTTTGGATGGATCTTGGTAAGAATTTGATGACACTGCTTTTGAACGTTGACTGTTGTGCATTGATTGTGTAGTAATGTCCTCATGCGACATAATCTCCAGCACAAATATTGGGCAGTGTGAATGATGCCTTGGTCTTTGATTTTTATGGCTATCTTGTACATACCCACCTCTTCCCATTGACCGATACAGGGCTGTTTGCCTTTCCCTTTAAAGATTTTCAAGTGTTTCATTTCTGAAATGGTTTCAACGTAGATGATCCCATGGGCAGCCAGGAAGTAAGGACTGTGTGTTGAATTTACCATGCTCAAGTGCAGTGGATGGTTCACGCAAAAGGAAAAGGTGCACGTGGGGACAGAAGGTTTAAGCCGATGATGACCTTGGAGCAAGGGGCCTCCTCCTGTAAGCAGTTAGCATTGATGATTGTTATAAACCAATTGCTGGCTGCTAGTTCTAACCCAGCCGTCAGTATGAGTAATAGGAAATAGCTTGAGTTCTTGCTTTATCTTAGTGTTGAGCGTGGAAGTGAAGAGTCCTTTTGAAATCCACTCCCAGTCTTTGACAGGGGTGCAGAGCAGAGTACAGGAAATCCTTTTCTTTACCCAGCTTATACAAAAATCCTAAATCTGTGTTATAGACCATATTATTCTGTACAGTGTATGATCAGATCAGATCTGCTGTAGTGGATACTATGAAAACCTGGAGGTTCAAGTCAGTAGGGGTGAAAAGTGTTGGGGATCCTTGAATTCAGCTGGACCCCAAACTGCTTCCCACCTCACGCAAACCTGAAGTGCCTGTGATGTTCAGGTATCAGCCAGTCAGTGGAGGACTCGCATCTAGTTTGTCAGGAGTGAATTGCTGTTGGTTGGTGCTTGCGCTGATTGTGTAGTGAAAATTACAGCAGAGAAATAACATGGATCCAAGCAACAGTGAACACAAGCAGGGAAAAAAGCACAGTTGATAAATCCAACAGATTGGAAAATGACACAAATACACTTGGATGCAGATTTGAGCATGCATGCATGCGCACTCACACACATAACACACAACACACTAACACATACACACACACTTTCTCTCTCTCTCTCTCTCTCTCTCTCTCTCTCTCTCTCTCTCTCTCTCTCTCTCTCTCTCTCTCTCTCTCTCTCTCTCTCTCTCTCTCTCTCACTCACACACACACACATTCTAAACAGAGTTTCAATCCCAGTTGTTAAGTGTTGATCACCATCTACATGCACCTTTTCAAACAAAATGGTACTATTCACTTAGTATTTATGTTCAAATATTGAAAAAGACTATGTGTTTACAAACCCTGGATAATGTGTTTATTTACAAACCCTGGATAATGTGTTTACTGTGGGGTGTTCCAGATTTTTTTTATGAGACGAAGAAGAGGGAAGCATTTTCTGGATCTCGTCTCACCTCCCTCCCCCCCTTCCCCCCCCCCCCCCCCCCCCCCCTTTAAATGTCAGAACCTCAGGAAAGGCATCAGATTTTTTGGTAAATGTGCTTTGAAACAACTACATCAGTTTTGTTCATATGTATGTCACATTTAAGATCAGGCAGTGAATGATTGTATTTGAACGGTTGCATGCATGTTGTAGATTTTTAAACTCTAGTTATGCTTTTGCCATATTTTTTTTTGTCCTTTTATTTATCAGGTGTTTTGGGTTTTATTTAAAGCTTGTCCTTTATTCATTGTTTAACCTTACCACATCTTAAATGTGGATTTGTGTGGTTGATGTCAACGTTATCTATCTTTATGGGGAAAAGAAAGATCTTGAAAATATGATTGTCCAGTATTTGGTTGTAGACCTGCTGAAGAATCATTTGCACACAGAACACACACGGCATACCAATGCACACACACACACACACACACACACACACACACACACACACACACACACACAGGCATACCAACACAGGTACGTACACGCACACTCAGACTCTCTCTCACTCACACACACACAGGCATACCAACGCAGGTACATACACGCACACTCAGACTCACTCTCACTCACACACACACACAGGCATACCAACACAGGTACATACACGCACACTCAGACTCTCTCTCACTCACACACACACACAGGCATACCAACATAGGTACATACACGCACTCTCAGACTCTCACTCACACACACACAGGCATACCAACACAGGTACACACACACACTCACACACACACACGCGCACACACAGGCATACCAACACAGGTACATATACGCACACTCAGAATCTCTCTCACTTACACACACACAGGCATACCAACACTGGTACACACACATACACATGCAACCGCACTCAGACTCTCTCTCTCTCTCTCTCTCTCTCTCTCTCCTCTCTCTCTCTCTCTCTCTCTCTCTCTCTCTCTCTCTCTCTCTCTCTCTCTCTCTCTCTCTCACACACACACACGCGCACACGCTCGCATGCATACACACACACACTTTACAAACACTTGAAGCCATGGCAAGATGCCGCCAATACTGTGTCTCTGTGTTGAGTATTGGAGGATTTTTTCTCCGTTCCTCAGCTAGAGCTCCCGTGGTTTACCAGTGGTGACATTTTGCCGTATGTGATTGGTTTTTTCCTCCCCACCATTAAGGTAGCTGCATTCCAACTTAAGAGATACAGTTGGGAATGGAACCTACCAATTTTGCCTGGGCAGTTAGGATGTACTGGCCTGCTCTTTCCAATTTTCAACTGTCATGAGCTCTTTTGATATACTCTGGTCTGACTGGTTTAGAGTCTTCTCCAAAAGACTTGATATTCGGTTTGATTTTCCTGTCAATCTGAGAAGAAAAGGCAAGGCTAGGGATGAAACCCAGAACCTCACGATTTGTTTGTGAGGCAGGTAAACGTCTAAACCGTCCTATGGTGGGGTTTTTTACAGCCGTCAGACTACAGGACACTAACATGAAACCAGTCCAGAATTAAACATTGAATAGGGGGGGGAAACCTATCGTTGTAACCAAGAAATAGGAACGAGTTGTCCTCACAGTTTATAAAATTCAGTTCAGGGGGGCAGAGACAAAGAAAACAAGAAAGGGAAACATGTTGCTGAAATTCTGTTTAAAGGATTCCTGTTATTATACTAATAACACAAAGCGTTTTGTGATGAGATTGTTGTAAAAATATAAAGATATACGTATCTCAATAAAAGGAAAGGGTAATGACTGGTACAAATTTTTGTTTGTAGTAATTAGAGGACAGTCAGACACGGACATGCACACATGTGTGCGCATACGCACACACACACCACATATGCAGGCACACTCTCTCTTTCTCTCTCTCCCTTCGCTCCTTCTCTCTTTTCCCCTTGCCCCTTCCCCCTTCCCCCCTTTTCTTTCTTCTCCTTACAGTTCATAATAAGAAGCTTTAAGACTGCCAACTTTAAACAAAAATTCTTTTGAATACTGATGCTTTAGTAAGTAGAAAATATCATCAGAAATGGTGTGGACTTCACAGTGCAGCATTTTGTGGTCATTTGTATGTACATATTCCTGGTGGTTTCATTTCTTTTCCTTGTTTTCTCTCTCTCATGTTTTTGTTTTGTTTTGTTTTGTTTGATGACCTGGGTTTTTTCCCCTTGTTTCATTTAGTTCATCATTTGGGTAACCCTACCCCTTTATTTCATATTGTATATTGCTGTTATTCTCTCATTGTCTCCCCCGCCATCCCACCCTTCTTTTCAGTACCTGCAGTGAAGTAGCAAAACATTCAAGTGTGTCTTGATCATCAACCATAGCAGTTCTTTTACGTGTTCGTCCTTTGGTTGTGTGCGTTCTGTTCTCTGCTCTGATCTGACTTGTCTTCTCTTTCTGTCCCTCTGTTCTTGCCTTCTGATGCACCTCCTGTGCGTGTGGGCTGCAGACCTGAGGGCGTTTGCCTGCTCGCTGTGTGATAAGGCCTTCAAACAGAAGCAGCACTTGGACAGGCACCTGCATTGTCATTCCGGTGAGCTGCCTGGGGGTCAGTCTCTACGGTCTGCTTAGGCTAGCTTGGGAAGGGCACATGCTAGGGTTAGACGTCTCCTGGTTGCAAGCATTTGTCACTTCTGCATGGAACATATGTTTTCAGTTTTAACAGAAAACACAGTGCACAAATCCAACATCAGTCAAGACTGCTAAATTTAACGCACCCTTCCTTTTACCTAGTCCAAGTGTGGTCAGCTCCTGCTATAATTTGCACCAGCTGGGCTGGGATGGGATGGAATGGATAGCAGCTGGGAGCAGCTGAAAGTGGGGGAACTGACAGCTGGGAAAAGACTGTTGTGTCCGGTTTAATCATACGCTGTATATGATTGGACAGTGTTAACAAAATATTGAAAATCTAAATTTGGGGGGACAAAAAGCAGAGAAAACAAAAATGTTCACCTAAAAATTGGCAGAGACAACTGGGGTCACACATAAAGCAGCTTTAAATCTCCCATTTTTCTTAGCTGGCCATTCTCCTTATAAAATAAACTTGCACAGTCGGCAGAAGGAGAGCACATAGCTCAGGAAGAAGCTGACATCACGGGATACTGGAGCAGCGCTAAGGAACTTTTAAGGGGCTCAGATACCAGGAGTGAAAATGATGAGGAGGCTTTTGCTGGAGAGTGAAATGTTGGAGACTGCCATTTGTTGCCACCTTATTGGGTTATAAGAGGGGGGGAAAGCTGTGAAACTAACAACCCAAAAAGAACTACAATGGAGCAAGAACAAGAGAAAGCTATTTTTAAGCCCTTGAAAAATGTACTATTACTGAAGTTGGCAAATTGCAGTGGCAAATTATCTTATTTTTCTGCTTAAAATAATTTATTCTGCATCCATCTCTCTCTCTCTCTCTCTCTCTCTCTCTCTCTCTCTCTCTCTCTCTCTCTCTCTCTCTCTCTCTCTCTCTCTCTCTCAGAGTGCTTATTCCATTATCCTCAATATAAAAGAATAAATAAATAAACAAATGTTGGTCTCTGGTTTATATAAATTTTCAAGTTGTGTTTACATATATACATAAAATGTATATGAACCGTCAAAGGCCAAAAAAGTTATAATTATGCATCATATTAGTTAGCATGTAGATGCCTGAGCGTTCTTTAACAGCAATTACAAAATTGCAATGTATAAGCAGACATAAAAATGGCTGCTGTAATGTTTCTGTTTTGCATAATGGTCATAAAAAGCGCTCATTGAGCTAATGGATAAAAGACACCCAGCTGTTTTTGGTGTCTGTGATATACAAATATATGCTGAGACTTCTTCACCCGAAGGCGCTGTTTACCTTAGCTACAGACACCACTGTGTCTGCTTTCTGCAGACAAGCAGGGGCATCAGATACACATACAGACACAATACCATAAATATCAGAAGTGATTTTAGGGGGGGGGGGGGGGGGGGGGTTACTATTTTTCATATGCTATGATTACTGAGAAAGGCAGAGTGGTGTGTATGTGTGTGTTAGAACGCAAGTCTAGTTGTGTGTATGGAGGTCGTGGTAACAGTCAAGTCATCCCCAGTAAATAGTGAGATAGAAAAAGAAACTCTCAAGTTAACTTCTGGAGACATGTAAAAGATCAATAAATTTTGTTTCAGGTGCGGTATTGATAAATAACTTTTCCCCACTCCTTCTGTCTGTCTTTCTTTCTGTATCATTATAATGTACCATTGATTTTGTTAGCTTTCTATGAGCCAGGGATGAACATATCTTCGAAGTTCTTTGGTTCTTTGGAAATGGGGATGGGAAAAAAATTTTATGTATCTGTCACTGCTTTCGTTTTCTGCTGTCCATTATAGTAAGCACTCAATGGTGAAGAGATCCAGCAATATGTGGATGAGCTGGCTTATTCAGCTGCTGTTCAGGTGTCTGTTGATTACTTTAACGACAGGCTGTCCTTAGAGGGTTGTTAATCTGTGTTTCCATTACTGCTGTTTCACTGTCTGTTGGTTACCTTGATTATTGGCTGTCTTCCATCCAGCATCAGCATATTGGCTGAATTACTGACTGTTTGCTTACACTTGGGAAAGGGTTCAGATAATCATTGGCTCTCCTTAAACATTGATTTTTTTGTGTGTCAGTCATGTGCTCATTCTCATCAGGGATTAACTCCATCATGGGGTCTTTTCAGGCTTATAAAACCTGGACATGAAAACCTTTAAACATAACTTTTTTTTAAAAGAAAGATTTTTAAAGAAAGAAAGAAAAGCACAACACAACAACAAACAAACCATTCATAATAATTTTGTGTTTTAAATTTCTGAAAATCTTCAGAATGCAATTATTTTAAAAGGTGTTGTTTGCTGTGGTTCTGGCATAAACGTCTTGGAGGACCCAGAGTGACTCGGAGTACCTGTCAGTACTGAAACTTTTTGGAAAGTGTGTTCAATAACTTGAAGAAAACCACAGTTACAGTCACTTTTCTGGTCTCTCTCTGTCAGCACACTTACTGAAAAGGCACGATGATGGTTCGTATTAATCTCGTTTGTTGGTGGGAATGACCCAAGACTGATTGATGACTCTGTTTTGAATATCAGTTTATTGGTTTCCTTGATTAGTGACTGATACAAGCTTCTGATGATGATTTGACAGGTGACTTTTCTTCAGGTGTTTCAGGTGTCTGTTGATTTGATTGGTTTATATGACTATGACTCTTCCTCAGGCGTCTTTGATTCAGTTACATGAGTGGTCTGAAATGGTATAGACTTCTTTGATTTTTTCTGGAAGTCACCGTCTGGAGACATGTCGGGTGTTAGTGGAGGTTTTGTTGTATGAAGATAAGTATGGTTAGCATAAAACGTCTTCAGAATTTGCTGTGGTGTGCCAGTAGATTCTTGAAGCAAGGCCATTCTCAGGGATGTGGAAGTATAAACAATTGTTACAAAAGGTTGATAGTGTACCATCACTTTTTTAAAAAAAATTAAAGTTAAATCTCAAAGTTCAAAGCACTGTAGAGGGTATGTGGACACAGAAAGACCAGTTTGCCTGTCCTCTGTAGTGGTAAGGGTTGTGTGAGAAGAACCGGTTCAGAAATAGAATGTGCATGATGATCTTTTGCCTTGTTGTGGAATCTTCTCCCTGTGATTGATTCGTTCCTTCTGTTTCCCTCTATCTTGACACGCTGTGGGCCACAGACGTGAGGGCGTTTGGGTGTTCCCTGTGCCATAAAGCCTTCAAACAGAAACAGCACTTGGACAAACATCTCCAGTGTCATTCGGGTGAGCTGCCTCCTGTTCACTGTCTGATTGTTCCCTCTTGCTTCCTTCACTCTGTTCAGCAGCCACCTGTAGGTTGCGTTTCAGGCTAGCATGTAGGGGAGGCTCAGTATTTCCAGTTGTTCGCAGCTAGAAAAGATGTGAGGTCTTGAAATAGTGTTTTGGAGGGTGTTGGTTTGAACAAGTGAAGTTACTTTGGAGACTTCTGCTGTGCAGATTTACACAAATGTTTTAAGTCAGTCACAAACACAGATCCAGGAACACAATTCATTGCAATGTGCTTCCTCTTTAGGAGGCTAGATTGAAAGATGTTGCTGTATGTCATGTAACTGGATGTCTCATTAGATTATTTTATACTAATCCAAGCGCAGATGTCTTGACATGTTATCAAGCATCATGAAAACGGTCCCTCTTTTTTTTTATAGCTTACGAAGCTGAGCTACATCTGCAGGGCAGATTCTCTTGAGACATGGAAATGCTTTCATGGGCTACGTAAAAAGTTTATAGCAGTTTGGACTTGGTTATGTAAGTGAGAAGACCATTTTCTTCAAGGTGAAGAGAAGTGTGCAGCTTTCTGTCAGTGGCTTTTTAAAACGAGAAGGAAAGGAAAAATTAGGACATGTTCTGTGGAATAGTATTTGGAGGCATGATGGAAAAAATTAAACATAAAACTCCCATTGAGCCATGAGAGATGAAGAACATAACTTACAGTATTGTAGTTTGGAAAATGATAATAGGCATTTGTGGCTGCATAATTTTTCTGCCTTTCAGATCTCTGTCTTTGTGTCTGTTTCTTTGCCTCTCTTGTTTGAGTCTTTGTCTCTTGTAAGTGTACTTTGTCTCTTTGATGTGTATACACATGCTTATGCATGCACCAATGCACACACTTTTCACACCACCAACCCAGCTCATTTTACCAGACACAAACAGATACATGACATGTGTATGGCTGTCTCTGCTCCTGATTTCTGTCTTGCTGCTTACGCGTTTAGTTAGTTTCTAAATCAGGTAAGGAGTGAAATTGTAAAGCTGCAGATGACAGAAATTGCAGTCAAATCAGAGACGTATGCACCTCAGCCAACATGTAAAACCGAAGGGCAAGTTGCTCATGAATTAGTGAAAGCTACCATTCTGTATGTTTTGTTTTTTAGAGTTTTCCTTTGTTGAAAGCTGGGGTGCACAAGAATATTGATATAGAATTGATAACATTGTACCCATTTGATAAGTTCTCAGAAGGATTAAGAATTTTAGCTTTGAAGTTTCAGAGAGTGGTGTGTGTATACGTGACACTTTGTCATCAGGGAATACATTCTTGTTTTGTATACATACAGTTCTTGCTTTGATGACTTATCAGAAAGAACACTCACTCAGTTATTTCGGTTGTAAGTGAATATTGATTTTTATTGTGACATTTTATGGGATAGAAAAAGCTAAGTGAAGTCATCTAGCTGCAGAACCACCTACTGAAATACCTGTAGATAAAATCTGATATGAAAAAAGCCAATCATAACTGTTATTTTAAAAAATTAAAAAAAAGGACAAATAGAATAAACTTGATGTATACCTTGTGTCTTGCGCCCTTTCTAAGATCTGAAGTATATATCAAGTTTGTTCTACCCTTTTTATAACATATTGTGCATTGGCTTTTCATGCCTCAGATGGATTGAGTCAACAAATCTTCAGTCTAAGATCTGATCAATGTTGGGGTCATATCCCCTTGTGTTCATCAAACCGCCCCAATCCCCTGCCTGTAGTTTTATGGGCTCTTTCTTTCCCTCTCTCTCATGTACCTTTGCCCGTGGGCGGCAGACCTGAGAGCGTATGGGTGTTCCCTGTGCCATAAAGCCTTCAAACAGAAACAGCATTTGGACAAACATCTTCTGTGTCACTCGGGTGAGCTGGTTGCTGTTCTTTCTTTTATTACTGTTTTGATTTGAATCAAGTCCCAGTATATGCTTATATGCAGCAAAGGTTGACCGCGTAACAGGTTTCAGTTTTGTGAAGCTATGGAGGTGTTCAAACAGCACAAGGTCTGTCTTCGAGGGTTGATATGACAACCCCTGCCCCCGTCCACCCCTTTTTCTACTTCAAGTTTACAGTTAAATGTCTCCCTGCAGGATGACACGATACAATATATAGTTTTGTATTGATTGTGATCAGTTGAAATGCATCAGCTGCTCTCCTTTTTTGATTTCATATTTTTCAAATGTAGTGGTAGAAATCTGAGACATCATGTGAATGTACATTTTGTAACATGATACTTTCATTCTTATATTTTTTAAGATAACAATGACATGCGAGTTGTGATGTAGTGATATATGTAAGAACTTCGTGACCTTTTGTTGGGGCCGTTTTAATTAAGCAGTTATTAAGAAGCAGGCTGCAATATGTAGGTTGTTGTGTTACTCCCTTTGACCAGCATGGTTATTTGTTTACTCTGGTAATAAATGTGATGGAAATTTCGGCAGCCCCAAAAATGGGGTGCACTGTGTCACATGGGAAGGAAGAGAGAGCTGGGTTGTGGTAGGGCATTGTTTTTAAAGCATACGTGTAGCTAGGTTAAACAAAAAAATCAGTGACTAGTTGACAGTCTGCAAATGGGTGTCCAAGGCAAGACAGGAAGGGTTTGAATCCTTGACCCCCTCCCTGTAAAAACAGCATTCCATTCTTCACACTTTGTATTGACGTGTGTTAAAAACTGGTGATATCCATAATCATGCTCTCATTGAAATACCCAAAGAAACCAACACATCACTTTTTCAAAGATGCAAGCCTGGATGTTCCTGAAAACTGGCTTTTTTATTGGGGGGGGGGGGGGGGGGGGGGATCCAGACTGCTAACATTTTGCCTCATTATTAGCTTGTTTAAAAAAAAATCGGTTCCATCGTGTAGGTAGTCTTTAGGTACTTGCGCTGTTTATTTCTAGGTTATTTATATAGCTCTTTTGATCCGATTGAGATGTTGTCATTTATTGCATGTATATTTATATATAAAGTAGAAATATAATTATCTTTTTGGATTTTTTTTAATGTAAGTATAGAGAGTGCATTAGATTCTTTACATGCTTTTTTTTTAATCCGTTATTTTGTTTTCACTTGAAGTAGAGTGAAACAGAAGTAATTGCTTTAGTTACAAAATGTCCAGGGGAGACATTATGTCAGAGAGAAGACTTTGTTGAAACGTCAGCATGCTTAGGCTGTAAAGCACAAAATTGTAATTCACTGTTCTTTCTCATTTTTTTTTCCATTTTCACACACACACACACACACACACACATATTTATATATAAGATGAGACCACTGGAATGAAGATACTGTCAGATTTCAGGAACTTAATTTATCAGGATTTTAGTTCTGTGGTCACTTGCTACCCTACTGTTTGCATTTTTGGTTTGGTTTTGTTGTTACAGATCAGTTTGAGATCTCTTTACTATTCTTTTTATTAACTGAGCATTGTCACTAACTTAGAGACTAAACTTGGTATTTTAGTCTCATGGAAGTATTCACAATACAGAAATTAAAATGGAGCACTTTCAAAACTGGCTTGTAGCTTGTGTTTCACAACAGTGGGTAGGATTCAACTTTTGGGAAAAAAAGAAACATCAAATGAGCTTTTCATTTAAAAGAGGGGGAACAATTCTTCCTCATAGATAAACTTCATTGTTAGAAAACCATTATTACCAGTTATCCTTGAGAAGTGACCCTTGTGAAGTCGGTGACTGTACGTAGAATGGAAGATGTTGTTGCCATCCTGCGTTGTCACTGGCCTGACCCCGTCTTCCTTGTCTTTGTCTTTGTCCTGCATTCATTGCTCTGGGCGGCAGACGTGAGGGCGTATGGGTGTTCCCTGTGCCATAAAGCCTTCAAACAGAAGCAGCACTTGGACAAACATCTTCACTGCCATTCCGGTGAGCCATTTTTGGCCCCAGAGCCAGGTCTCTGTTCGTTGTCCTCAACTCGGGTCCTCACAATGGGCCGCCAGGATAACCGATTTGGTATGATAAGGAGCATGTGAGAGAAACCCACCTGGCTGATGATCTGACTAGGATTGACGTTAACATACACCCCATCTGGAGTGGCCAGCATTTCCATTGATGATCACTTTTTTTTTTAAATGAAACTTTAGCATTATTAATGGTAGTCTTGCAAAGTCACTGTCAGCAATGTTCTTTTTTTTTTCTCCAGTAGCAGAAGATGCAGCAGCTAAACAAAGTCCATCATCCAAGGAAATATTTCAGAAATTAGTGTTAGGATGTCAAATGGAGAGAACCTGCCCCAAGCGGCTATCATCTGCTTAAACCTCTACTCCACGCCCTTCTTTAAGACTCCTGTTCACTGCCCACTTCTTTTCTTTCCCTTTGAAGTTAGACATTTAATGAAGAAGATATTTGTAGTATGTCGGGATGAGCGAAGAAGAGCAAGTTTGAGCTACCCTGTTTAGACTCAGTCTGATGCAAATGGAGGCAAGTTGTTACGGGGGAAAAAAAAGAAAAGAAAAAAGGCGGCCATTACTTGATGTAAATTCCCTAACAATTGGCCAACGGGTCCAGTACTGTGTCTGGGAAATGAGGAGAGGTTGGCGTGTATACGTCTGTGAGTGGAAGATGTCTATTGTGTTGACATGGCCTGCACAGAATGTTGTGTGTTTGTGCTGGAGAGGATGCAGTGAAGGAAGGCAGGCAGGAGAAGAAATTATGCAGCATTCAAATTTCTTCAGTAACTTACCTTAGTCTTTTTTCACTGAGAGTGCCATCTTAAAGCAGATAATAACTTTTTTTTTTATCACGCTGCATTGACACCAAATTGCTGTGCTGATGATGGTGGATTTGGTAACACAACGCACTGTCAGCGCAGTGAGGCACCAGACCTGTTCATCATTGTTTAGATAAGTGATGGCCTCGGTGTGAAAATAGCTTTCATTTCATGCATGCACCTTTTCAAATCACAAGTTTTCTTACTACCAAAGATTACCAAAACAATCATGCATATGTACACACACTTGTCACTCATGTTCACAGATCAAGAATAAGTAAAGGGGGGGGGGGGGGGGGGGGGGGGAGCCACACAAACTCACAGACACCTATAAAGGGAAAAAAGCGACCCAAGAAAAAAGACCCTAGGAGGTCTGATAGTGTTGTTTTCCGTCTGTCTTGCACCCTGTCGTGTGGCCACAGACGTGAGGGCGTTTGGGTGCTCGCTGTGCCATAAAGCCTTCAAACAGAAACAGCACTTGGACAAACATCTTCTCTGTCACTCTGGTGAGCTGCCTTTGGCATTGATCTCATTATATCGGGAAAAGGGGGAGGGGGAGCATTTCTTTCAGTTAGGAGATGGTTTTGACTTTTTGGAAAGTATCACGGTATGAATGTTGTGATGGTTTCCTCTCCATAAATGGCCTCAGATTCAGCTTGGGCCCACCACTAAGTTGTTATTAATCATTGTCAGTTGGGTTCATAGAAGGTGATGCCCTGCATATGGTAGATGAATTATGTCAAGAGTGTGCCTTTGCATAAAGGGGTCAGGCAGGATGAAGAATATGAGAGAAGCAGTTCTGGGCCATTGCTAAAAATGTTGCAGCCAAAATAACACAGAAAGAGAAAAGTTGTTGATGGAAAAGTGTCACAAGTGTGTAAGCATTTTCCACAATGGAGATATATAAATGAGAATACCTGGTCAGGGAGTTGTGTGTGTATTACATTGCTGACGATACTGCCAATGAGTTAACAGATTAGAAATCTGTATCAAACTTGGAAAGGTGTCATAAAGTTACTTTGAAATAAGGAGTGTATCACTGTTGCATTTGTGCGCACATTCACTTTAACACATGCACAAAGAGACACTCTCACTCAGGCAGTTACTTAAAACACTTTCCTGAAACAGCTAGCATCACATTTAAGTGAAAGAGGGAAAAAACCAAGCTCCACACACGAGGTTTTACGGTGTTGTTTTCCGTCTGTCTTGCACCCTGTCATGTGGCCACAGACGTGAGGGCGTATGGGTGTTCGCTGTGCCATAAAGCCTTCAAACAGAAACAGCACTTGGACAAACATCTTCTCTGTCACTCTGGTGAGCTGCCTTTGGCATTGGTCTCAGCATTGTTTTTTTCTCAGTTCTTTCTTACTGAAGAAAGTGTTTTGGACAGGGAGTGGTGTCCACGTCTCTGTTGTAGCTTACAAATATCAAAATTTGTTGTATATGAGATTCAAGATAATATAGGTAGTTTTGGGAGAGAGTACCATCACCTTGTTGGTGTTCTGAATATAACCCTCATCTATTTGCAAATGTTGAAAGCCTCTTTCCAGTGTCCATTTGACTTAAGCATGCACAGCTCTGTGGAGAGACTATCAGCCATTCTAAGTAAGGAACCTTCATGCTATGGGTGTGCATTATTAACAAGGCAGAGCTTAAATCATGGAAATGCCCTGAGAACAGACTACAGGGAGATAGTTTGTCCCTGGTATGGGTGGGATTGAACACACCAAACCAGTGCCAGATCTGCCTGAAGTGGGCCGACTATGAAATGGGGATGAAAGTGCAGCCTCTGGCAATGATGGGAGCTTCTCTTTTATTTAAGTGAGGCTTATGTAGGTGACAGTCTGCATTCTTTTTTCTTTTTTTTTAAACCCACCTCACTGCAGTATATACACACTGTACATTTTCTGAGTCGACTGGAAAAATCGTTCATGTGGCCAGAGCACACTGGTCTTGTTTTTGTTTTGAGGTAGGGTTGTTTGGGTTTTTTTGGTCATTTATCAGAATGAAATTTATTTGTCTATAGAATCAATCAATTTGTGGAATACATGACAAGTTCAGTCAGCGGTAGAGAAATCTTAAGTAAACTAGGTAGATATTGTTCTTTGCTGTCATCCATAGTTTAAAATCATTGTTAAATTTGATGTTGGTGAATTAGTTGTCACATTAGAAGAGCTGCTGCATGTCTGTCGGTTAGTATGTAAAGAAAATAATTTTCATGTGCAGTTTGTTAGATTTTTTTCTTTTTCATTAATAACAATAATTTCATTGTCCTTGAGCTATGTAGGGGGGACTTGACAGGAAGGAGTATTTCCAGCTGTTCAAACCAGTAGTGCACAAGTCCTTTCCATAAAGTGACAGCACATTAACAGACTTGTTCTAACTAAAGTGAAAAAAAAAACGAAGAAAGATACTTTAACCATGTGAGTGAGTGGTGGCACTGTAATCTCAGTGGCATCGGTCAGTGTTGTCCGTCCGTCTGTAACCGCTGTCTTCGTTCGTTAACATTCCTTCATTCATTCACTGTTTTCCATTTGTGTCCGGACCCACTGTGGGTCACAGATGTGAGGGCGTACGTGTGTTCCCTGTGCCATAAAGCCTTCAAACAGAAACAGCACTTGGACAAACATCTCCAGTGTCATTCGGGTGAGCTGCCTCCTGTTGCCTGTCTCCCTGTGTCCCCCAAGCCCAAGGTCCCAGGTAGCAGCTCAAACAGGTCAATGTGTCTGAGGATCTGGTCCCCTCCTGTCCACCTGCTGTCAGGAGTTCTGTGGGCAGCAGTCTAGTGCACAGAGTGACTCCTCCGCTAGCTGTTGCCTGATAGAGACGGCGTGGATAAACTATGCTGTCCGGTAGAAACATTTACGGACAAGATGAAGAGTGGGGGGGGGAGACAACTGCTTACCCTTCAAGGTTCAGGAGAATATTATTATTGCTTAATTTGTGGGGGGGTTTTAAAAAAGAAGTAAGATTGTAATCTCATTTTGGCATATGTCTGTTTTTACACTTTTTACTTATAAGTTGCGGAATGTTTTCATTACAACTCGCACCTTATTGTTATCTTAAATTAAACAGGCTAGGATGCTATCTTGATAAGTGTAGTAAGATAGGAGTATGAACGCATTGCCCATTGTTTTATTGCCCCCTTCCTTTTTTTTTTTTATAGTAAATATTCTTTTCTTCTCTTTCCAAACCAGACAAATGTTCAGAAAGCTGAAGAATACTATTTCCTGACTGTGCATGCAAGTGTAAAACAAAATGACCAGTGTCTGCAGTCTGTCTTGGTCACTGTCAACAGGCACCAGCCTCTCTCTCAAGAGCATCAGGGATTGTCTTCAATGTCTTATTCAGATAGAGTTGCCAGCTGGTGCTTGTCATCAAAACAGACTCTATGCTATCATCTGAAAAGTGATTTTTGTTTGGGGTTTTCTTTTTACAGTCTTTTAGCATATTTGTTGTTTTTTTATTTCAGTTGAAAAGTTCGATAAAAATTACAAGCATACAAGCTGAAAACAGTATGAAAGGGTAGAGCTGAACAGTAGCACTGCTAGGTGGTTTCAGATAAGTTATATTTTAGAAGTTCTAGAATGTAGAAGGCCATGGTTCTAAAACCTTAACCTAGTGTCAGCCTGTGTTAACAAATAATATAAAGATACAGACCCCCACTTCCAAAAGCTTTCTTATACTACCATGATGGGATTTTTTTTTTCCATCTCCACCTTACTCTTAATGTTTCTTTACTATAACTTTTGCTGTTGGACTCTGCTTCATTTCAACGTATTTCTGGCTTGTTTCACAGTATTTAGTGGTATCAAAGTTGCTTTTTGTTGTTGCTTGGAACATAGGCATACGCATTCAACAATTTCTCCACATATAACATGGGATGTTATTTGTTTTGTTTGCGCAACTGAAATTGTCAAAAAGTTGAGATCAGCTTTAGCTTTAGTGTAGTAAAAACTTCTTTTTTTCTCTTTTCAAATGCAAAAGTTCAACATTTGTGTTACCAATGTGTGTCATTTCTTGTACGTTTGCATTAAAACTTCTCCATGCATAATTGATTTTTGGTGTTAATCCAAATCGTAAAGACAAATCCAACTGTGACACATGTGGAGAGAAACCAGACTGCTGTGTCAGAACTGAATACTGTGAAATGGGCCATCCTCCCTGAAATCTTGCTCTTACTTCTGTCTGTGTTCTCTCTGTCTGTCTGTCTCTCTGCATGCACCTCTGGGTGCGGAACACAGATGTGAGGGCGTTTCCGTGCTCGCTGTGTGATAAAGCCTTCAAACAGAAACAGCACTTGGAAAGGCATCTGCAGTGTCATTCCGGTGAGCTGCTTGTTGTCTGCACTCTCAAGTCTGTCCCAGACAGCCACTTAAAACCCACACCTTCCCAGACTAGCCTCAACCTGCTCCCAATTCAACCAAATTTTGCATCTTTTTTTGTACGGAACTTTCAGTGAAATTGTCAGTGAATTAACATATAAGGTCAGGACATAGTACACTAAAATATAACAGAATTTGAATTCGAGCAGTGCAAAAATTTCAAGTACATGAAGTCATCATCAATGTTCAAAGCAACATGAGTCTTGTGCTTTGTATTTGTACACTAATAGATCAGAGGTCTTAAATTTGAAAAGGAAGTTTCTGCTCTTTTTTAAAAAAAATTTATAGGTAGGTGGCAAAGAAAAGTATGTATTTAAAATGAGTGACAGAAAGTTTTTAAAAATTAGCAATTTTATTATTCTGTCTGTTATCATTTGCCATCATCTGTATCCTGTCTGTGATAACTTTTCAGTACCTTTCTTACCTGTAGCTCTGCCTATACAGTATTCAGCCAAGGGTTTATCTGTCTTTATCCTAGTGTCTGTGGGCTACACAGTTTCATATAGAGGATGCCACCAGGTCACTGACTGAAAAGGACCCTGTGCTGCTGCAAGACTATCAAAGTGGCAGTGACACCCACCCCCTGCTGTGTCAAGTCCTCTTTCAAGTGCTTCTACTGATCAAAATGACTTTCACCTATTGAGAATGCCCACAAGGAGTTTTAACAATCATTGTTATATCCCTCCAGCAGTGTTGTGCTCTTCATAACCTAATCCCAATGCCAAATGTACCAATGACAGGATTTGATGCCATCATCTTTTTCTGTGAACAACTCAGATGACTGTATCACAGGGACCCATAAAAAGTCTTTTGTGTCATACTGCCAAATAAAGGCGGCATGTAAAAGAAAACAACCAAAAACCATGTGATGGTGTTTTGCCCATATTTGATCCCTGACAAGAGTTTCACAAGGCCCTAAAATCCTAAACCTACAAGATTTGCCTGTAACTGATGCGAGCAATGCGTCAGTCTTTGAGCTCCCAACTAAGATGTGCCATGAAATGAAGTGGCTGTAGCAGACAGATTTGATAGTGTACACCGTGATGAGTGCTAGCAGGTAGACCTGTGTCTGTCCTTTTGAAGTCTACCCCCCTCCCCAATCGTACATCGGATGTCTGTGTCTGACAGTTGTCCTTGTCATTCATTTATTTTAGTTTGGTATCAGGATTTGATTTCTTTTCAGACCTTCTCTTTTTTTATTTTCCGACCCTTGCCTTTCATTACAGTAAACAAGTTAAAAACTGTCACACAGCTTGTCAGATTTGTCTGTATGTATTCTAATGTTACTGTGATACTAACCACCTACCCCACTCCCCACTACCAAACGGTTTTAAGTTCATTTTAGAGATAAGTATTGTGTTCCCATGTTATCGGGGATGGAAAAAGGGGAGGGGGTGCCGACTTATACCCATGGATTTGTACAGTATATCCTTTTTTTCAGATTTGAAAAATATTTATTTACATGACTTCTTCGTCAGATTCTTCTCTTAAATCAAAAGTCAGGTTCTTATTCTTTCCAACAAGATGTACGTTGCTGACATAATCAGCTTTCAGTTGTGAGCAAGCTACAAGGCTACAGTATTGAAGAATGACAATTGGGAGAAAGGTTTACAAAAGTCTGATTAATAAAACTTTTTAGTTAATTGTTGCCTTCTAGTAGTTTAAATGGCATAAAATGAATAAGTTCAGTTAGTTTTACAAGTCTCGTTAAGATAAGAAGCGATAGTATTTGTTCAACTTGTAAGAAATAAAATTAAAAAGGGAAATTAATTTTTCATGATCCTGAAGAGGTTGAGTTTGGCGTAGATTTTTTTTCTCTTCTCAGAAATTTTCCTTCAGTGAAGCCCGACGTGTGGGTTTTTTTGTTTGTTTGTTCTTTTATTTTAATTAAACTGAAGGATTTAGGTAAAGAAGGAATTCAAAACACGTCAGTGTTGTCTTACTTTGCACTCTGCAACCCAGCCTCCTCCTCTTCATAAGCTGTGACCTGTTTTGGTTTTTATCCTTCGTTGACATTATAGCCTGTATTGTATCATGTTACTGTGTACTTTTTAGGTTTAGATAAGGCCCTTTTTTGGGGGGAGGTTCATCACAGTTTTATGGGCATGTGTATGTTTTCTGACTGATGACACAACTCGTCTGTTTCTCTCTCCGCTCCTTGACAGACTTGAAGCCGTTCATCTGCTCGCTGTGCCATAAGGGCTTCAAACAGAAGCAGCATTTGGAGAGACATTACCAGTGTCATTCGGGTGAGCTGTAGTGGTGCTGAGAGTCAAACCGTGCAGGGCGGCCACCTTGTGAGAGAGGAGCGTTGTTGCGTGGTGAAAGAGGCCACCCCATGGCTAGGGACCCCCCGGACGACCCTCTGTATGGTCTGTTCTCTGTGGGGGGCACGATGACCTGCGTAGCAGTCGGCCTGTCTGGGGGGGTCACTTTCCCGCTGTCTCTTGGTGGCCGCCTTGGACGGGTCTGACTGTTACCTGTTCTGTATGGTCATTCGTGCGTGATGTGTCCTGCTGTCTGTGGCTTCCGGTCCTCGTGTTTTCTTCTTTCTTTATATATATATATATATATGAAACCTTCAGTCTTAGCTACGGAGATTATTCAGAGGATGAGACAAGTTGATGGTTTTTGTTTTCTGCCGCTGTGAGAACATGTTCAGGGTGGTTGGGTTTCCGACGCTTTGCTAAAATATTGTGACTGCAGAGGTCACCACGTTCTGGCTCTTTCTCTGTGAAATGAAAGCAAAAACTTGCAGTATTGATTTAAATTGCTTCAGCTCAAACTTTAGAGGCATACTGCTGCTGATGTTAATATCATTTTGAGCAGCTGGGTAATAGAGAAAGTTGCTCATAGCTTAGATGGCAAGTGTAACATTAAAAAATGTCATCATTTCTAGATAACTGGAATCGTTGTTCTAATAGTAATGAGAAACTCTGTGGTAAATGTTCTTCAAGAAATGACACTTAAAAATTTTGAATGATATACGCAAGTCGCAGGGTTTGTTTGGGTTTTTTTTTTTAATTCCCCTCAGCTGTCCCATTGTTGTGTTTGTGATGTGTGCTAATTTTGTGTGTGTATGTGTTTGGTTGTATGTACATGTTTGTGTGTATGTGTGTGTAACTAACCACAAGCCCCCCCAATCTGCAGATGTAAAGCCGTATTCCTGCACAATTTGTGATAAAGCCTTCAAACAGAAGCAGCACTTGGACAGACACCATCTGAGTCACACTGGTGAGCTGACGTTTTCTTCTTGACTGTAGTAGTTCAGACCTGCTGTTTGCTTGGCCAGTAAAATGTAACCCAACACAGAGGCAAATTTAATACATAATGCTTTTATACATCATGTCACTCCCATCGTTCTTCATAACCAAGGAAAGCGACCTATTTTATTTTTCATTCTCATTCACGCTTTCATAGAAAGTCATCTTGCCTTCATATGTGTCACCTTCATGTTTTCATGGAAAGCCTCTCTCATTCTGTGGTCTTACCAGTGTGTGTAGTGTATTGGGGAGCATTGGCTGTCAGGTCAAGGGGCTGGATTTGTCCAGCAGATCCTTCAGTGCAGAGACAGGCAGTCACAAGTTAGGGCTTGGCCATCTTGTTTCAGGCTCTAAATCTTTTTCCATTTCAGGGCAGTGCTGTGGCTGCCAATTGATCTGCAGATATCTAAAGAATCCCAAAATGGAATAGTTCAAAAAGAAAGAATTGTTATATATTATAACATACATAAACTATTACTTTGTCTTCAGGCCAGAACAAACAGAGACTGTTCAAACGATAATTACAGTTGTCGTAAATTTGATGGTTTGATCGTTTTCTCTTTCTTTCCTTGTGCACAAATACGTAACAGTGTTCAGTGATCCAATCATTTAGGAGGTGGGCCTGCTTCTGGAAAGTCTTCACTTATGTAGATGTTAGAAAGTTTGATAATTGGTTTGGTGTATGTTTCATAGAAGATGGGAAAGAGGACTTCATTTCATTTTGATTTGCTCCTTTGTATTTTATGTATATGACTCACAAGTCTTGTAGTAAGCCTGGAAACTCCACTTTCTGCACATTGCTCTGCTCACTGGGCATCATATGCCTACTGTTTTCTTGTTATCTGCTTATAGTGTGTTTAGACAACAGTTGGTATGTCTTTGTGGGGTTACAGATAGTAGGTCTCATCTCCTGTCAAGCTAGAAAAGGACACTGTAGGAAGGAGAGGGATGGTTGCAGAGTGCCCATGAGAGTAGCTCTGTCTGATGTCAGAAACATCAGAATCAGGGTTGGCAGGCTGTGTGTGTATGGGGCCCTGCTCAATAGACCCCTAAAAGAACACTTCTCATTTGGAAGTGGAAATCTTTTGCTAATCTGAGGGAAAAGGACCATCAAACGCTCTTGTATTGGAAAAGAAGTAAGTAGTTGGGAATGCAGAAATTATGTAAATACAGTTTTTATAAAGACTGGACTCTGACTCTGTTATATCTAAAGGTGCCTGCAAATTCCGAATAAGATGCTTTGAGTGTGGCCAGGGTTGGCACGGCAAAGAAATTGCTTATCTGTACTGGTATACATGTAAATGGAATTTCTCCAAGCTTGTTTGGTTTGCTGTTATTGGTAAACTTCTTTAATACGTAAAACCCACACACTTTCGCAAATTAATATGAGTCTTTCCTGTATTGTAATTTCAAAACCTTGGTAATTATAATCCTGTAATTTTAGAACATTGGTAATTATAATCCTGTAATGTCAGAGCCTTGGTAATTATCCTGTAATTTCAGAGCCTTGGTGATTATCCTGTAATTTCAGAACCTTGGTAATTGTCCTGTAATTTCAGAACCTTGGTAATTATAATCCTATAATTTTAGAACATTGGTAATTATCCTTTAAAGTGATGGCCTTGGTAATTATAATCCTGTATTGTCAGAACCTTGGTAATTATAATCCTGTTTTGTCAGAGCCTAGGTGATTATCCTGTAATGTCAGAACCTTGGTAATGATTACCTTGTAATGTCAGAGCCTTGGTAATTGTCCTGTAATGTCAGAACCTTGGTAATTATCATCCCCTAATTTTAGAACCTTGGTAATTATCATCCTCTAATGTCAGAGCCTTGGTAATTCTGTAATGTCAGAACCTTGGTAATTATCATCCAGTCTCTTACAGGTTTCAGTAATAAGTTTGTTGAGCATGAGCTCTCTCTTTGTTGTTTGTCTTTTTTTCATGCATCCTTTTCTTCTTTCTCTTAACTTTGTCTTAAATCTTTACCCCATCCTCTACCTTCCAATTTAGTGTATGATGCCAAAAGAACATTTGATTTATTATGCAGATATTTTGATTTAGTTAAGTGCTTGACATCGGAAATGTACAGTGCACATACACTGATACCCAATAATCTTACCTATTACTGTAAACACATATGCACTTCTGTCTTTCTTCCGTATCTCTGTATTAGTTGCATTGGTAGATGTACATTGTATGGAGATGATAAAAAGCAGTATTTTTATTTTAAAAAGCAGTAATTTTTTTTTCTTTTCTTTGGTGCAACAATCGTTCACTATAAAGTACAGCAGATTCATAGTTCTAGTTTATCAGCCTCATTGACATTCCATTGACCTTGTTTGACTGCTATAACCAGCTGCAATTGCAATCAGGCTCCTTTTTCTTTTTTTTCCCCCCCTTTTTGTATTGTCTTATTGATTTTTTTTAAAGAAACCTGTTGACTTTTGATTGTTAACATAGTAATTCAGATGTGATTAGAGTTATGTAGTGAATAATCATTCAGTCTGTGAGGAGTAGACGACTGAATCACCACTGTGCTTCCTTTGAATGACGTTGACTGGTAAAGTACAGCATCTTCATTGTTGTTCCAGCAGTTGTGGTTCTTCAGTGCTTCAGGCTTTGCATTGATATCAGGCAGTGAAGTATGTGTGTTTCAAAGAATGCATGAAGCTGCTTATTAGCTGTTGGGGTTTTTTAATTACTGGTATCGTCGTGTGTACTTCCTGGACATTATGATCTCATCACATGTGGATTTGTGTAAAGATATTGAATTGTACATATTTTACTGTGGTTCACTGGTGCAAAAGCTGGCAAATTCAGATTTCTGTCCCATACACAAGTATGGTGCGTTTCAAATCCAGATGGCAGCCATATATGCTGAAGATGCATTTTGAAAGTATAAGTGTGCCTTCAAGGATAAAGGCTCAGTTATGCATGGGCGAGTTTATCTGAGTTGCAGTACACCTGCTATTGTGTTGGGGTTTTTATGTTCATAATTGGGTATCGTTATTTCTTATAGAACATATCTGAGCTTTTCGGTTCTTTGCACCAGTGATGACAACTCAAAAAAAAAATGTTCACTTTTTCTCTCTCTTTTTTTTTTTTGTGAATGAGGTTTTGACTTTTTTTTTTAGATGTGGTGTTTGGATCGTAACAAAGATGATGATACAGCTAAGTCTTTTTTTTCTTTTTTTTTTTTGGTCTGAAATGTTCCAGCAATTGTGTGGGAAAGCAGCAGTTACCCTATGTAGGCTTTAAAGTGTGATGCATTTTTTAGTAGTAGTAGATCAACTGCGATGACTAAGAACATGAGGATAATTGACATTGTTTGGCTTTTTTCAGTGGTTTGGTTTTGAACTGTTGTCTTCAATGCGTGGATGTATTTGCGACCAGCAGTGCAGGCACTGCATGCGTGAGGTGCAGTGGTCAGTGGCAGTGGTTTAGTGTTGATGGATGTCACTGTGTTTTGGTGTGCCCCTGTTTTCAGGAGAGAAGCCATTCGCCTGCCACATGTGTGAGAAAGCCTTCACCCGCAAGCAGCACCTGGACCGCCACATCAAAATGCACACCGGTGAGTCTGTCTGTGCTCGTGGTGTTAGTGCTGAGAGGTTGGCAGGAGGGCTGGCTGCTTGTCACTGGTTTGCCTGAGGAATGTGTGGTCTGTGGTGGAGGTACTTTTGTGTTTCTGTCAAGTGTTGTGTGTAGGCTGGATGGGCAGCGTGTGTTTTCAGTTCATTTGATGGTAGAGAGAAGAATGGCAATGGAAGGGAATCTGGGTAAAGTGCATTCACCTCCAACCACCAGCCCCCCACCCCTGTCAGATCTTGAGAAAAAATTTAAAACTTTAATTTAAACTTTGAAATAATGAGAAGGTAATTCAAATAAGACTTTTATTGGATTTCTGTAGACTTTTTTGTGTTTGTCATGATAAACTATATACTAGTTATCTTTTTTGTTTTTTTGTGTAAAAAGAACTGTAATGGTACAGGTGTCCCATAATCTATGTGGTCATTGTCCTATATATCAGTCTTGTCTGTTGAGACCTTCTGTATATTTTGGACACCAATGGTCCACTTGTGTGAATGCAGGTTGGGGCAAATGAAAGGGAGTTGTGTCAGATTATAGAGCTAGTGCTGGAATACCACAGGATTTACAAAGTGACATTTGCAGGTCTGCTGAAGAGTACAAGTTAGATAGGTGTAATAACTCGGAAGTTTGCAGACATACTTTTCACATCCCACTGTAGATAATCATGACTATTCCATAATACGCAGTCCTCTTCATCACTGAATGGTAGCACTGTGAAACTGAACCCTGTAATCAGTAACTGTGTGGGTTATAGCGTTAATAAACTGTAGCCACGTGTAGCATGTCGTGACACTGACTGTACCAGTCCACCACCGTGCAGTGTTGTCTTTGATACAGGGGAGCTGGAGCGCACGTACAAGTGCCACGTGTGCGAGAAAATGTTTTTCCGCAGCCACCACCGTGACAAACATCTCAAGTCCCATGGCATTACTGCCTTGGAGACCAAGAGTGAGTTATGCTTGTTGGTTGTTGGATGAAGCTTTGCACTTTGCACTCTATCAGGCCTGGGTCAGAGCTAATCTTCATGCGGTCCTAGGCCTTTTTGTGCTTTCTCTCTTTCTCTTTCTCCTTGGGCCACTTTTTTCAGGTTTTTGTATTTCACTGCCTGTAGACCCATGCTTGTGCACTCTCTGCTTTCTGTTTAACTTGGGTAGTGTTCACCACCACCTCTGCACCCTCGCTTCTGCACTGCTTTGATTTGTGACACCACACAGATCCTGGTGCTTGCTGCCCATGGCAGTGCACTCTGCTTTGTTCATGAATTAATCTGCATTTGTCGTCCTTCTTTCTCTTCACCCCTTCTCCACAGTGGCTCCACACCACCACCACCACCATTTCTCTCTCTCTGGCTTTGTGGACATATCTGTAGTGTGCACTCTTCCCCAATCCTTTCCTTGTTTTTCACCTGTCTGGGTTTGGGATCTTGGCTGGTGGGTGATTTAACTTTGACTGGTTGATGCCCAATTTCAGAAACATCAATTAAAAGAGAGAAGGAAAAGTTTAAAAGAAGTGGAACGTTTCATCTTTGTTCTGGAAAGTGATTTTTTTTTGGGGGGGGGTTAAATCAAATGAAAATATTCCAGAATTAGTTTGTGTGCATTATGAAGAAATTCATGGGTAGCATTACAGACTGCCAAACCTTTTAATTTGCATTCTGATCTTCTTTGAGAAAATGTGTAGCATAGGAACTATTACAGTAATTGTATGTATTGCAATGCAAAAAGGTGTACATGGATAATGACGTAAAATTTGGGGGGGGGGGGGATGTACATGAATAATGAAGTAAAATTGGAGGGGAGGGAGAAAATTGTACATGGATAATGAAGTAAAATTGGAGGGGGGAAAAATGTACATGGATATGAATGAAGTAAAAATTGGAGGGGGAAAAATGTACATGGATAATGAAGTAAAATTGGAGGGGGAAAAATGTACATGGATAATGAAGTAAAATTGGAGGGGGGAAAAATGTACATGGATAATGAAGTAAAATTGGAGGGGGAAAAATGTACATGGATAATGAAGTAAAATTGGAGAGAGAGAAAAAAAATGTACATGGATAATGAAGTAAAACAGTTACAGCTGTGTCTGATAGTTTTGAAATGTTTTCTCTTGATATCAAAGTGAGTAAACTGTGAAAGTAGGAAACATGAAGCAGTAGCTTTATTGGGCTACAAAGGTATAGAATGTAGGCTACTGGCAACAATATCCTTCTGCTTGTGGACAGATAACATGGGGAGTGGATGAGAAATTGTCTAAAGGTACATATATCACTTTGCCTGTAAAAGCTTTCTGTTGAATAACAAGGTACGAAGGGAAGTTCTCTCTCTCTCTTCTCCCTCAACTTCATTCCCATTACAGTTTCATTTGTCTGCAGACATGAACAGATTTGTTATGTTCCATATGTAGATTATTAGTGTTCGTGTAGTTGTAGGGTCTCAGATCTTTTGCATAACCAATTTCATGTCCTTTTGAATTACTGGTAGAGATCTTATACCTCATTTACTTTTACCCACTTTCATTTCTCGGTGTGGTTTTTAAAAATCATTTCTTTTTCTGTGCATGTACATCCCAAATAAGTTGACAGATCCCTGACACTTCTTGAAGGCTTTTCTCACATTTCAATCATGTTCATGAAATACCAATTATGAAGTGCTGTGCTGCACATTCATTTATAGAAAAGTGGTTGTGTTAGAAATAACAGATGACAGGCCTTTTCTTTTCTTTTCTTTTCTTTTCTTTTCTTTTCTTTTCTTTTTTTTAAATGAAGGGATTTGGTTTAAGATTTTTTTTCAAATAAGGAAATTTGAAACAATTTTTTTTTCTAAGTTGATATATGTAATAAGATCAAGCTGTCGTGGTTTCTGATAAATGATATGTTCACTAAACTTCAGCATTAACCCAGGATTTCTTTTGGCTGGCTGGCTGGCTAGCAGCCATCCCCCAAGTTAGTCCAACCCATACTTGTGTTCATCCATCAACCATCAAAGCATATCTCATTTCTTTGTCTGGTCCTGGCTCTTTGTGTTGCTTTGCTTACCTGGTATTGTGTGCACGGGTTCTGTGTGCAGGTGTGTAGTGGGCATGTGATAGTCTAGCAGAAGAGACTGAAGAAAAGAGAGAGACCTGTGCGTCGCCGTTGTGTGTTCTGACTTGTGCTTCCTATTGCGGTGTTGTTGTTGGACTAGTGTTTGAGGTCCACCTTACTTTTCTTTTCCTTTACCTGGGCTTTGGATACCTCTCTGTGTACATTGATGAATGAGTTTTCTGTTTTAAACACAAGCTCCAGTGTGTATAACTGTTAGCACATTGTGTTGAAAATTTCGGTTTTAATTTCCTCACTCAGATCAAGGATTAAATGTGTTCTCATTAAGGTTTTCTACCAGTTGAAATCAGTAAAATGATGTAACATTACTTAAGAATGATCAGTACTTCTTTCAGAATGTCATATGAAAGATAGTTTGGGGGCTTAATGTGCCTTAGGGTTTGTTTGGGTTTTTGTAGGTTGGGTTGTTTTTTTTGGAGGGGGGGGGGGGGGTTCATGTTCTTGAGCTATAGCACTAAAGTTTACCAATGGTGAGAATTTTGCAAATGCAACTGATTTTGCCCACTGTTAAACATTTGGATGTCTGCAATGGTATCAAAAAACAACACCAATGTACATGTAGTTTTTTTCTTGTATACACAATCTTTTATCATTTGTTCTTATCAACTGAAATGGCCTACTCTTCCAAAAGGCAGAACAGATTTTGATGTGTGAGCAAGATGTTCTGCATGTGTTGGCACATGGGACCTTGGTTTGTAGTCTTATCTTAACTTTTGAGGGAATGGAGTCAGTACTGATACTGACGGGGATGGGATAGCTCAGTGGTCGGAGCACTCGCTTTCCCCCAGCCAAGTTAAGCAGCGTCGAGCGTGGTTACCAGTTGGATGGGTGACCGTTTGCGCGCCTTGGCTTCAGTACAGTTCACCCAGCTGTAAATGGGTACCTGCCCTCTTTAGGGTCAGGGAAGGTAAAGCAGCGAGGGAGAGGAGATGGGCGCCGCCCTCAATATGCTGACCCTAGAGAAGTGAGGTCTCTGACGCCTCGCTCCCCTACGACCTTATAGGTTATGGGACTCCTTTACCTTTACCTTACTGATATTAAGTCCAGGGAGAACATCCACTTGAACAGGCATCTTAGTGGTCGCTTGAACCCAGGCTCAGTTGCGAGCCATCAAATCACGAGTGCAATGCTCTAACCATTCAGCTGTCTCTTCCCCCCTGTGCTTGAGTGTATCACAGGTTGTAATGAAACACTGTATTCCCTGTGTGTACCATTGCAAAGTGAATCCCATGGTTCCTGCATGTATTTATGTATGTTGTACCCTCCTAAGTTGTTGGACTCCTCTTTCAAGTGATTTGGACCAGTAACTGCCAGAATTTTCTGTGCTAGTAAGCAACAACTCTCACATTTACCTTGTGCCAGCAAACCTTGTGTCTTGGTCGCTTTTGCCTTCACATTGTGATAGCCATGTGAATTACAAGGCAGCATGCATAAAATGTAATTAAAATAAGAAAACTAGCAAGATCAGGGATTTTTGTCCAGAACCATTCGTTTATCAACTCTATTGATTTTTTTTTTTAAATAACAAATCTGTATAAAACCATAGAGGTAAATTAACCCTAGTAGCGCGGTTCCCGGAATATTCCGGTAAAGGCGGGTCTAGGCTGTGTGGCGGATCCCGGAATATTCCGGGATGACGTGGGTGGTTATAGTTGAAAGCTTACTTTCGCTTTCAAAGGTCAGCCAATGAATGTTAAGGCCGTTGTAGGCCTGCAGAAAGGGGTGAAGGTCGTTTGACACACACAAGCAACGAAGAATCTGATTGGTTTAGAGTGTATTTTTATTTTTTTTTCGGACCAGCTGAGATCGTCTTCAACAAAAATGGCGGCCAGTGTTTGCACTAGAATTTCTTCAAGCGTTTTTCGAGCTTTTTTACAATATTGACAGCGAGGAGGAGTTTTAGAGGCTGGATTTGGTTGAAATAAACAATGAGAGAGATGATGAGGTAAGGATTGTGGAATATTTTTGAAAAACTTGGTAAAAATCGATCGCGATCGGACTGAATCGAGCGGTGCTAGTTTTTGCTGGATGGACTTCTTCGCTACTCGGCGATTTCACGTCACAGATTGTTTTACTTTATTTTGACGCAACGAGGCTTCGAAATAACTGTTGTTGAGTCAAATCGCTATGCTGCTGAATACTTTGCATCACATGAAATCAAGCGATCTTTGTATTTTCGTCATAGAAAGCCACCACTTCGCACATTCCGCCATGAAGGTCGCGATGGCGTCGATCCTTTCGCTGAACTTTTCCGAGTATTTGGTGACCGTTAAAGCGATACAAACTCCTTATTTTTTGAAAACTAATGTCAAGAAATAGTGTTTACCTAATCATGACATTTATGCACCGCAAGAACTTTGCTTATCGTGTTAAAATCGATCTGGGGCCCTGACAATGGAACAGTGATCAGTAGTGCGGACACGATTTGTTTTTTTGGATTTTTTTTTACATAATCATAATCACTACACATTATTATAAAATTACACTCATTTAAAAGCATATTATCTGTTCTTTCCAGTGATATATAGCTTAACACATTTAATTCGGTTTTATATATCAATATCAAGGGTTGTTTGAGCCCACCCTCCTCCAAAACAATGCTAGCCAATGTTAATTCAGCCAATAGAAGTGAGGCTTGTTGCTGCATATTCAGCGCTACTAGGGTTAACTTAAATTATGTGTCGGGATAGAAGATAAAGTTGTTTGGATTTATGAACCTTTTCACATTAATTCTGGCCACTTTTAGGTAGTTGGGAAGTTGTCTTTATGTATTTGATCTAGTGCCCTTTGAATCAGACCAGAAGGCACTTCTGTTATCCAACAAGTTCTGCCATGTTATAGACACTCTTACAGTGTGCTGCTCCATCCTTGGTATCGTGTGATGGTAACTCAGGTACCAACCATGTGTGCCTCAAAGGTCAGATTTCTGGAAAATACGAAAAGAAAGTTCTATATACTTTGCAGTTTTTCAGTAAGGCATAAATGCAAGAGGCTTCATGCAGGAGAAAAAATCAGATTAAGTAAAATATTTTTTAAAATGATAATAAAAAGAAAAGAACTCGGCATGCCTTCTGCATTAAGAAGTGTTCAAGCTCTATGTCTAACACAACTTGGTTTTGTCATTAAAACAAGTTGTGTCAAGATTTTGTTAAAAATAAGGCCATGTACAACCATGCTGTAAACAGGGAACAGCTATTACACAGACCTTGTAGGTATAGCTGTGCAGCACTACAACACACAGCCTGGCTGTGTACATTATTCAAATGGTGTAAGATGTGTTAGTGTTTGTTGTTTAAGATTTGGCCAGGATTCCTAAATGCCAGTAGATCTGTGGCAGATAATGAGTTCCACTGTTTGAATTACAGGAACTGAATTGCTAAGAGTGAGAGCATTGTTCAAGTATCTCTTCATTTCAGCATCTGGGAAATAGTTATTTGCTTTCATTTGCTGCAGAGCACATTAACATTGAAGAGTGTGTGTTTGATCAGGTCGGGCATTGAACTTCCCCATGATCAACATTGACCTGTCTAAAGCCAGCAATGTGGATGGACTGACCAACACCTCCCCCCACAGCGCTTCCAGTGACTCTGGCAGTGACACTGATGATGATCAAAAACCTCCTGTCTCTGACAAACCTAACTCGCAGGTAGGCAGACATTGCCTTCTTTCTGGTCATCATCAATTTTTTTTTTTAATTTGAAAAAATTGGGTTATGGTGATGGGTGTTTGGTTCAAACAACGTAGTGTTGGGTTTTGCTTGTTAAATTTTGGATTTGTTAGCTTCTTTCTGGTCATCATCTTTTTTTTTTTTTAATTTGAAAAAATTGGGTTATGGTGATGGGTGTTTGGTTCAAACAACCTAGTGTTGGGTCTTGCTTGTTAAATTTTGGATTTGTTAGTGATGTAGTGTCTACCTAATGTGGCCTCTTTGGCCACCTGGTCCTGAAACATTTTAGGTGAATGAAAGACTTCTGTGAATGTGAGCGTTCCAGATGACAGTGCTTTTAACACTGCCATGGTCATGGTGATCTTGTCATTGAGCCCCCTACCTTCCCTCAAATGGTTAGTAGTGTGCCAGCTAAAACACTGTGTCAGATGGTCCTCAACAGACCCTGATGTGTAGCGTTTCTGTCCCCAGGTGAGCAAGATGGTGGAGGGGTGCCGTAAGCGTAAGACGCACTCCCCAGTGCGGTTAACCCCGGGAGAGAAGAAGAGCCGCAGCAGCAAAACCAATGCAGGCACCAGCACAGGTACCAGCACTACCGAGACCAGTGGCCAGCAGACCCCCAACATGGCCAACCAGCGCAACACCTTTGAGTACAGGTCAGTCTGGGAACTGGTCGTCCTCCTGTGTTCTGTGACTGTTCGATAGGCATTCCTGTGACTGTTTGATAGGCATTCCTGTGACTGTTCGATAGGCATTCCTGTGACTGTTTGATAGGCATTCCTGTGACTGTTCGATAGGCATTCCTGTGACTGTTCGATAGGCATTCAGGGTTATCCCCTTCTGCTGTTTTGAGTAAAGGTCAGTAGGTTTAGAATCGTGTGCTTTTGGAGTGTTAAATTTGGTTTGTTAGTTCTGTCTTCCTTTCTTCTTTGAGCTCAGATCGGTAAGTGAAAGTCATTTTTTTTTTTCTTTGGGGTGGTTACTTCTGCCCTGTTTATCTTCATTCTTCCATATTCTTCCATTCATGTGGTTTTTAACCTATCGTGTTTTCTGTGATTTGTTAAAATAATTAGATTTGACTTTCTTTTTTTTTATGTATACTGTGATTTGAATGTGCGTTATATAATTGCCACTGTTTTTTGTTGTTTTTTTCCTGTCCAGCAGTTCGATTCGTAATGACATTGTGTTTCCCCGCAACGAGGCAGTCAGTGCCATGGCGATGCGAGAAGGGACGGCGGGCAACGGTACCCAGGCAGGCACCCTGGGTCAGGCCGCATCCACGTCAGCGGACGGGACAATGCAGACCTCCCACCCTCTGGGCAGCACCAGCGGTCAGGCCTTGGACACTCTACAGCAGCAACAACAGCAGCAACAGCAGCAGCAGCAGTTCTCCATGGGCGGCATGAATTGTCTAACAACCGCCCAGCTCCAGCAGATCCAGCAGATGTCCGGAGGCAAGGTGGACGGAGCCACCCAGCACCAGGAGGGCAGCGCTACCCCCAAGACTTCCCAGCCGCTGGTCGTGCCCTCCTCGCATTTCACCTCGGCCTCCAAACTGCCGGAGCTCCAGGGACCCAAGTACACCTCGGCGGCCGCCGCCATCGCGGGCCGCCAACTGCAGCAGGCGGGGGTGGGGGTGGGGGTGATGGAGCAGCCCATGCACTTCAAGTCGGTGGTGGGCACCCAGGGGGCGGGCGCCCCCCACCAGACCTGGCCCCCCACCCTCAACTGGCCCCCGCGCCTCTCCCTCATGCCCGACGGCTCCCTGCAGAGCATGCCCGCCCTGACCACCTACGGCACGGTCAACATGGCCGACCTCAACCAGGTCAGCGGGGCGGCCATGTACACGGCCCAGAAGGCCATGGAGATGAGGATGGCGGCTGGGCTGCACCGCCCCCCCTCCATCGGCGGGGAATCGTGGGTGCCCGTCAGCGGGGCTGACCGTGACGCGCAGAGGGGGGGGCCCAGCACGAATGACCGGCGTATATACAGTCCCCAACCTAACACCTAAGTAGGAGTAGCCCGTTTGTTGTTGAACAGCCCCACGCCAAGCACCTGTCATGATGTGAAGAACTGACTTACCCTGCCAGGAGAGGAATGCTGAGGTTGGTGCAGGCGTGACCAACATGCGGTCTGCTGCATCAACTTGAGGATTCTGATGGTCCATCTACCTGTACATGTCTGTTGACACTGGTGGATCCCTGCGACTGCAACAACGGTTGTTTTTTGGGTTTTTTTGTTGTTCGTTTGGTTTGAAGGGGTGTGGGGTGGGAGCTGCTGCTTGTTTGTTTGTTTGTTGTGTCCAGTTCAAATTTCCTGCCATTTCTCCTTCCCCAAAGACAGTGTTAGTGTTGTGTACAGGATTTTTTTTACCTGTTTCACCTGCAACCCATCTGTCTACAGGCATATCAGCAGAGCCAGAAACCTGCTCGTGGAGAGAGAATACAAACGTAGAGGTTCAGAGAAGACAGGGGTTGTTGGGTCCCATCTGGTGTAAGTGTGGATTCGGCTGGGAGATCTGCAAGACTTACAACTTGTCTGTCACAGGGGGATGTCGTCTACATTGGACATGGCTTGGCTCAGTTCTGAAGTTGTTTCATAACTCCGGGACAGCCATGATTACTTTACCTTGTTTCTGATATATGGGTCCCATTTCAACTCTCTCTCTCTCTCTCCCACCACCCCCACCCCCTAACATTGCACACATACACATGAAACTACTGCTGCTATACCTACATAATTGCAATTGGTTTGTCTTCTGTCTCATGTGTAAAATACAAAATGAAAATTAAAAGGGCAAAACTGGCTCGATATTTTATTTGCATGTCATTGAAAATCAACAGTGTCCTGAGAATTTGATCTTTTAGAAATACTCTTGATACTGTGATCTTTGGAAGATTTTTCAAAATAGTAAGTTAGCTTAAACCTTCTATCGGATCTTTTAGATTTTCTTTAAGATTGTCAGAAATGATACAAATGTTTAGCTGAACAGGGGTATGAAACAGAATCCTACTATTTCCCTATCCCACCTGTGAGAATCTTGGGTACACTCACTGACTTGGCAGTTTGTTGCTTCAAAATAGTATGATCAGCTGACATTTTGGAAAAGTCTTCATACACCAATGCCAAAAAATATGCCATTCATGATATTGCCTCATGTAGTACAACCCAGAAATATTAGCCAAGAGTTTAGTGACAGTAATTTGTCTTGTCTTTACCATGTCTTTCCATCATGTGAAATAGTGAGCATAGATGTGTTGAACTTTTTGTTTTCTTCCAAGTCTATTCCCACAACATCCAGATAATGGTCACTCTCCTAACACACAGCTGAAAGTGTAACACAGAAAGGTAATTATTATCATATTAAAGTATAGGTAAAATAAAGAAAGCAGTAGCAGGCTAAAATCTGTAGCAAGAACAGAAATAACTATGCATATATGTAGACAGGAAGCAATATTTAGAAATGATATGATGGCGTGCTTTTCCAAGGGAAAGCAGTCAAATTTCATAAAGATAATTTGACCATGAGTAAAAATGAATGCAAAATGATCCAGAACATTACAACAATGAGTTTCTGGGGTGATATGGCTTTAATATTCTTTACTTCTGTAATAATTTATGAATAGTATTACAGAAATTCATAACTTCAAAGTTGTGTGTTTTGGCAGTCAGTGTATTTTTGGTAAACTAAAAACTCATTAAATGGATGGGCTGATTAGTTACATATATTCGGAGAATGATCCATATTTTCATGACCAATCCATAACATTAGCATTACCTCACTGATCCAATCAATTGTATGACTGCTGTGTGTGTTACATAAACAGTAAGTGGAAGACAGCATGAATGTGTGCACTGAGAGAAGCAGCTTATACATATTGACTGCCACGAAAATAGCTACATGCTTCACACTTTCTGATTTGTGTTGTCTTATTTCTTTGTGCACCATCACAGCAACAGTTGGGAAACAAAACCAAGTGTAGTTTCCTCTTCACAAATGGTCAACTTCCATGACCAAATGCTGTTGGCCAGTGGAATGGTGAACGGGCAGTTATAGAAAGAAAACACTTCATGCAGAAGGAGCAGATTTGGACAGATACAGGCTTATTTATAGTATTGAAATATGACCTAGAGGAAAAGGGAAAGAATGAAAATAATTAGTGGTCAGATAGAGGGTTGTTGCAACTGGCTGTCGTCTTTTCACATAGGCATCTGGCTTATCAATGATCATCATCATCATCATCACTGAATCAGTTTGCTAATGGTGTTGTGCATACATGCATTTGACTGTCTGTCAGCTGGGGAAGATGGGTGGCCATCATTTTGACAGAGACAATATCTTTAATTGAAAAGCAGCTAACAGAGTATTATTGTCTTGTGTCGGAAGGGGGTAGTGTGCAAAGGTTTTTGTTTAGTTTTGGGTTGTTTCTTCTTTATTACTATTCAAATTGTATAGTATAGTTAGGCAGTTGATAGTTGTCTATATGTTGGTCCATCAGAGCTCAGTGGACAGAATGTGGGACTGATAGGAAAGAAATGGATTTAGGTCAATGGCAAGTCATCCACCAAACAAGATTTTTTCCAGAGCTTTCCCTGTAGGTTTCTGGATCAGCATGCAAACTGAGATCCTGTAATTGCAAGAGGCAAGTGTATTGAAATCAAAACAGTTAAGATTTCTTGAAGAGAATGCGAAACACTCGTGACATATCACATGTGTAAGCAGTCAAGTTAAGACATACTTGAAAAAAGATAGAATTGTTCAATGATTGCAATACGCTACTGCAAAAATATCTCAAGTAATGTGGCATAGTGGATCTGGGGCCAGTTTGATGAAAGGCAATCACAGTTGTAGGACTACACTTGTCCAAGATGACTACCCTGGTCTGACGAAATTTGTGTTCTAAGAAATTTTCCTACTGCTATTCATCTGTCCCACTGTAATGTAATTGCAGTGATACCCGTCCACCAATACTGTACTCTAGGTGGATGACTAAATTACTAAGAAATTACCAGGAATGATGAATGACTAAGCATAATCAAACTATGTTTCTATAGGCTGTCCTTTGCAGCTGATTCACTTCTACATGAAAAACATTCAGAAAGAGCAAGAATATCAGCGGGACCAGCCTCTTTGTAGACAAGTAACGGTACAAAGAGACAGACATGTATTACTGTACAGTTAAAGACTACTCCCTTTTTGTTCTCTTATGCATTAGCTTTGCATATGCATTACGTTTAACGTGGAAAAGAGTTCACAGGACGTGACCTTAAATTGACGTTAAAAACTGCAGTTGAGTTGATAAGATAGTTTGCTGGCTACAATGTACAGTCCTCACGCTTTCAATACAAGTGACAGTTGTTTGGCAAGTTATAACTCTGGTCAACTCTATGGTAAGTCTGTCGACAATGGTACAACTGTGCTTTCATCAAACCTGCCCATGAATATTCCTCTCACTTTAAAAACCTTCATGGAGAAGCTTAAGCTTGAAAAAGTGAGCAAGAAGCAACATCACACCAAGAAAGCAGGCAGGCAGACGAAAAAATCTTTAGATGGAATTAACTGCTGTTTCGCAATTACAGATTTCAGTTTATCTGACACTTTTTTTTTTATGACATCTGTTTGAGGTTTTTTTGTGTTTGGAAATACAATGATAGACTGTTGTGGATGTGAAGAACACCGACGATTGAAGAAACGTGGACAGCAGCAGAACATGATCATTGGAGAGCTGGAATGGCTGGAGTGTACAAAGACTACAGAGTTGTGTATATATGTATAAATATATATATATATATAGACAGAGAGTTATGTACATAGATCTACAAAATGTTATGTTCATGCTGTCCTTCAGATGGTTCACATCCATGCTTCAGCTTATGTACGTGACTTGTTTTTCCTTGTGCAAAGTTTAGGGATGTTGTAATTGATGTTTCAAGTTATTGGTGTTATTATATTTTCTATATCATAGAGGAATCTTTGTGTACTCTTACGATCCATATTTTGTTCTCAAGTTCTCATGTGGGTTAAAAACAATGATGGATTATAAATCTGATCTAAAAAGAGGTTGTCTTTTAACTCATGGTGTAAGTGTTTTTATCTGTGCCTGTGTGTATACCATACTTGTGTCATAATATGTCCCGTTTCTTCGACACCTGTTGTTTGATATCTGTATATATGTCTGCTCTGTACTGTTTGTTAGCTGATGATGATGTGATGTCAGTGTAGCTGCTTTAGGTTTTCATGTAGATGCTATGTTGGGTGCACATGTATGAACCAGAGACAATCCAGATATCCATTTTGTGTTGTGTATGTCGTGCTGGTGGTTTCAAATGAATTCCTCTTTCCTCACTACAGTTGCATCGGGAAATTGTGACAGGATGTTTAATATTCATGTATTACCCAGTCTTCATTGGAAGCTGGAGGGGGAGGGAGGAAGGGGTGGCTGTTCTGGGGAGTCTTTCATATAGATTTCCATCTCTTTTTTTTTTCTCTCTCTCTCACTTTTTCTTTAAGCTGCCATAATCTAGGTGCAGTGTTGTCTCCAGTGGACTGCAGCAAACCAGGAAGATGAACTGGCAGATTTAATAGCTCGTGATTTTTCTTTCATGTAAGGGTAGAGCTAAGAAGAAGAAAAAAAATCATCTTTTACTTGAAAGCAATCAGCATAAACAAATGTCATTGAGAGAGACCAAAGCAATACTGCTTGTGCGATGGTGAGAAGTGTTTTGGGGTTGTTTTCTCTTTTTTTGGAGGGGGGGGGGGGGGGGGGGGGGGATTGTGTGGTCATTTTGTTATAGTTTGGGGGTGGGAGTATGAAAAGTACATTTCTTTTGTTGTTTTTTAGTACATCTTTTTACGTTTGCGCGCCTTGGCTTCAGTACAGTTCACCCAGCTGTAAATGGGTACCTGCCCTCTTTAGGGTCAGGGAAGGTAAAGCAGCGAGGGAGAGGAGATGGGCGCCGCCCTCAATATGCTGGCCCTAGAGAAGTGAGGTCTCTGACGCCTCGCTCCCCTACGACCTTATAGGTTATGGGACTCCTTTACCTTTACCTTTACCTTTTACGTAATCAATAATAGGAATTCAGAGAGAACAGTGATTTATGGTGAAAGAACTGTTTATTGCCTTTAGGTTGTTTTTTTTCTTTTTCTTCTTGTTCCCTTAACTCCCTGAAAAGTTGGGCACCCCAGTGAAACGTTCTCCCCGTGTGTCTTGGACTAGCAGATCCTGGCAGAGCCCACGTCTCTAAAGTTTGCAGATTGTAGCGCAGAGTATGTTGGGTGTCATCCAAACCACCAGCCTGGCCTGGCCTGGCCTGGCCTGTTTTCTGGGAAAGATGGATAGGCCTTTCTTTTTTTTCCCCCATTTATGTGTGCACAAGACCACCAGACCTCGGCTATAGTCACATCCATAAGACTGGCAGAGAAATGAAGTCACGGGGGGGGGGGGGGGGGGGGGGGGGATCTTCAGACAGTTAACCTGCTTTCACCTATTAAAAAAGGAGAAAGTAAAAAATTACTCACTCTTGATCACTTGACATCTTTTTTTTTTTTTAACTTTTTATAATGCAGTTGGGGTTTTCTCCCCTGTGGCCTAAGTGAGAGGATGAGGAGTAGTATGTGACGTACAGAAGTGAATGACTGGTGTTCAGGAATTGTTTGCTGATCTACATTGTAAAATGTAGGAACCATTTGGTTACACTCACCATGCTTTGAAGAAAGCTTTAAAATGTTGGTCTAGGTATTTGGGGGGTTTTTCCTGATGTGTTGTGTGATTATTTTCTTATTGTCTGCCCCCAAAAAATAAAATAAAAGTAGAATTACCACTTTCAAGATTTAAGAACAAGTATTGATCAACAGTGCACATGTGGGGGTTTTTTGTTTGTTTTTTTTCCAAGATTCAGATGTAAAGTTGTGATTAAAGCATAAGGCTTTTTTTTATTGAATACTTCTTTTTGTTTTTTCAATTTGAAAATTCAACATTATAGTAGTTGGTTTTTTTTTCCATCTTTATTATGGTGGGTTTTTTTAGGCTTTTTTTTTTGGGGGGGGGGGGGGTTAGGTACCAACCTTTAATTTGTTATGACAGTGAAAATCTGTAAGTTAGCAGCAAACATTTAGTGAACAGGTCGTGATTTGCATGATGAAGATGCACTATGTGCAGAACAAAGGTGTTTTCATCTAAACACTAGAAACCCTATGTGCAAAATGCAATCAGAACAGTGACTCCTATAAACCCATTGGAGGGGGCGACTCCTATAAACCCATTGGAGGGGTGACTCCTATAAACCCATTGGAGGGGTGACTCCTATAAACCCATTGGAGGGGGTGACTCCTATAAACCCATTGGAGGGGGTGACTCCTATAAACCCATTGGAGGGGGCGACTCCTATAAACCCATTGGAGGGGGTGACTCCTATAAACCCATTGGAGGGGGTGACTCCTATAAACCCATTGGAGGGGTGACTCCTATAAACCCATTGGAGGGGTGACTCCTATAAACCTATTGAAGGGGTGACTCCTATAAACCCATTGAAGGGGTGACTCCTTTAAACCCATTGAAGGGGCTTTGAAACTGTTTGTGCAAAATGATGACATACACAGGAGACATAAGAACTATGATTCACAGCACCGCTTCAAAATGGCACACACAGTGATACACACACTGCAGCGTTTCCGAGGGGAATATAACTAGGTGACCCTGATACACATGTAACTTTGCTTATCTCTTCTTCCATGAATCATGCTTTCTGATTAATCCTTTTTTTTTCTTTTTTTTGGTGTCAAAAGTATCCAGCCATGTTTTGAATGTGTGTTGTGTAGAACGGTTTGTCAGCTGATGTGTGGGAAATAATAAATGAGCAATATGTGTTTACCTGCATGAAAGTGTGTTAAGTGTGGGTATAGGGACGTACAATGTGCATGTAAACATACACACAGTAAAAACAAATAATAAAAATAAAATAAACCACCGTACAAATGTGCTTTGTTTAGAACGCAGAATTATTGATGATGAATTCTTCTCATTAATATGTCTGGAATACTCTAGTTTGTCCATTACTCTCTCTCCCTCTCTCTCCTCTCTCTCTTCTCTCTCTCTCTCCTCTCTCTCTCTCCCTCTTCTCCTCTCTTTTCTCTCTCTCTCTCCTTCCTTCTCTCTCTCTCGTTTTCATATTTCCAATGGAATTGCAAACTCTGTAAGATGATTTTTAAAAAATCAGTAGAAGCTATGTGGCGCAATTCATTTTTTAAAGGGCGATTTTCCTACAGTTTTATTATTTATTTATTAGTTATTTATTCTTTTATATCGAGGTTAATGGAATAAGCACTCATGTGCTTTTTTTACATCCAGTCCCCGTGTGTATGCGGTTTTGTAAATTTTGTCATCTGTTTCCACGGCCACATTGGCCTACTCTTCGAAAGGCGGAACGGATTTAGTATTGTCAATGTTGTTCTGCATGCGTATGAAATGGGGTCGTGTTTTTAATAGTGCAATCGAAGGATTACATGCGAGGTCATACAGATCAGGAATAGTAGGTAGGAAGATCGGTTAGTGTGTGTGTGTGTGTAGAGATAGAGATAGAGGTTTTTAAACATGTGTTCTCTTGGCGTTGTTGTGCAAGGATTGTTCCAACAAACAGTGACTTGCTTTTAAGTCTACGGGAATGCTTTTGATTCTACTACCCCTTGCCTTTCTCCCCTTGTACATGGGGGAATGTCTTGATGTAGGACAACTTTAATGTTGTTTTTTTCTGTGATACTACAAATGTGGTTGTTTGTTAACTAGGGAAAATAAACAAAATTCTGTGCATTATAGCTGTGCGTGTGGCTGTGTAGCGACATGCAAGGGTTAGCGTTGGAATTATAGACATAGATACTTCAAAAGTCTTTTGTGATCCAATATCAGTAGGAATTGATAGTTCTATCAACCCATCTCTCTCTCTCTCTCTCTATCTCTCTCTCTCTCTCTCTCTCTCTCTCTCTCTCTTCTCTCTCTCTCTCTTTCTCTGTGGTATGGTTTTGTTTGTCCATGAATTGGATTGCAATGGGTTGTCTTGCTGTGTGGCTCAAAAGTTTTCAAGCAGCCTACCTCATTCATTCATGTTCTCTCTCTGTCAGCTCTTGTCCTGGGCAAGTCAACCCTGGTGGAGCTTATACCAATGCTGCATGCTGGGTATGTTCATGTCATCCATACCACCAGCCATAGGCAGCTACCTGATTATGAAAGATAGGCGGACTCTAAATGTGTGAAAAAGGTGCCTGCGTGACTGTGGGTTATGATATCAGTTGAAGAAGCTGCAGGCAAGTAGAGGTAGGTCCAGTGTTAACTCCTGTGGGGCCCATGTTAATTCCTATGGAGAAATCCTTGAAAGGAGAACACAGAAGCAACTCAGTGCCTCAGATAACTTCAAATCATTTGCCTGATGCTTTGATTACTTAACTGTTTTACCACTGAACACACACGCGCATGCATGCAGGCACACGCGCACACACACACACCAATGAATTTTTCTGAAAGAATTCAGTCCACTTAACCCATGCATGCAGGAACACGCGCACACACACAACACACACACCAATGATTTTTTTTCTGAAAGAATTCAGTCCACTGAAGACAAAACCTTGAAACTAGCAAAAATTGTACAGTCGAAACATTTGCCATCTTACTCTTCAGTTTGCATGCAGGCACATGCACACACAGACACACACACACACACACCAATGAATTTTTCTGAAAGAATTCCGTCTACTGAAGACAAAACCTTGAAACTAGCAAAATTTGTACAGAGTCGAAACATTGGTTATCTTACCCTTCAGTTTGGTACCTGGTCCTCTAAATATGATTGACCAAGCTCTTAAGAAAGCATGCGTCAAGTTACACAATGCTTCTGTTCTCATACTGGAACATCTTGCGCACACATTAAAACCTGTACAGTAGGCCATTGTGTGTTGGTGGGAACAGGTGACAAAACTTACAAAACTGCATACAAACAGGGACTATGTAAAAATTTAAAAAAGCAAATGAGTGCTTATTCCATTATCCTCGAAATAAAAGAATAGATAAATAAAATTTTTAAAAACTGTTGTCAGCTCATGCCTCACACAGGCAAAAGCAAAAAGCAAAGGGTGGTTGGTTGGTTTGGGTGGGTTTTTTTAAAGATGCCTGTGTCCTGACAAATCACATCAATCAATCCAGCATAGGGGGCTGAGTAGCTTTGTGGTTAGCGCATTGCGCTTGTAATCTGACGCCCCAGGATTGATCCACCACCTAGGCACCTGTTTGAAGGGGTTTTTTCCCCCTGGAGTTAACATCAGTAAATCCTTTGGATGAGACTATAAACTGATATGTGCAAACACATGCAGAACATCTGATGCACTCATTGAAAACCTGCTCTGCCTTGTGAGAAAAGTAGTTCATTTCATGCAGGTAGTGACATGACAAAATATTAAAAGCTCATGCACACAGGTGTCGTGTTACCATCTCCAAAGTCAGAATGCACACCATCTCAATGGTTATGACTTTGTACAAGAGCTCCAGATCAAAAGTGAAAACTAAAATCGGGACGTCAGAAAGCTTTGAGATAAAAGTAGGAGTGCATCAAGGATCGCACTGAGCCCTCTGCTCTTTATCCTCATGATGAATGAAATATCCAGGGAAGTGGAGAGGCCAGAAGAGACTGGGAATTGCTGTATGCTGATGACTTAGTAATGGTAGCTGAGAACAGTGATGACGCTACTCAAAGATTTGGCAATTGGAAACAGAGATTAGAAGGCAGAGGAATAAAGGTGAATGTTGACAAGACCAAAGCAATGACAGTTGGAAAAGATCGCAGAATACATAGAGAGCAAGGCAAATACCCCTGTGGTGTCTGCCACAAAGGTGTAGGGAACAAATCGATCAAATGCTCCAAATGTCAATATTGGTGTCACAAAAGATGTTCAAAAGTCTGAAGAAGGAGGACAAGAGTTTTGTCTGCCCCAGTTGTATGAATAAGAAAGGTGAAGAAAATACCGATGCAGGAAAGGAGGGGCTAGAATTTGAACAAGGGAAGAGAAGTGGTTGACGAATTCTGCTACCTAGGAGAGATGATGAGCTGCGAAGCAAAATCTGAGTTAGCTGTCAGAACCAGGATTGGGAGTGCTTGGAAGAAATGGAAAGAATTGGCAAGTCCTCGGAAATCAGAAAATCCCACTGGAGAGACGCTGCCTGATATATAAGGCCTGCATCAGACCTGTTCTCCTGTATGGTTCGGAGACGTGGGTTTTCACAAAAACCGTCGAACGTTTGTTGAAGAGCTGTGAAAACCAAATGCTAAGCTACATGACAAGGATCAAATGGGAAGACAGGATCACGAATAAAGAACTATGGAGAATGTGCAAAGTTGATCTGAAGTCTGTAGCTATTAGCAATAGACTGCGCTGGTTTGGGCACGTTCAACGGAAAGTAGACCACCACATCATAAAAAGAGCAATGAACTTCGTAGTGGATAGAAAGAGACCAAAGGGAAGACCTAGCAAAACCTGGGCTGCCTGTATTGCATATGATCTTAGAGAAAGGGGCATAAATAAGGAGGAAGCTCAAAGCAGAGAGAGATGGAGAAGGCTCATCAATGTCAAACCTCCCCTGGGAGAAACATACAAAAAAGATAGAAGAAAGTCAGAATGCAGCTACCATAATGGCAAACCTCTGAGCTCCAGCCAAAGAACATCAACAACAAAATCTGACAGTCAACACAAATAAGTTTCATAATTATGGAAATCAACCCATTGCAGAATGGATACACGTCCTGACAATTACGAAAACTTCAGTTTGCTCAGCACAGTCTTTTACTGGAATGAAATGAATATAATTATGGTCAGACAATGTTTTTAATTCTGGTTTTCACTTTCCCATTAGTAATATTTCTGTATGAGATACCAAGGAGTTTGTGAAAGCATCTCATCTCTATTGCCTGTATCCTTTCAATGCCTGCTGGTACAGTCCACATTTCACATGCATACAAAAAAATATGGACATGATCAGGGAACATATCAGTCTGATCTTGAAGCTGACATGTTCTTGTCATTCCAGAGGACTTTCAGTTTGGTCATTGCAACTGTGGTCTGGGCTATCCTGGAGAGAATTTCAAGTTTTGATCCTTCATCCGATACTATAGCTCCCAGATATTTAAACCTGTGGACAATCTCAATTGTCTTGCCGTCTATATTATAGCATTGCTGATACTATCTGGCACTATTTGTCATCAGCTGGGTTTTCTCTGCACTGATCTACATGCCATATGCGGAAGGGGCTTCATCAAAGTGATTTAGCAGGTTGACTAGCAGTTGTCGTAATTGTCCTGCCTCCAATGCTGACTGTTCCCTCATGATTTTAAAGTGTGTCAGTATTCTAAGATGTTGAAGAGGGTGGGAGACAGCAGACATCCTTGCATACTCCAATTGTGGTTCTGAACCACTCTCCTCTGTTGCTGCCATAGTAGATGGCATTCTATGGTTCTGATTAGGTTGGCATTGATGTTATACAGTCTCATGGTTGCCCACAGAGCTGCATGCCATACTCTAATGCTTTGTTGAAGTCTACAAAGACGTGGTAAAGATCTTGCTGGTGTTGCAATTATTTCTCACAGAGGTGGAAAAATTATTCTATTGTGTTCCTTCGGATGAGACTGTAAACCGAGGTCCCGTTTGCAAATGTATGTAGAACTTCTTGCGCATATATTAACACCTGTTCTGTTTTTCAAAAGAGTAGGCCATTGTGTGTTGGTTGGATGACAAAACCCCAATGCACACAGGGATTGGATGTGAAAAAGCATATGAGTGTTTATTCCATTATCCTCGATTTTTTTTGGTATTTTTTAAATAGCCTAAATCAAAATACAACTACAATCTCTCTTGACTTTCGGTTTCTACTCGATGTCGAGTAGACGCTTGCTAGCGCGCTCCTTAAAAGGCAAAAGTGTTTATTTGTCAGAGGAGAGAATTCAAAACGGTGCACAAGCATCGTGAAGTATGCTGAGGGATAGGCCTACAAGGGAGTTGGAGGGGAGTCATTCCCCCCCCCCCCCCCCCCCTCTCTCTCTCTCTCTCTCTCTCTCTCTGCTATTTTTTATTATAAATTTTTTGTTTGTTTGTTTGTTTTGGGGGGGGGGGGGGGTTATGTGTTTTTTTTCATTTGTTTGTTGTTGTTGTTTTTTTCTGTTGTTTGTTTGTATGTTTGTTTGTTTTTTCTTCTTCTCTCTTTTTCTTTTTAAAAAAAGTTTGTTTTTTTTCCTTAGCTTCTTCTGCTTGAAAGTATGAGTACTGAGTGCATTTTTAAATGTGACCCCATGGGCGGGGACTGGATGTAAAAAAGCACATGAATACTTATTCATTATCCTGGAAAAAAGATTTTGTTTCTATTACTTACAATGTTCTTTTTATGACTTTATTGGCTTTTTCCCCCTCTTTATTATGTGAGTGTATGGGTATTGCACTTATTTTATTACCATGACATTCAATTTGCATGAGCATAATTAAAAAGTGTTTGTGTTGATCGTGTGCTATGTGAGTATTACATATTTAGTATTATCCCTGAAACACCCCCCACCCCCACCCCACCCCCCACACACACGCTCAAACAAACACAAACACACACACACACACACACACACACTCACTCACTCACTCACCCACTCATATTCTCTCCCTCAACGACTGTATAGTTTTAAATTTCTTCTTGGTTTGTTTCTTGTTTTTATTGTGTGGATGTATGGGTATTAAATTTATTTCATTATCATGACATAATTTGAAACGAGTATAATCTAAAATGAGTGTTGATGGGATCGCATACTGTTTTGGGAATTATATATTGGATATTATCTCTGAAATACACACACACACACTCTCTGTCTCTGTCTCTCTCTCTCACCTTTTATCGTCCTGCTTATAGTCATAGTATATCCTGATGAAGGATTCATATTTTTATATTTTCAATACTTTATTGGACTTGCCTCTGTACTTAAGTTTTAATGAGTGCCCTATTTCAATATCTTATAATTATGTGTAACAAGTATGTGTACCATTTGACAATGTGTAGATGTTTATCTTTATGACTTATTAAGTTTGGTTGTGTTCATTTTTCTTGGCTTTGTTGTTGTTCTTGTTGTTGTTGTTGTTGTTTGTCTGTTTTTCTCTTTTTTATCATCTTTTGTTGGTTTGGTTTTTTCTTCTCTTTTGTTTGTTTGTTTGTTTTGGTTAGGGTTTTTTGGGGGTGGGGGTAGGGGTGGGGTATTTTTAGGATTTTCTTTTAATTACTTGCTTTGGGGGGGGGGGGGGGGTTGTTGGGGGGGAGCTGTTTTGAAAAGGGTTATTTCCCCTTGTTTTTATTGTGAGACTGTATAAGTATTGGGTTATTATTATTAAGATGTATCCCTAACGGGCGGGGACTGGATGTAAAAAAGCACATGTGTGCTTATTCATTATCCTCGAAATAAAAGAATTTGTCATTGTCATTGTCATTGTCTCTCTCTCTCTCTCTCTCTCTCTCTCTCTCTCTCTCTTCAGTCAATAATTGAATGGCAATTTGAATGATTCATTTCTTTGCTTTTTGACAATATCTTGTTTGTTGATCAATTGGTTTATTTATGCTTGTTTCACTTTTTCCCCCGTGAGGGCCTGGTGTAAAGAAGCCTCTGGCTTATCCAATTACCCTCATTAAAATATTCGAGTTCGAGTTCGAGTTCTCTCTCAGCTCAGTCTAAATGCAATTCTTATCGTGCTGCTACAGAAAGATTATTGTCGTTCACATGGTGAAGTGAGAGTAAAAGATGGCCATGCACATACGCATCTTGCACACCTTAAATGTAAGGCAGCCTGTGGTACCGTGAGTTAAACACTAGGCTACTGGACGTCGTTTTCTTAGTCCCTAGATCGAAATCTCTGCTGGGGTGTAATATACACTCACAACAACGTAGGGTATTCTTCAGGCAATAAGCCCTTCTGTTTTATTTTCCCAGTTAATATTATTATGTTTTGGAGAGAAGATTCATTTTCATAATCCTTATATGATGATGCAATTATCATGAAGACATTATCATTAATAATTGTATTTGTGTATTATCATAATCCTTATATGATGAGGCAATTATCATGAAGACATTATCGTTAATAATTGTATTTGTGTTCAAGTATTGTGTTCCACAATATCTGCCTTAGTATACACTGATCTCTCTCTCTCTCTCTCTCTTCTCTCTCTCTCTCTCTCTCTCTCTCTCTCTCTCTCTCTCTCTCTCTCTCCCTCCCCCTTCCTCGTTGTTGTTGTTGTCACTGTTGTGTGGGGTGTTGTTGTTTTTTTTGTTGTTGTTTTTTTTGGGGGGGGGTGTTTTGTTTTGTTTTTGTGTTTAGCATGCTTTAATGTTTGAAAGAATCTAAAGAAAACGTATTTAGCTACTTTGTGAAAAAAACAACAACTACACTATACTGTTGTACAACTGTTGAGAGAATTGCAAACCTTTGAAACAAAGTAGTCCAGAAGTCTCCTACATATATTATGTTCTGGTGGGACCACATGGCCCACGAGTCAGTGTGGCAAGAGGTGATCATGAAAGCTGACCCACAGAAACCCCTTCTGGCCGTTGTATGTTTGTCCGTCGCGTTCGACGATGACCTCCAAAACAGCAGAGGAGGCAGCTGCTGTTTCGGAAATTGGGCAGAAATTTGATTATAGTGGAGATGCAGTACATCCCCACTCTCTCGGCCAAGTGGGCATAAGGACAGTCAGCGTTGGAGATGTTCTCCAAAGGCCAACCAGCCCCCAGGGCTGCAGCACATAAGGACTGTGCAAGTCAAGCCTCCTAGTCAGAGAGTCATAGTCGATCACTAAAGACTAAGCTGTAAAGTGGAATTCCATGAATGGGAAAGCCACTGGTCATACAGCCTCTCACTTTGCTGTTGCCCCCAGAGTCAATGGTTTAATCAAGAACTGTGATAAACCCCAGGCGCTGACGGCATGGCTGTTGTAAAGAGGAGGAAGCTGGCGTGATTAAGTCACACACTGCACAACTCTCTTGCCAAGACTGTCCCAGCAGGGAACACTTGGGGGAGTCAGAGACACTTAAGGTAGGAAGACGAGATAGCCTAGTGGTTAGAACATTGCGCTCGCAATGTGACGACCCCGGGTTCGATTCCCGTTCAAGGGGATGTTTTCCCCTGGAGTTAACATCAGTGCAGACTCCACTCTCCCCAAAAGTCTTTTGGATGAGACTATAACCGAGGTCCCGTGTGCGAACGCACGCAGAACGTTATGTGCACACATTAAAATCCGTTCCGCTTTTTAGAAGAGTAGGCCATTGTGTGCTGGTGGGACAAGGATGACAAAATTTACAAAACTGCATACACACGGGGACTAGATGGAAAAAACAAACTCGCGAGTGCTTATTCCATTATCGTCGATATAAAAGAATTTTTTTAAATTTAAAATAATGATTAAAAAAAAAAAAGAGACGCAGGGGCAGACGAAATGAAGAACTGGGTGATGCAGAACTAACACCAAAGACTGGACTGGCCTTGACATGGCCATGTTGCTGCGAAAGGCTGAAGTCCGATCACCCTGGAGGTCTTCCAATGTGTCTGGCATGTCTCCCTGGCAACCATCTTGGTCAAGAGACTACTGATGTTATGTTATGTTGTTGTTGTTGATGATGATGATAATGATGATGATGATGAAGTTGCTCTAGAAGTAGGCTTATCTAAGATAAGCAGGAAAACAATTAGCCATTAACCTTTGGTAATTTTAATACTATTGTCTATGTTTAGAATTGTTATAACTAATTTTCAACAGTTTAGTTTGTTGAAAAACATAAACATCAACTCAACTCAAATGTCTCCATCGCCGCTGTCATTGGTAGGAGGTCCACGCAATGCCACCAGGGCCCGCTGTCTCTCTAACTGTCTGTCTGTCTCTGCTGAGTTCTATGATCTCCTGAAGCCCTCCCATACTGCTGACCTCAGTGATGTTGACAATGTTGGATGTTGGTACTCTGCCTCTTTTCCTCAACCTTGCCTTGGAAAACTGTCGACATCAGATTTATCTGTATATTTCTGTTTGGATGACCAACATTATCTGAGCCTGTGCTTATCAATTTTAGCCAACATTTGTCTTTGCACTGAGCATTCGTCAAGAACGCTTTCATCTGTTTGTTTTGTCCTGACCATTTGACTCCTATAAGTCGCCTGTAGAACCACATTTCGCCCATGTCTATTTTGTCTCTTTCCATTTTCAGTAGTGTCCAAGCTTCTGACCCATATAACATTACAGGCCATTCTAGTTGATCATTCTGATTGTGAGATATTTAGGTATACCTCTGTCTTTCCAAACGTTGTTTAATTGCATCATCTTTTGATTGGCCATACCAATTTCTAGCCTCGAGTCTTGCAGACAGAAACCATCATTCTCTTTCACAGAGTTTTAACATTCGAAACGTTGTTCAACGTATTCCAGATCTGTTCTATTGATTTTGATTTTCTGAGGGGTGACTGTATGATCAATGTGCATCACTTTGGTCTTTTTGGTATTCAACTTTAAGCCAGCAGTGTTACCCTCTGCATTTACTCTTTAGATAATTCTTCTCATGCTAGTGATATCATTGGCCTTGAATATGTATCATCAGCGTACCTGAGGTTATTGGTGTTTCTGCCAACTATAATACCCATATTTTTTTAATAATATATATCAGCCTTTCTCATAATCATTTCTGTATATAATTATGCTGACAAGATGCTGTGATAATAAGCAACCCTGACGGACTCCTTTTCTTATATCAAAGAGCTCACACTATTCGCCATTCTATCGGACGGTTGCTTTCTGATCTGAATACAAATTTCCTATGAGATCAGATGATTTTGAAGTCCATTTTTGACATTGTAATAAACAGAAGGTGAAGAAAATTAGATCCATTACTGACCAAGACCTGAAGATAACCATTCTTGGCTACGAAACTTAATGGAGCAAAGAACATAAACATAACAAGAAAAAAATATCTGTCAAAATACACCAATAATCTAGTAATATGACGATTACACAAAAAGATCGATGGATGATAGATAGACTATAGCCTATATGCACTTCTGCTACAGGTATATTCATTGCTTTTCAAATTAAAATCAATATCCGGTTTAGGTCCGTGTGCAATATCCTGTCACTGCTTCTTGTTTCTGCAACTGGCGAGGTATTCTGCTCGATTCCTTCACTATTTCGTTGAGATTACCGGATTGATCCGTGAGTATTTGATAGAAGAGCATATAAGTTTTGCCAGAATATCATATATTAAATGATTATTTGTGCTGTCAGCTCGAATAAGTGTGTCCCATTCCATTTTGAGAGTGTGTAAGCTGTTTGATAATCAAAATAGATTCTCATAAACCCCAGGGATACATACATGTGCATTTCACGATCTTTTTATCGCAAATTTACAAAACATGAACGCAAAAAAAATCAGAAAATGTTACAACACCATATGAGAAGACAGTAAAGTATAAATAATTTAGGCTAACCTACCACGATGTTGGCCTTGTCTGGCTTCAGTAGTGAATATGCTAGTGAATGGTAATTATAGTTTTCAAGATGGTCATTTGGTATGCCTTTAGTATCTAGAGATCGAGCTGTAGAATAGATCTGTAGACGGGTTGGAAAGGTCTGTGTTTTGGAACTTGGTTTCAGTTTTTACTGTCATAAAGAGCCCGTTGATGCCAGTATGTAAAATGTATTAAATTAATCAAATGAAATCCGGAAGATCGGAAGATCATAGTGAATCCAGATCATGGTTTGCCAGACAAAATAATTTCACTCTCACAGTCTCAGTCTCATACAATGATACATGTATGTAGTCTGTCTCATGTAGTCCCCCCTATATAAATTTAATGTACATATTTATGTATCTTATTTATAGTGCTCAGTTAGCCTATAGATCTATCATATAGGCCTACAATATATGTGGACACATACATTGATACATGAGTTGTACTTGTACTTGTAGTTCTTTTGTTATTTAGCCCTAGATTAGAATGTTGTGATTCCCCCCCCCCCCCCCCCCCCCCCCCCCCCCCCCCCCCCCCCCCCCAACCACACAAGGGTTTTAAAAAATTTAAGTACTCAGTCGGATTCATTCACTGATTCAGTAAATTAAACTGTATTGAGAAGGAATGTTTTAAATACATGTAACAAACAATTATAAAGTTACAAAACGACCAACAAACCCCCCCAAAAACAAAGTAAGGAACAGAAAAAGGTGAAAGAAAACTAAAGTTTTTATGGATCAATTTCTGGCATTGGTATAAGATTCCATTAGAATAGTAGTTCTAACTTTTCTAAGACCTGTATTCACAGCTTGTAATGTTTTTGATGCTTAGACTAGTTCACTTGTCAGTTATTTTAAACTTTTTTTTTTTAAAGGGGATTTGTTTGTTTGTTTAACTGTGACTATGTGAGGACCTTTTTTTGTTTTGTTTTCTTAATTGTCTACAGCCTTTTATAGTTTTAATCAAACATGGCTGGGCATAAATTTTCCTTTTCACCTTCTTTGCCCTGTGAGTGTGACCTCTTTCTTTTCTTTTCTTTTTGGGAGTATAATATTGCCAGGGCACCACACTGAATTTAAGTATTTTATGGGCAAGTTGAATCTGATGGAACCCATTCATGTCCAGCTCCCAAGTATCAGGGTTAGTGGGTAATGGGTATGTTTGTATTCCATACCACCGGTCAAAGCTGGCCTACTTTACGATAAATGTGGATGGTGTTTTGATGTATGCCCCAGATGATATGAATGTGTTAATGAATAGAAATAAATAATATATATATGAGGCCTTTGGTTGAATGGTTAGGTTGTTGTATTAAAGTCACAGCAGTTAATGAGCTGTAGATCAGATTTATCATTTAGGGACTGCAGCTCTAAACTAAAGCAGTGATAGAGCAATCTAATTTACTCAACTACCAGCTGCTTGCCATCAATGTGGGGAGCTCCCTTCCACTTGGTCATCAACTCCATCCATATGGGGGACCTTGGTTCATACTACTAACTATACAGTATACATGCATTAGTTACTTACTAAACTTAAAAAAGTTTAAATAAAATAGTCCTATCCAAAATAACCATCAAAGGAACAGAGTCAGTACCCATGTTTGTTGACTTTGGTGAAAAATCCGGTATAAGTTAATTGGACACCTTAGTATCCAGACTGAGTAGTGACTGAAAGTGAAACCAGGCTTTGCCTTCTTATCTCTTCTGTTTCTCTTTGCTGCTATGCCATGTATAAATTATAGATCTCTGCCACACAAAGTCAACACTGTGACAGTTACAAAGCAATTTTTGATCTGAGCAACTTTATTAAAACTCTGCTGGGGCTGGCCATGAGTGGCACAGGACTCAGTCTGACTGTTATCAGTTTATCGGTGAAAATCTTATCAGACTTGTCTGGGTTTTGGCTGTTGTTAGTATGAACTTTTTGTTGGAGTATCATTGTACACTCTAGGTCAGTAAATGGTAAGTTCTCTGTTGATAGTGACTCATTGACGGATATCACTAGTGATAGAGCTTTCAGCTGTGGTACTGTGGAAGCGGGGTTTTAAAGGTGATTGATGAAAACAAAACTAAAGAAAATGTTGTTGTGCGTTCCCCAGCTTTACACCCCGGGGGTCACCCAGAACATACACTCTGACTGACTCATCCCACCCGGGAATCACTGTGAGATAGAAAGTACACTGAATAAGTTTGCGTGTATGACTCTTTTTCAAGTACCTCGCCACATAGGCAGCCATACTCCAACTTCAGAGGGTTTTTTATCCTTTAGCAAAAGAGAGTGCAGGTTGTTATGTTAAGAGCTTGTCATTGCTGAAGGCAATCTCAACACAATATTTTACAACAGTTCAACATTTTAGTGTAGGCCTTGACAATTAGCTGACATCAATAACTGACACAGCTTTTGGCCAGGGCCATAACTAAACAGAGAAAAAATTAAACTAAACGGTGGCTACTCAAGATGACATTATAATTGCAGGCTTAATTTCATTTGTTTGGGTTTTTTTTCAAATCATATTGCAGTATCTGTTAACTTAAAGTTCTAATATTGTTTGATGTGTGTGTACATGTGTTTGTGTGTATGTTGGGTTTTTTTTGTGTTTGTTATGCCTGCTTTGGAATTTTCTGTCTTGTTACACTTACAGTGTCTGCTGTCTAGTGTACTACTCCTAGTCAGAGAGTGACAGACTGAGTGTTTCTCTCTGTAAATTCTCAAAACTTAATACAATAGGGAGGCACCGTGGTCGAGTGGTTTAGGCGGTCAACTCGTGATCCAGAGGTCGCGGGTTCGATCCCCGCTCGGCTCGGGGTTGTGTCCTTGGGAAAGACACTTTACTCCTATTTTCCTCACTCCACCCAGGTGTACAAGTGGGTACCAGCTCTGCTGGGGAAGGATCTGGCGACAGACTAGCGTCCTGTCACAGGGGTGGTGAAAAAACCATCAGTTCGCTTAACGCTACAGAAACTGGGATAAGCTCCGGCTCTATGGGCCTTCTGGCTCAAAAGAACATACTTACTTAATACAATAATAGTTGTTTTCATTGTTGGTTTCAACAAAATCTTTTACAGATACAAAACAGACAACAATACTGAAGTAAACATTAAAAACAGCAACACTCCATGGGCAGGACATCCAGTCATGGCTTAACCCTTTACTATTCGCATTTCTTACAGAGAAACTCTCTGTAGTATTCGAAAATTTATGCCGTTTTTTCAGAGAATAAGGTACCTCAAGTACACATAGTCCTGTACAGTTACTATTGTTTGCAGAGCAGTCATATTTGGCCAAAGTATTCATATGATGTCATACTTTGTTATGCACCCCAAGATGTGTGTCCTACCTACATGTGTCATGCTGCTGTCCCCTCTTTGTCACCAAATACAGGTAACATTGCAGTGGCATCATGCTGTTAGTCTACAACTACCCTCTAACATGCGCAATATACGTATGTGATTTTTAAAAAAAAAAAGTGTGGTCCTGCCTGAATGTGTCCTCCATCGCATCCACCGTCATGGTAATCCAATCGAACATTCAAACATCACAAAATTACTGTCACCAAGTCTACATTTTCTCAGTGGAAAGTATTCAAACATATTGAAAACGACGTTGACTAATGTGCATATATATACATTATTTACAAATATATGATGACGCCTACTATTTACAAAGACACTAGTGTGTCCTTCACCAATATCCAGTTACATGGCTGTCACAATGCAGGTGACTGGCCCAGGCCAAAAGCTGTGTCAGTTATTGATGCCAGCTAGTTGCCAAGGCTTACACTAAAATGTTGTTATGTTGTAAAATGTGTTGAGATTGCCTTCAGCATGACAGGCTCTTAACATAACAACCTGCACTCTTTTAAAGAAGAAAAAAATTCCTCTGAAGTCGGAGTATGGCTGCCTATTTGGCGAGGTACTTGAAAATAGTCATGCACGCAAACTTCCATCCGGTGTGCTTCCTATCTCACAGTGATTCCAGGTGGGATGAGTGAGTCAGAGTGCACGTTCTGGGTGACCCCCAGAGTGTAAAGCTGGGGAACGCACAACAACAACAACAATGCAGGTGTCACAGCCCAGTGTCCGTGTCCAGGTGTTGTTGGCGTGTTTCTCAGGTGAAAATACTGATTAATTTTGAGAAATCTGGTTTTCGTCATAATATTACTGATCAGTGACTCAGAAAATCTCAAATCAGTAGACCAGTAGAGATGAAGCCTTGGCAAACGCTTGATCCCCATCATGATCAAAACTGACAGGTAAGCCCTAATAAAGGCTAATTTCATCAGGTGTTGTTTCTGTCCGTAATGGATCTATGAGTAAGCGTTTCACAGCGATCTTTTGCCTGGCATAATTGTTAGTTTCATCTGCTACAATTTGAAAATAATGTTGGGGCACAAACTAAACAAAGTAATCTAAGAGCTTGGCATTCAGTGGGAGAGTTTGTGCTGGCCCAGTCGGCAGCGTGAAGTCTTGCACTGTGCAAGGCACTTGTGCGCCGCGCCATGTCGTCTGCTATGAAGCCACGGAATGTTATCCTCGCATCACTTTCCGACTCACTACCTTTTCCTATTTCATCTCTTTCCTTCTACATCTACTTCAACATCGGATTCAAACATTTTATTCTCTTTCGAACTGTTCTACTTGAGCCAAAATAGCTTCAATTTCCACATCAGTATATTCCTCCCAAATCGTATGCTCAATCTTTGCTGCCATTTTTAGCTACAAGAAAGCGTGGGAAAGACAAAGCCCGTCACTGGCCAATTTCTTGTGAACGGGAGGCTGTGTAGCACTGAAAATTTTGGTGCCCATTCCTTCCTTAGTTTATGCTGACTCAGTGGAATGTTTATTCATAGTGTGCGTGTACTAGGTAGAGCTTAGGCATGAGGGAAATTCCCCCTAGGCTGAAATGACGTCCGGCAGGCTGCGGCGGGCATAAATATATTCGGGCGATCGGGCAAAACTGGGAAAGGGTTAAAGTTGTTAAGTCCCACTTTTTGTTCATGGGTGAGGCAATAATGGGATTTTAATCTAAAAAAATTCTCCGGGGCTGTTGAGGAGATTATCCCACAGATTTCCTGCAGAATGCATACAGAAACGAATCAAATTCATAAGGCAAGTCACAAATGCCTGAATATTTACAAATGTACAGGAAAAATACAAATGTTTGAATATTTTCCACCGCTCAATGTGGTTGATTTAGTTGACTTTAAAATTCGCAGCTTATTCAGTTATTGGCCGACTTGATCTGAAGATTCTTGCTTTAAAAAACAACAACTTTGGGCAGAGGGTGTTGGCATCCTTTTCAAGCCAGTGTTAGGCCTTCCTCTCTGTCTGCATTGACCATATGGGACTTGTACATGTATTCATAGTGAAGAGAACTTGCATACAACAGTCTCTCTCTCTGTGTCTTTCTCAGTTTCTGTCCCTGTCTTTTATGCATGCATGCGTGTACATGCACGCACGTGCATGTGTGTGTGTGAATTCCTGCATGTACGCATGTGTGAGATTGAAATAAAGGAACAGAATTTGGAAGAGGCACTGTGACTGTGTGAGGGTATTGTTATTACCAGTTCTAGTACCGGGCAACCATCTGCATCTTTGGTAAGGCAAGGATACTAGTTCACATCAGATGAAGTTTGAGGGATAGTGTCTTTTAAGTTCACTTTGCTAGCTGTTTGTGAAAAACATCTTGGAATCAGAGACACTTATTTCAGTTTTCTCTTTACTTCGTATTTCAAGACATGGACACTTCCATCACACCATGGATGTTTTACTGTGTGAGGATTTTAATTCATTGTAGTATCTATGAGTGAAAGACATTTTATTCTAGAACTTCACTTGAATTTGTGTCAATAATCAATATGCATCATGCAGTTGTAGATGAGAAGACTTTGCTTACATGAATTTGAGATTGGTTTGTCAAAGTAAATGTGTACAAAGGTTGATAACATACACTTTGATACCCTGCGGATAGGCCCTAAATTTGGAAATAATGGCCCCTAAAAAGCCCTAAAAAGGCCCTAAATTTTTTCCCACCAAGTCTGTATGAACCCTGTCAAGTACACATAGTCCTGTACAGTTACTATTGTTCGCAGAGCAGTCATATTTGGCCAAAGTATTCATATGATGTCATACTTTGTTATGCACCCCAAGATGTGTGTCCTACCTACATGTGTCATGCTGCTGTCCCCTCTTTGTCACCAAATACAGGTAACATTGCAGTGGCATCATGCTGTTAGTCTACAACTACCCTCTAACATGCGCAATATACGTATGTGATTTAAAAAAAAAAAAAATGTGTGGTCCTGCCTGAATGTGTCCTCCATCCACCGTCATGGTAATCCAATCGAACATTCAAACATCACAAAATTACTGTCACCAAGTCTACATTTTCTCAGTGGAAAGTATTCAAACATATTGAAAATGACGTTGACTAATGTGCATATATATACATTATTTACAAATATATGATGACGCCTACTATTTACAAAGACACTAGTGTGTCCTTCACCAATATCCAGTTACATGGCTGTCACAATGCAGGTGACTGGCCCAGGCCAAAAGCTGTGTCAGTTATTGATGCCAGCTAGTTGCCAAGGCTTACACTAAAATGTTGTTATGTTGTAAAATGTGTTGAGATTGCCTTCAGCCATGACAGGCTCTTAACATAACAACCTGCACTCTTTTAAAGAAGAAAAAAATCCTCTGAAGTCGGAGTATGGCTGCCTATTTGGCGAGGTACTTGAAAATAGTCATGCACGCAAACTTCCATCCGGTGTGCTTCCTATCTCACAGTGATTCCCAGGTGGGATGAGTGAGTCAGAGTGCACGTTCTGGGTGACCCCCAGAGTGTAAAGCTGGGGAACGCACAACAACAACAACAATGCAGGTGTCACAGCCCAGTGTCGTGTCCAGGTGTGTTGGCGTGTTTCTCAGGTGAAAATACTGATTAATTTTGAGAAATCTGGTTTTCGTCATAATATTACTGATCAGTGACTCAGAAAATCTCAAATCAGTAGACCAGTAGAGATGAAGCCTTGGCAAACGCTTGATCCCCATCATGATCAAAACTGACAGGTAAGCCCTAATAAAGGCTAATTTCATCAGGTGTTGTTTCTGTCCGTAATGGATCTATGACTAAGCGTTTCACAGCGATCTTTTGCCTGGCATAATTGTTAGTTTCATCTGCTACAATTTGAAAATAATGTTGGGGCACAAACAAAACAAAGTAATCTAAGAGCTTGGCATTCAGTGGGAGAGTTTGTGCTGGCCCAGTCGGCAGCGTGAAGTCTTGCACTGTGCAAGGCACTTGTGCGCCGCGCCATGTCGTCTGCTATGAAGCCAACGGAATGTTATCCTCAGCATCACTTTCCGACTCACTACCTTCTCCTATTTCATCTCTTTCCTTCTACATCTACTTCAACATCGGATTCAACATTTTATTCTCTTTCGAACTGTTCTACTTGAGCCAAAATAGCTTCAATTTCCACATCAGTATATTCCTCCCAAATCGTATGCTCAATCTTTGCTGCCATTGTTAGCTACAAGAAAGCGTGGGAAAGACAAAGCCAGTCACTGGCCAATTTCTTGTGAACGGGAGGCTGTGTAGCACTGAATTTGGTGCCTATTCCTTCCTTAGTTTATGCTGACCTCAGTGGAATGTTCATTCATAGTGTGCGTGTACTAGGTAGAGCTTAGTGCATGAGGGAAATTCCCCACTAGGCTGAAATGACGTCCGGCAGGCTGCGGCGGGCATAAATATATGCGGGCGATCGGGCAAAACTGGGAAAGGGTTAAAGTTGTTAAGTCCCACTTTTTTGTTCATGGCTGATGGCAATAATGGGATTATAATCTAAAATAATTCTCCAGAGGACTGTTCAGTCTATTGTCGAGTATTGATTCAAGGAAAAGAAACAGAAGGGGAAAGAGTTGAGGGGAGTGTGTACTGTTAGATAAAAGAAACAGTGGACTAACAACAATGCAGTATAATGAGGAACAATTTCTCTGCAAACCCATACCATACCAGTGATACCACACAGCCATTATTGGAGAAATCTGGAGAAAAACTCTTTGAGTGCCCACCTCCAGAATTGACTGTTCTGTAGTGTTCAGGGAAAAGTGGCACACTGATGCGGTGTCTATGTGCAGGGTGAGGAGTTGTCACCATGGCTCGTGGACAGCAGAAGATCCAGTCCCAGCAGAAAGCGCAGAAGAAAGCTGATGGGAAAGGCAAGGGGCACAATCTGCATGAGCAGAAGAAGGCAGCAGCCAAGGCCTTGGTTCACAGCTGCCCTGTGTGCAAGGTAGGCGTTACTTGTGTGTTTTGGGTGTGGTGTGTGTGTGTCCGTTGTTGTCTTCAGTTTTACGTCTGTTTACTTCTAGTGACATTAGACGGTGTGTGTGTGTGTTCACTTCTACAAGTTCTAGTGATATTAGATGGTGTGTGTGTGTTCACTTCTAGTGATATTAGATGGTGTGTATGTGTGTTCACTTCTAGTGATATTAGACGGTGTGTATGTGTGTTCACTTCTAGTGATATTAGACGGTGTGTATGTGTGTTCACTTCTAGTGATATTAGACGGTGTGTATGTGTGTTCACTTCTAGTGATATTAGACGGTGTGTATGTGTGTTCACTTCTAGTGATATTAGACGGTGTGTATGTGTGTTCACTTCTAGTGATATTAGACGGTGTGTATGTGTGTTCACTTCTAGTGATATTAGACGGTGTGTATGTGTGTTCACTTCTAGTGATATTAGACGGTGTGTATGTGTGTTCACTTCTAGTGATATTAGACGGTGTGTATGTGTGTTCACTTCTAGTGATATTAGACGGTGTGTATGTGTGTTCACTTCCACTTTTTTTCCAGTGATATTAGACGGTGTGTATGTGTGTTCACTTCCAGTGATATTAGACGGTGTGTATGTTGTGTTCACTTTAGTGATATTAGATGGTGTGTATGTGTGTTCACTTCTAGTGATATTAGATGGTGTGTATGTGTGTTCACTTCTAGTGATATTAGGCGGTGTGTGTGTGTATGTGTCACTCTGTGGGTGGGTGTGGGTGTGTTTTGTTTTAGTTTTACTGTAAGTTGATTTTGCTCATGTGTAGTTGATTCTCAACAATTGCAAGGGAAGCAGTAAAACTAAAACTGTGATGGGGAAAAGTCTACAGCATGCACTGCGCAAGTGCAATACGAACAGTCAGAACACAGAACAGATGTCAACAGTTGCTGTGAATTGTTGATATCATGTTTGCATACACCGATTCAGTTAGATATTTTAGCAAGCTTGAAATTAGTAATCAAGGTTACAGGTCTGATCTCATTACCATTGGGTGAGGTGTAAAAAACCTGTCGTCTGTCAATGTTTGTGACTTTAAACAATGCAGTATGCTAGCAGTTAGTTAGCTATGTCTCATTTCTGGCCTTCTAGTTTTAGTCAGTAGCAGGTTTGTTTGTCATTGAAATAGAGCTGTGAGATGACTGTCGTAGTGTTTCAGATCACCATTTCAGTCTCTTGTAGCTGTTTTTATTTTTGAATTATTTTGTTGTTGTTTTTTTTGTTTGCTAGAGATCGAAGGTTCATCAGAAGCGAGATTTTGCATATATATGTGACCATTAATTTGTTGCCTACCGTGATCTGATGAAGGAAGCTGCATTCCAACTTTGGGGATATTATACAAATCTTATAATGGTTCAGGCTGATCATATTATGTCTTGTGGCTCTTGTATTGTTTCCAGTTTACTTTGTCATTTTGAGTAGCTTTGATGTATGGTTACTTTTTTATGTTATGTTTGTCATGAAAATCTTTGTAGCCATGAGAAAGTTCTTTGCAGTGATATTTTTTTGTAACCCTGATATGGTTTTTAGATATAGTTATGTATTGAATGTGTCCTGTTACTTTACAGAGCCCAGAGTTGGCTGTTTGTTATATGGAGTGTGTCTTGTGTGTTGCTAAAGAAATGGCCTTGGTGGTCAGCTAGGCAACAAAGCTGTAGGCAAGGATGAGGCATGATCATTGATGGCCAAGTGGCAGTGTGTTGTGTTGTGTGTGTGGACAGGCCCAGATGCCAGACCCCAAGACATTCAAACAACACTTTGAGAACAAACATCCCAAGGACCCTCTACCAGACTGCCTGAAGGAAGTTTGACCAGGTACATACACCGAGACTGATTCTGCTGGAGTGGGAGGGGGGCTGGTGTGTGTGTGTGTCTGTGTACACATATGATAGAGAGAGAGGGGGGAAATGCATATGTGTATGGATACTAATATACATGGGTAAGAGCAGGTGTGTGAAGGAGAGGAGCCAAGTCCGCTGGAGGTGCATGCCTTTAGATGGTGTTGCAGGTGTGTGTGTGTGTTCAGGTGCATCATGTATAGACTGGTGCATGTGAAAGAGAGGAGATAGAGAGGCTATAGATAATGGATGCAGATATGTGAATTTATATTTTTGAATAGGTATTTGGCAGGCTTAGTGGATGGATACATGTGACTTGTAACGACGGTGCATGTGAGGGGAAGGGAGAAAAGCCGTACAGGCTGCTTGGTTAAATGTAGAGGTGTGGGTGTGCATCATTCTATGCAAGTCAGTTAACATTAGGGGTTGGGGGGTATAAGAATGGATGTTGGTGAGTATGATGATTGATAGGAACTGGACAAATGCTTGTGTAGAACTAGAAGTCAGGGATTCATGAGAATACATGTATGAATGTAAAGTATAATCAGTTGTGTAACGAGGAATTAATTTTTTTTAGGACCTGTATGCTTGTGTCCCCCGTGGGTCTCCCGGGGTATGCTTGCAAAGCGAGCATTGCAAGAATAGGAACCCTGCCCGCCATCCAGGCATGTCGTAAAAGGCGACTAAGGAGGCACCTTTCCCCCTAGGTAAAGGGGGTTGGACACAGAGCTAACAACCCTGCTCTGTAAAAGAACTCCTGTTACAGAAACCATAAACAGCAATACTCGTGCCAACTCAGTCTTTTGGAGATCTGGGGATCCTTCAAGGAAACCTATGACGCGCTGCAGCCAAACCCGTCAGGAAGCTGCAGGGCTGGAGCTGAGAGACTCCAGCCTGACATGGGAAGAGGCCAAGACCCTTGCCAGAGACTGGAGAAGGTGGAGGGACGCTGTTGAGGCCCTATGCTCCACTAGGAGCTATAAGGACTAAGAAGAAGAAGTATGCTTGTGTTCTAATGTTGTTATGTGATGTGTATATGTACTGTAGGAGGCACCGTGGTCGAGTGGTTTAGGCGGTCAACTCGTGATCCAGAGGTCGCGGGTTCGATCCCCACTCGGCTCGGTGTTGTGTCCTTGGGAAAGACACTTTACTCCTATTTTCCTCACTCCACCCAGGTGTACAAGTGGGTACCAGCTCTGCTGGGGAAGTATCTGGCGACAGACTAGCGTCCTGTCGCAGGGGTGGTGAAAAACCATCAGTTTGCTTAACGCTACAGAAACCGGGATAAGCTCCGGCTCTATGGGCCTTCTGGCTCGAAAGAACATACTTTTTTTTTTATATGTACTGTAGACAGACATCCTACTATTGCAATGTGGAAATGACGTGTGCTGTGTTTTGGTCGGAACAGGGGAGGACAGTAAGACCTATGAAGATGGAGCCGCCATGGTGATGGGTGTATCGTGTTCATCAGCTGTGCACAGTAACAAATATTCCCTCATCGGTTGTGGAGTGATCGTCGTCATTGAACAGTCGTCTGCTACCTTGTCACATCTCTCTTCTCTTCCTTCTAACTTTGGCTCCAGATACAGTGGAAAATATCAAATCTGTTGTTGTCATCGTTGTGTTTGTCGTGACTCGTCGTCTGTGTTCGCGTACAATCAGGGTGAATGCGGTGTTTGTGTTTCTCGGGATTCATTGTCAGTTTATACCGGAATATTCCTGACCAGGACTTGTGCACATAATCTCACTGTTGGCATTCGATTAAATGGTTGTAAAGATCTGTCGTTGTATGTGTGGGGTGTGGATGTATGAACATGTGCTTTTATGCAGGTTTAAAATCTCAAAAGGAATCAACATGGACCTTTTTTTTTCCAAGTAAATATACACATGCTTTTTTGCAGAATTAAACAACTTGTCAATGAATCAATCCCTGGCTTATTTTTTTGTAATTGTTAGATAGAGTGATGGGAAGTTGACAAGTGGTGAAGGGTTTAAAGCTTTGTGTTTGTTAATGTTATATGGCTACTGACTCATTCATCTAGCCTCAGTCAAGATGTACAATAAATTAAAAAAAACAAAAAAATGGTTACAGTGACGTTTTCTGCCTGTCAGTGGAATCTAGACCAGTTCAAAATAATCCCCAGGCGTTTCATGGATAATCTTTTGTTGATTTTTAACGCTCTGTTCAACAAAAAATGTTGATCGCCTTTTAAAAAATTCTTATCAACACTTGATAACTCACTGGAATAGGAAATCGGTGTCAATATCTATTTAACTCCTTTTGCAATAATGTGAACTTTTCTTTTCTTGATTTTACCCGTGCTGCAACAAAAGGAAAACTCTTTGTATTATATGAGAAAGTATCCCTTAAGTCAGAACATGGCTACCTAACTGTGGGATACAATGGTTGCGTACTCAGAATTTCATGATTGGTGAACCTTGAAGCTGTAGCCGAGGAATGAAGACAAAAATGGTAAAGTATGTTATTATTGCACAAAGTACACCTCTTTCACCTTTCCACTTGCATGGTTGCAGACCTAGACAGTATGGTACCCAGCACTGGGCTCTGTACCCCAATATTGCTGCAGTAGGCATAGCCAACCTGTGTACATGCTAAAATGGTTTTATAAAATTTTCAAAGTATTGAAAATCCATCCTAAAATGCCAGCCAACAATGGGAGTGATACGAAAAAACAAAAAGAGGATTTGTTTAACTGTTGTGATATATCCAGTACAGAGGTGTGTGTATAAGGAATATTTGATTCTGTCAGTAAAGAAAGGAGAGAGAGAGAGAGAGTCGAACTGGATAATGATAAAAGAGTTCCAAGTGTGTGGAGAAAAATCCCCAGCTGACAGCCCCTTATCTGAAAGGTTTTATTGCTACGCTGCAGCTGCTCCTACCCCTGTTTATTACCCATTAGCGTAAATCACTTACCTACAGTAACAAAGCAGCGATCGCCACAAATCAATACTCCACGCCAAGCTGCGTCCTTGTGGATAGGCCATCAATAGCGACTCCTTTACTCACCTTCTTTGTTGTTTATGTTGGCCTCCTCCCCCTTCCCCTTCCTTTCCTCCTCAATTTGCTATGAAGGGGATTGTAAAGATACTGAAACATTGCCATCCTTATCCTAAAACCAAGGACAATTTTTATTCTGATCTCTGCTGTTTGTGTATGAATCAATCTTCGACAGTAGAAGATAAAACTCTGTCCTGTCTACCATGGTCATTTCCCACAGCTGTTAACTCTGTGGCTCGTTCTTGAGTTAAGGAGTGAAAACACTAGGTGATTTTATCAGAGAAGTTTGGTTTTGTAGCTTAAGTTTAAGAGTGAAAACAGATCATAATTTCAGCTGGAAAGTGTGGTTTTTGTTGGTCGTTCTCCCAAACAAATGGGTAATGGAGAGAAGTGGAGGACTGACAGCCTTTGATAGAATGATTCACCTTGTATTTTTGACACGATATATAGAATAGGCTTTTCAAAACACTATTTCCCTAATTTCCTCACTTTATGAAGACCAAAAGGGCACTAACAGATGGGGCAATCCATAATGTGAATTTATCAACATCTCAAAAGGAGTTAGACAAGGATACATCCTCACACCTCACCTTTTTAATATATAATACACAAAATAAGTCATGAGAGAGTCTGATAATGCAGACGCAAGTCTCAAGACAGGTGGCAGAAACATAACAAAATCTGTGCTGCATAGATGATACAGCACTACTAGCCAGCAACATCAACGGCATGAAGAGAGTGTTACACAGAGCAGACATAACAGGAAGAAGAGCCGGTCTCAAGCTCAATGCCAAAACGACCAAAGTGCTACATGTTTCCAGAACCAGATGCCAAACAGAACATGAAATAAAGATTGACAAAACTCCTTTAGAAAATATCAAAAAGACTTTAAATATCTCAGCTCACTCAAAACGAAGGACGGATCATACACCAAAGACACAAAAACAAGAAAAGGCATGGCTAAAAGTAGAATGATCCAACTAAACAACGTCTGGACATATCATGTATGTATGTTAGTCCGTCGTTTTTGACACTGACCTTCAAAACAGCAGAGGAGACAGCTGCTGTTTTGGAAATTGGGCAGAAATTTGATCATAGTGGAGATGCCTTGCCCACAGTACATCCCCACTCTCTCGGCCAAGTGGGCATAAGGACAGTCAGCGTTGGAGATGTTCTCCAAAGGCCAACCAGCCCCCAGGGCTGCAGCACATAAGGACTGTGCAAGTCAAGCCTCCTAGTCAGAGAGTCATAGTCGATCACTAAAGACTAAGCTGTAAAGTGGAATTCCATGAATGGAAAAGCCACTGGTCATACAGCCCCTCACTTTGCTGTTGGACATATCACAGCATTCCTTAACAGATGAAAATAATGAAATGCTTAGTATGGCCTTGCCATGCTGTATGGCTGTGAAACCTGAACTCAAAAGAAAATGAAAAAAGAATCGAATCGGCCCAGATGTGCATTTTTTAGAAGGCTTTACAGGGTCAGTTGGACAGTTAAAAGAACAAATGAAAGCATACTACACAAACTGGGACCAACAAGAAAACTTCCAACATTATAAATAAATGAAAGGAAATTAAGATGTGCAGGCCATGCGCTACAAAAGCAAACTACGAACCTGATGAAAGCCTGTCGTTCAAGGCAAGACCAAATAAAAAAATTTTTTTTAAAAGGCAGACCACCAGTTTCTCCCATTCAGTCATTGGCAACATCATCGAATCCTGTGGCATGAAAATCCATGAAGTCAGCAAAGACAAGAAGAAATGGAGGATTATGTTGGTGTCATTGGGTGCGGTGGCTAATGCTGTTGTACCCATTAACACCGCCATGTGAGAAGGGCACCATACAGGGGACTACTCCACTGTTGTTTCAGAAAAAAAGTGTGTGCAACAGTGTCAAATCATAAAATGATACAGTGCTCTGGCTATTATATACTAAATAAATATAGGTTCTTCACAGGAGACTACAAACCGAGGCCCCATGTGTGAACGCACACAGCATCTTGCACCCACTTTTAAAACCCATTTCGCCTTTTGGAAGAGTAGGTCATGGTGTGCTGGTGGGAACGGATGACAGACAATAAACCCCAACACGCACACAGGTGTCGTGTTTAGACACCATCCCTGAAGTTGGAACACAGCTACCTAAATGGTGGGGAAAACACTGTCGCATACATCTCGCCATTGGTCAACCTCAGCTCTCACTGAGGAACAGGAACCCCCCTCCCCTCCCTACCTGAAATGTATACCACACCCCTCCAAATTCTTTTTCTCTTTAAAAATTTTTTTTTATTTTTTACTTCAAACAAAAAGATAGATGAACAGTATCTAATAATAAAGTATATTCAGTGCTTTGCTGCCATTATCTAGGAAGTATATGACAAAAATGTGATAATAGTAGTTTTTGTTTTTACTTCACAACATACACATGTGTATACATACACAAAAGCACACACACACACTGCCAAAATGCAAAAAAATTATTTTCACACAGATACACATTCTGAGCTCATTTAAAATTCATTTGAAACCAGTTTTCTTGTTGCTGATTATCTTTGAAAATAATCATATGCTTATCAAATTTTAAAATGCTATTTACGACACAGTGACAGTTTGTGCTGCATTGTGTTTGCCAAGTACCGGAGGCTCGATTTTGATGAGTCTGTGTAATGTTGATATCATGTTGGCTGATGACAGTGGTCAGAGCACTCGCTTTCCCCAGCCAAGTTAAGCAGCGTCGAGCGTGGTTACCAGTTGGATGGGCGACTGTTTGTGCGCCTTGGCTTCAGACAGTCTCCCAGCTGTAAATGGGTACCTGCCTCTTTACGGTCAGGGAAGGTAAAGCAGCAAGGGAGAGTAGATGGGTGCCACCCTCAATATGCTGGCCCCTAGAGAAGTAAGGTCTCTGACGCCTTGCTCCTCTATGACCTTATAGGTTATGGGACACCTTTACCTATAGTGCAATACTGTGTGATATTGAAATCTGCATTGCATTCTTCCAAGTAGTGTAATTGTGAATTGCATCCTTGAAATTTGTTTTTTTAGTCTTTCACTTTGAGGATGATGGAACAAGCACTTGTGTGCTTTTTCACATCCAGCCCCTGTGTTCATGCAGTATTATAGATGTTGTCATCCGTTCCCACTGGCCTACTCTTCGGAAAGGTATAACAGGTTTTCATGTATGTGCAAGATGTTCTGCATACGTTGGTGGGGGACCTCTACGAAAAGTCTACATGTATGCTGTATTTTAAAAAAATTCACAATTTTCTATTTTAAAAAAATCATTAAAATCATTAACTGGAATCTCTCTTTTCTCTGTCACAGACACATTTGGCTTTTTTTTCTTCTTCTTTTTTAAGCTGTATCATAAATTTAGAATCAAACAGTTGAAATAACCAACAATTTAAAATAGTATGTGTACACATAAAAAAGTAGGCTTTGTGCTATAAATTGACAAAGAAATAATTGTGTTCACATATTTGAGAACACGTAACAATCAGAAATAAAAAGGTACTCTTGAACATTAATCTGTGTGTGTGTGTGTATATATATATATATATATAATGAGAATACTCGAGTCACATTTTTATTTCCAGATGGTACATTGAATAAGCAATGCATTTGCTTTTTTTCATCAAGCCATCTATCTAAGAACAAATTTCTTAATGATAATACTGAAGTACTATATTACAACCTTTACCAATAAAGTGTACCAATAAAAAAAAAAAGGAAAACCTATAAATTAATGCACTGAAAAATACAAATTACACATACATGATGATGGAGTCTCCCGTCGGATCGATGGATGAGTAGGCAGGCAGGCGTATCTATCAGAATGTATCCTCATATGGGAGAAGAGGCCGATTCTGGATGCAGAGCACTTCCCACAGGTGTTGTAAGGGAAAACATGTCCAGAAGTTGAGCCCTGCTTCCTTCGCTCACGCTTCTCCTTAATGGCCAGCGTTCTCTTGTTTTCAAACGTCTTTATGCCACTTGAGCACAGCATCCTCCTGTGAGAACGATCAAGGGCATCAGTTTCCCAGGTAGCGATGTCTATGTCACTGGCTTTAAGGTTTGTCTTCAAGGAAAACCTATAAAATAATGCACTGAAAAATACAAATTACACATACATGCACATACACACACACGTACACACTCACTAGAGATATTCTTAAGCAAATATTGATAAAACTCCATTAAAAAAAAACAAAAAAAACTTTTGCACAAATCTGAGAATACTCAACAAATGCCTCTTTACTTCTTCCTTTCTCAAGGTTTCACTGTTTTAACTTCTCTAGGAACCTTCTCTCCACCTTATCCATAATAACATACACAATCAATCAAATTTAAAAAACAAAACTTAGTAAAAGAAAAACCGTGAATATCGAACTGTCAAGGTGGTCAACTAAAAAACCCCAAAATATTTGTACGCACTATTTCTACCTGTCTGTCTCCACACAATGCAGAAGTGAAAATGAAAACGGAAACAGACTAGACGTGTCACAGTCTGGTAATGCAAACGGTCGATTATCATGTCACTGTTATTGAACCATGCATTCGGTGCATGTTTGTGATTTTCAGTGTTGTCTGAGTGAGAGCCATCTCTTGGAGAACAAGCCACCTCACAACAACAAAAAAACAAAAAAAGAACTCCACCCCACTTGCCAAACAAGTGAATATCCCTACCCCCCAAAAAAACAACAACAACAAACCAACAACACCAAAACAACAACAAACCAAAACCAAACCCACTCCACCCCAAAACAAAAAACCCCAACAAATGAAAACAACCCTCACCCCCCCCCCCCCCCCCCCAACCCAACAACAACAAAATCAACAACAAAACCCTAACAGCAACGTCAAAGAACATAATCAGATCTGATGGCACTTCTCAATAGTAACAGAACCCTTTTATTCTTAATCAAAAGTGCGCTGAATGCAGTTTTCTCCCCTGTTACGCAATAACTCAACTAAAACTCCGCTGTCAAAACATTAACAACTTTCAAAATCTTTACTGAATCTCCACTGTCAAAACATTAACAACTTTCAAAATCTTTACTAAATCTCCACTGTCAAAACATTAATAACTTTCAAAATCTTTACTGAATCTCCACTGCCAAAACATTAACAACTTTCAACATCTTTACTAAATCTCCACTGTCAAAACATTAACAACTTTCAACATCTTGTCTTGATTCCATCTGACTTCTCCCTTATCTCCTTGAGCAGATGTAGGGCCCTGCACTGAATTTTTCAGGCAGTGTGTCTCGAACAACCTCAACCTGGTGAAGCTCGTCCCTCTCCTAGTTGCAGGGATGCATGCTGGGTATGTTCATGTCATCAAATGCCACCTGCCCTACCCGGCTTACTCTCCTACGAAACATGGTTTTTAGTGTGTGCGTAAGATGTGCTGAGCGCATTTAAAAACAGGCACTCGGTTTACAGTAAGGACTTTCAGAGGAGTGGCGTCAGAACCAATTCTGAGGGAGGAGGGAGTGTGTGTGTGTGTGGGGGGGGATAGCAGGTTAGAGAGTTGAGCTCATGATCTGATGGCCCGGGTTCAAGCCACCACTGAGGCACCTGTTTGAGAGGCCCCCCCCCCCTTCCCTCCCGAGTTAACGCCAGTACCAACTCCACTCCCCTGAAAATCCGATGGATAAGTCCATAAACTGAAGTTGTGTGTACAGTACATATGCATGCAGAACATCTTCCGCACAAGTTAAAACCTGCTCTGCCTTTTGGAAGAGTAGGCTATTGCAAGCAGTTAAGAACGGATAACACAATTATTTTTTTAAAAAGCACAAAAAAAGCATAGACATGGACATCATCCCAAACTCTATGTTGGTACCCTAATGGTGGGTAAAAACGGTTGCCTATGCAAAAATCTAACCATAGGTCTGAACCCTAGTTGAGAAACCAAAAACAACCGCAACAGCAACAACAAAAAACACTCAAAAAATCCCATATCTAATGCTGCTTAAATAGGAGTAATGGAGAAATGAAACAAAATACCGTGAAGTTTATTTGCACTGAAAGTAACTTTTACACAACGAATTAACTGATGAGCACAAACCCTGTAATGACAGCGCATCAGCTGCTCAAGTCTTGAATTCACATTGTGACAATCTCTTTTCAAATTTGTCATCTGGTTCAAAAGGCCTTATTTTAAGGACAGTCCTGGCTTAATCTTGCTGTAAAGACTTTAACCCCATTTCCATTTTTTGGGGTTTTTTGATCCAGCAATTTAGTAATAATACAATATCAACTTCATAAGTCTATTTTTGTCATTTCTTACATGGAGGGTTATACACAAGCATCAACAGTAAAAAACAACAACAACAACAACAACAAACCTATTCTGTATCCTCGAGACTAAGCATGTGACTATCACATCTTAGTTGCTGACAGGAAAAACTGAAAATCTTATCTCAAAACCAAAAACAAACAAAAACGTTTTTTTAAAAACCCAACAACCTGAAAGCAAAAAACAAAAAAAATCACCCCTAAAAAAACCCAGTCACAATTGCAATAAACATTCAAACTCGTAATGTTATCATTTTTTTTCATAAGTATGTTCTTTCGAGCCAGAAGGCCCATAGAGCCGGAGCTTATCCCGGTTTCTGTAGCGTTAAGCGAACTGATGGTTTTTCACCACCCCTGTGACAGGCCGCTAGTCTGTCGCCAGATACTTCCCCAGCAGAACTGGTACCCACTTGTACACCTGGGTGGAGTGAGGAAAATAGGAGTAAAGTGTCTTTCCCAAGGACACAACACCGAGCCGAGCGGGGATCGAACCCGCGACCTCTGGATCACGAGTTGACCCCCTAAACCACTCGACCACGGTGCCCCCTGTATTTTTTTCATGAGAAATGTATATTGCTGTCAAAGTCAGCTCTACAGCTGCTGGACAATGCAAGAATTACAGATGGGACATGATGTCAACACATGTATCTAGATATATGTAGATTCTGTATTTGTGCACGGAAACACACATGCCATGCACGCACACTCCCAAAATCAATGCCAGAGAAGGGGGGTCTGAGCACTCTATCGCTCTCTTATCCCCCTTTGCTTTGAATCTACCCCTGAACATCTCTCTACGTGCATACTGGCAAAATTACTCAAATAAGATAAGCTCCTGATTGATGGCATCGTACATACATATCACTGAGCAAGCAATCAAATACATAGATAGAAAAACGACAAGGATGAGCAATCAAATACACAGACGGAGAAATGACGAAAGAAACAAAATGCATCTTGTTAAATGAAACAACTCAAACATCGAAAACAAAAGAATGCGTTAACGTTCACTGGACTCGTATCCGAGTCTGCCGGGACTCAGCAGCAAGAAATGGACACAAACAGTCATCATCCCCAAACAAGCAAAACTCCGCTGTGTTACAATTCATAATATATTTTTGGAGTGTCAGTACAGTATAAATATCACTCCACGATCTTTCACACTAAAGATATAATCACAGGATAGAAAGCCAGCCATTTTTTGTTCTCCACATCTGGTCATTCTGAATAAGTCGACACAAACCAAATCCATGGGCTGCCTGAGCCAAATAACTGTACACAGACAAATTCAGCAAGGGCTCTTACGTAAAACAACACTGTTGCCCACACAATGTTTCCTATTACTACATCACACAAAATCTGGCCCAGAAAATACATTATAAACACACAAAAATTAGACTTGTTTCCATCTCATTTCAAATGACAAGTGAACATTCAAAAACAAAGGAGGTACTTTTTTTTGGTTAACTTTCCTGTAAATTTCTTAAAGTACTGTTTAGAGTTATGAGGTGACACCCCCGATATGGCCTCTGTGGTCTGCAGGGCTATAAACCTGACTGGAGCACTGTTTAGAACCAGTAGTAGGAGGCAGGGTGGCCTAGTGGTTAAGAGTGTTGAGCGCACGATCTGATGACACGGGTTCTAGCCATCCCTTGAAGGGGATTTTACCTCCTGGAGTTAACATCAGTACCAACTGAACTCCCCTGAAAGTCCTTCAGAGGAGACTATAAAACCAAGGTCCTATGTATGACTGCACACATGCAGGACAACTTGCACCAACAAGACATCATTTTCAAACTCTGAATGTGGCTACCTTCATGGTCGGCGAAAAACATTTGCGCACGCAAAAATTTCTTCGTTAGTGAACCTTAGAGCTCTAGCCAAGGAATGACAAAATTAACCACTAGACTGCCCCACCCCGGAAATTTTCCGGGGCTAAATGTGCACCCTATACGCCTACAACCCGGAAAATTTCCGGGAAAACGAAGGCAGCCGGAATGACATGGGCCGAGCTGAAGAGGATCTCCCAAACCCGAGTTCATTGGAGGGGTGTTGTTGCAGCCCTATGTTCCCCAAGGAACCAAGAGGCATAAGTCAAGTAAGTCAAGCACCTAAGTAAACAAGCCAGGTTCCTTGACTACAGTTAAAGGGAAAGAACTCCAAAATTAGTGGAGATCACTCTCCTGTTGCTTGGCAACATCCAGCTGCAAAACCCGTGGCAAAAACGATCGGTTTTTAGCTCGTATTTTGTGTTTTTATGCATGACTCCTTGGGAAGTTCTTGTTCAAAATGGCTGAAACTTCTTGTTGAAGGTATCAATAACTTTAACAAGCTGAAAAAAGTGGCAAATAAAACTTCAGATATACCTCACAGTGCTGAAAAGGATCGTGTATGATTCAGGAGATAGTGCATTTAAAGAAAAGGAGATAACGCATTAAAACAAAAAAAGTGAACGAGATTTGGCCTAGACTTATGTTTGACGTTATTGAGATGGGGGTACTCAGAATGACAGTGGCTATGAAGAAAGTGTATTTTTTGTCGATTTTTTTTACATTTTGAATATATTTTCGCAGTGAAATATTAACACCACCACTACCACAACAAAAGAAAAAAAACAACAACCCCAAAATAATTCAATAAACATCACCACCATCATAACAACAACAAAACAGAACCAGATTCTGTATGTTTAAAAAAAAAAATCATTTATAGACCTCAACACCTTTATATCAATCATCACCACGCAAATACAGCTTGGACACAAATATCAAGCTTGTCAATTTCGTTCACGAATGATAAGATAGATCAGCATGAACAGCACAAAGCAGCACGAAGCTGAAAAGCACCACAGTATGGGGGGAAAAAAGTTACAGAAGAACAATGCGGTTATGAATAACACGTGAAAAAATCATCTGTAGACATCATAATAATGTATGGAATTTATATAGCGCTGAATCTTGTAAAGCAACAAATCAAAGCGCTCAGATTTTTTTTTTCTCGAGGACAATGGAATAAGCACTCATGTGCTATTTTTTTTTTACATCCAGTCCCAGCATGCATGCGGTTTTGTAAATCTTGTCATCTGTTCCCACCGGCACACAATGGCCTACTCTTTCGAAAAGCGGAACAGGATTTAACGTGCGCGCAAGATGTTCTGCATGCGTTCGCACACGGGGCCTCGGTTTATAGTCTCATCCGAAGGACTTTGTAATAGAGAGTACAGGAACAATGCAGTCATGATGAAAACACAGAAAATCTGCTGTCGTTAAAAAAACAAAACCAACAGCACAGGAATTCTCTCTCTCTCTCTTTTCTCTGCATTTGGTTCCCAGGTCAGATGCAGAGTGCCTAGTTCTCTTCAGTGCTTGTAACACTGTAGGAGGTCTGCCTGCTGGCCTCATTACGACTTCAGACCAGCTTTTTTTCTTTTTTAACAGGATGCATGCCGAGTATGTTCGTGTTTCCACAGCCTACCGAGGGCACACATGAATTGTGGGATCTCTTAATGTGCAGATCTGATCTTCTGCATGTGTGTGGATATAATATATATATATATATATATATATATATATATATATATATATATATATATATATATATGCACGAAGGGAATTAAAGCACCGGCAGGTCTGCAGCTGAAGTTTAACTGGGAGATGGTAAAAATCCCCGCCTTTGATTCATTAGACGCCGCTGCTGATATTTGAACCAAGGAACTAAGGCACTGGCAGGTCTGTACTTGAAGTTGACCTGGGAGATAGTAAAAATCCCCACCTTAATTCACTAGATCCAATCCAATCCAATCTTGTTGTTTGTAGACCCTTCGAAAATGGAGGCCATATCGGGGATGTTACTTCATGAAATTTGAAATCTCAGACTACAACTGTGCCACTATATACAGATTAAAATAGGGTATAAAATCAACTCTACTGTCATTCTTTGTATCAACGCCCTGACCAACTATAAGGGTCAACCAAGGACGGTCACCACGTTGTGGGAGAAACCACATCAGCGACGCATGAAATGAGATTAAAGTAGATTCTTTAAAACAACCTTGTTCTTAGTGACTAACTACAACACCTTAGCTCATATCAGACGGAAAAAGCCCGATTCTCTCGGGAAGTTAAAAATGGGGTCTGGTGGAACATCACCCAAAAAGATCTTAAGTGAGTTTGCAGTAAAATGCTTGTAGTGCCTAATATCCTGGACATCACGACACCCCAGAAGCAGATACTTCATGGTTACTAGCACACCACAAGTCACACACCATGGGGTTTCCAGATGTACTTGTGACAACGCAAGATTTATGGAAAAATACTTTGTTAAGTGTACCCCCTACGACTGATGAAGCATTACTCCGTGAATCACAGCACAGCTGATGACCTCCCTTCAGTGGTCTGATTTGCTGGATTATGGCAGGATTTTGCTTCAATCATGTCGCCACAGTTCAAACCCAAAACAGACAGTGCAGAAAAGGATGACATTACTCCATGGTCTACCACAGAAAGAAGGTACACTTAGGCAGATGGCATCACCACAACATGTACAGTAGAGAAGATCAAATACGCATGGTAAAGATCCTGTAATTCATATCAGCATTCAGTGAATTACGGAAACATGAACATACCCAGCATGCAACCTGTAAAATGAGATAAGCTGCTCTGAAGTCGGACTGTGTCAGCTGAGGCCAGCAGGCAGACCTCCTGCAAAATAACAAGCACAAGAGACCAGGCACTAAGCACCCTACTTGGTAAATCGGTGGATCGGTGGTCTAGAGGTAACGCGCCTGTCTAGAAAGCGAAAAGTCCGGGTCTGAAGTGTGCGGCGGTTCGTACCCCGTTTGGACCGGAAATTTTTCCCCCATCCATTAGACCATGAGTGGTGGTCTGGGTGCTAGTCTTTCGGATGAGACGATAAACCGAGGTCCCGTGTGTTACACTAATTATTTAGCACACGTAAAAGAACCCACGGCAACAAGAGAGTTGTCCCTGGCAAAATTCTTAGAAAAAAACCACTCTGATAGGGAAACAAAAACAGTTTTCAGACATGAAAAAGAAAAAAAAAAAGGGGCGCTGCGCTTGTGGCGACACGCTCTCCCGCTCTCCCCGGGGAGAGCAGCCCGAATTTCACGGAGAGAAATCTGCCGTGACTTAAAGTGGTATGAAATGAAATCTGAGCGCTTTGATTTGTTGCTTTACAAGATTCAGCGCTATATACATTCCATACATTATTATTATTATTATTATTAAAGGAATGCAGAGAGAAAGAAAGGGAGTGAGAAATCCTTAGCAACTTTTTATTTTTATAATTTAAACTGCACAAATCCTAGCTCATCATCTAAAGCCATAGCAGAAAATTTCTATCTAAACTGTACAAATCCTAGCTCAATGATCCAGAGCCATGGTTAGCACACCAGAACATGAACATCCCAATCAATGTCCACATTCTCCTAATTAATCAGGTTTTGACAGCTGAACTGAACACGAGACAACAAAAGCATAAAAAACACAGCGTTTTGACGTTATAACTTATTTTTCTTTAAATGTCGAAATTATCACAGATGCTCTGCACCGCGCGCACAGTTAATGCATGGCATGCGATTCTCACAGTTTCCCTGTCCACAGCCTGAGTTGTCAGATTAATCTCAGATTCTGCAGCAAATTCCGTCAGGTTGATGGATCGATCACAAGCTGAAGGTGCGGCCCTGAAGACATTCTTCTGTCACGCCCTTTGCGGCCAGTTCCTCTTGCACACGGGACAGGTAGTGGGGGTCTGGGTAGCCGAATCTGTGACAGACATAATATAATGATGTTATGTGTGAGTAAGGAGGCACCATGGTCGAGTGGTTTAGGCGGTCAACTCGTGATCCAGAGGTCGCAGGTTCGATCCCCGCTCGGCTCGGTGTTGTGTCCTTGGGAAAGACACTTTACTCCTATTTTCCTCACTCCACCCAGGTGTACAAGTGGGTACCAGCTCTGCTGGGGAAGTATCTGGCAACAGACTAGCATCCTGTCACAGGGGTGGTGAAAAACCATCAGTTTGCTTAACGCTACAGAAACCGGGATAAGCTCCGGCTCTATGGGCCTTCTGGCTCGAAAGAACATACTTTTTTATGTGTGAGTGTGTGTGCGTGTGTGTGTGTGTGCGTGTGTGTGTGTGTGTGTGTGTGTGTGTGAGAGATAGGGAAAGTAGCAAACAGGCTTTCATGTTCATAAATACTTGTATGAATCACATATCCAGCAAAGAATGCCAACATGAACATTTTTCAGAGTTAGAAAATAAAGTTTGTGACTCATCCAGCTTTGGACAAAAAGAATGGTGGAAGATTGTCAAGCTATTCCTAAACCCCCCCCCCCCCCACAATGATTCTGAGATGGGGTGAGTGTGACAGGTGAGGATCTTCTGGGTGATCCTCCAGGTTTTCAGCAGGGGAATGGGCAGCAACAACAACATTCACACTGAAACTGAAAGAACTCTGGCAGAAAAAAATACTGGCACTGGTCTTCTGTATCAAAACATCTGCCACAACTTATCTTGCTTTCATTTGATCATTAGTTGCCAAGTCCCCAAAAAATCAACAAAAGAAAACAAACATCTTACTTTATTATTATTTATTTATTTTATTTATTTTATATTTTATTTATATCACTTTAAGTCACGTCAGATGTCTCTTCGTGAAATTCGGGCTGCTCTCCCTAGGAAGAGCGCGTTGCCACAGAGCAGCGCCACCCATTTAAAAAAAATTTTTTTTCTGTCTACAAGTGCATTTGTTTCCCTATCAGAGTGGCTTTTTTCTACAGAATTTTGCCAGGGACTACCCTCTTGTTGCCGTGAGTTCTTTTACGTGCGTTAAATAATTTTTGTGTAACACACGGGACCTCGGTTTATCGTCTCATCCGAAAGACTAGCGCCCAGACCACCACTCAAGGTCTAGTGGAGGGGGAAAAATTTTCGGGTCCAAACGGGACATAACATACAACAACAACAACAAAACACCGTCTCCCACTGACTCGGTTGCGCCACCGAACGGGTTTGTCTTGTGATGAATGTCGTTCCACGTGACGACGTTGTTGTTGCCCGTGGTGACGGAGCGACCCACGGTGAAGGTGAGGCGGTTCTGGAAGGCCACGCACAGCAGTCTGTACACCTTCCTGCCCTCCGCACAGTCCGGCAGAAAATGCTCGCCGCCCCGTGCCGCGATACGCCTGCCCCGGGTTGGGATGTTCCGGCTGCACACAACGACAAACTCCTCCATAAATTTACATTTGCCGCGAATAAAAAACAACACACACACACTAAAGACTGTTTTTGCGTTCTCTTATCAGGTGGAGGAGGCACCGTGGTCGAGTGGTTTAGGCGGTCAACTCGTGATCCAGAGGTCGCGGGTTCGATCCCCGCTCGGCTAGGTGTTGTGTCCTTGGGAAAGACACTTTACTCCTATTTTCCTCACTCCACCCAGGTGTACAAGTGGGTACCAGCTCTGCTGGGGAAGTATCTGGCGACAGACTAGCGTCCTGTCACAGGGGTGGTGAAAAACCATCAGTTCGCTTAACGCTACAGAAACCGGGATAAGCTCTGGCTCTATGGGCCTTCTGGCTCGAAAGAACATACTTTACTATCAGGTGGGATGCGCAATGTCTGGTCTTCTTGTAATGTAACCCATGTTTGCCCTCTGGCCTCAGCCCACATATTCCCGCTTCAGAGCAGCTCCTGAGAAAATTCCCACAAACAGTTGTAAGATTTGCTTGAAAATAGGCAGGAAAAAAAAATCTGAAAATGGTCTTGGAAGGCAGAAGATAAGCAGAGAGAGGGGAGAGAGAGAGAGAGAGAGAGAGAGAGAGAGAGAGAGAGAGAGAGAAGAGAGCGAGAGAGTGTGAGAGAGAGAGAACTATGAAAGAACTGTGAAAGAATTTATTCGTGAATACAAAGCGGTTGGCCCATTTAGGAAAGGGGGTTACTGATCAATACACTGAATAGTGATACTATAGGAATACATGGTGAAGTACAGCGGTGATTAACAAATTCAAATAAATCAACAAGGGGAAAAAAATCTTAGGACAACATAATATGAGAGAGAGAGAGTGAGTGAGTGAGTGAGAGAGTGTGAGAGAGAAAGAGAGAGAGAGAGAGAGAGGGGGGGGCATAAAAAGTAAAGGAAAAAACCTACAGAAACAGTGATGAAAAGGAGAAACTAATGGCACAAAATTTTTCATCAGGTTAGGATGCTATGTACGCAGAAAAGGCCCTCAGCATCCCCACAGGGGAAAACATACAAAACAAAACAAGCTAGAAAAATACCCCCGAAAACAGCATGCAGCTACCAAAATGGTAGTTGGGGAGGACAGTTCTTCTTCTTCTTCTTCCTTTTTCATCATGTTTCTTCCAGGGGAGGTTTGACATTGACGAGCCTTCTCCATCTCTCTCTGTTTTGAGCTTCCTCCTTATTTATGCCCCTTTCTCTAAGATCAACTGCAATACAGGCAGCCCAGGTTTTGCTAGGTTGGGGGACAGTTGCATACACAAAAATCTCATCACTGGTAAATCTCAGAAGTCTAGCTGAAGAATGGGGGAAAAAATGAAAGAAAAAAAGAAAGACAGAAAAAAAACAACTCCCCCCCCCCTGGGGATACCAGGGGCCTGTCAGTATAAACAGCATCCCCACCTTCTGGAATTTCTGTACTAGGAATTTCCTCTTTTCTATCACTCTCTTTGTTTCTGCCTTGTTCTTTTTCTACCTGTCACCTCCTTCTTGTCTACTTTCTGTCTACTTGGTCCATTCTCCTCTCCCTTTTTTCCAGAAAGATTTAAAAGATAATTCTCTCTTATGCCGAAGTCGGATGCGCTGGGCCTGACTTGTCAAGCACTGAATGGCAGCGTGACGCATTTTCGCTCATGAACGTAACAGACAACAATAGTTATTGTCCGAGTGTTCGACGAGGAAGAAGAAGAAAAAACCCAACACATTCACTCACACTTTGGATAAGACTATAAACCGAGGTCTTGCATGCTAACGCACATATCAAAACATCTTGTGCACACATGAAAATCTGTTTCACCTTTAGGAAGAAAACGCCATTGTGTGCTGGTGGGAATGAATGACAACATTTTCAAACTTGCATGCACACAGGGACTGAATTTTTTTTTTTAAAGCACACGAGTGCTTATTCATTTTCTTCGAAATAAAAAAAAATTGAAAAAGCACTGCCCATTCGAATGCACACACACAGACACATACACGCATACAGTCACACACACACACACACACATACACAGAGTTGTTTTTTTTTTAAGTAAGAAAAAGACAAAGAGGAATCAGAATACACTGACTCACCCCTTGAATGCCGACGGAAATTCATAGTCGATGACGATCTGACCACAGTTTTCGTAGCCGGGCAAACCCTGGTCATGCCTGGAAGCTCTCATCGTGCCCTTAGGCTGGTTGCCAATAATCACGCCATAGACTGTGTTACAACTGGGGCACACAGGCTTGTGATGTTTGAAGCTGTCCTCGATGCACTCTTTGCAGAAAACATGGCCGCATTTCTCCAGCTTCTTGGGGCTGACCACAGCATCGAGACAGATGGGGCACGTGTCTTCTTCTTCTTCTTCTTCACTACCAGCTTCTGATCCATCATCACAAAAGTCAAACTCATCACAGTCCATGTCTTCTTCTTTTTCTTCTTGCTGCAAGCTGGGAGTGTCTCGAGTATTCCCCAGTTTTGTGTCTTTCAAGATGAGGGCCAAATTAGACATGTCGTCATCATCGTTCTGAGGCATCCCTGGCACAGAGGACGCCGTTCTTCCTTTAGATAATTTTGTTCCACTGCTGCCCTTCTTAGCTGGTGCGCTGCAGATGCTGTGAGCTGGTCTGCCGGCTCCTCTGGCAGATCCTGAACTCCTGTTCCTACTTGAGGATGATGCGGGTCTGCTTTTACCGATACCAGAGCCTGGTCTGGCTGCGCAGTCTGCAAGAATCCGTTTGGCTGGGGCAGTGCCTTCAGCTTTGTGTCCACCATGGACACCATTTTGCTGTAAGCGTCCTTCCGCACGAACAGGACGATGTGCTTGAGGTGGCGATCTGAAGGTTTGGAATCCGGCTTCATTTTGAAGGTGGTCAGGGCGTGGGCCAGGACATCGGCAGCTGTGTCTACTGTGGCTCCTGCTCCACCTGCACACAAGGGGGATTCTGTTGGCTCTAGACAGACGCTACAGCCGAGCGGTTAAGACCATTCCACTTCAATCCTGTGGGTCCATTTGTTAAGGGCTTGAATCTCAACTGGTAATTTAAAGGTGGGGATTTTTTAATATATATTTTTTTAATGATCTTCAAGGTCAACTTCAAGTGCAGGCCTGCCTGTGCCCTAATTCCTTTCATGCACATGCAGAGGATCAAACAGGCATGTTACAGATCCTGTAACTGATGTCAGCCTTTGGTGGGTTATAGAAACATGAACATGCCCAGCATGTATTCAGGATAGCCTAATGGTTAGAACATTGCGCTCGCAATCTGACGACCCGTGTTTGAATCCTGTTCAAGGGGATATTTTCCCCTGGAGTTAACATCAGTGCAGACTCCACTCTCCCCAAAGGTCCTTTGGATGAGACTATAAATCAAGACCCTGTGTGCAAACGCATGCAGAACATCTTGCACACACGTTAAATCCTGTTCCGCTTTTTAAAAAAGTAGACCATTGTGTGCCGGAGGAAACAGAAGACAAAATTTACAAAAGAGCATACACATGGGGACTGGATGTATAAAAGCACATGAGTGCTTATTCCATTATCCTTGATATAAAAGAATAACTAACTAACAAACAAAAAATGAGCTGCTCTGAAGTGGGAATGTGTTGGCTGAGGCCAGCAGGCAGACCTCTTGCCCAGTCACAAGCACAGGAGAAGGCCAGGCACAACACACCTCACTCAGAAACAGAATGCAGTGAAGAGAAGTTTGAGAGAAAATATCATTGTTACGAGTGTAGTCAATACATAATTATGTGTGTGTGTGTGGGTGGACGCGTGGGTGTGTGAAATAAGTCTGTGTTCTAGTCAACTGTCTTAAAACATTGAATTCATATATTGGTGTATGGTGTGGGTGTGCGTGGGCGTGTTCGCACACACACGTACGTGCGTGTGTACGTGCTGCGTATATGCGTGCGTAAAAATAAGTTTTTATGTCTTCTAGTCAATGGGTTTAAAATTGTGTTCACAATTGATGTGTGTGCGTGCGGGTGTTTGCGTGTGTGTGCGCATGCGCGCGTGTGTGTGGTGTGTGTGTGTGTGTTCGTGACATTTTATTTGAAAACCAATATGAAATATAGCTTTTGTGTCTTTGATATATTTGATGTGTATCAATCTGCCTGTCAGTATTGTAATTGCCCTTCATGGGATGATTAAAGTGTTTTTGACTTGACTTGACTTGACTAAAAACAAGTGTGTGCCTAGCAATCATGGAGAAATAAACATATATGCATACCTAGCAATCATGGAGAAATAAACATATATGCACACCTAGCAATCATGGAGAAATTAACATATATGCACACCTAGCAATCATGGAGAAAAAACCATATATGCACACCTAGCAATCATGGAGAAATAAACATGTGCACACCTTGCAATCATGGAGAAATGAACATATGCACACCTAGCAATCATGGAGAAATAAACATATATATGCACACCTAGCAATCATGGAGAAATAAACATATATGCACACCTAGCAATCATGGATCGGTGGTCTAGAGGTAACGCGCCTGTCTAGAAAGCGAAAAGTCCGGGTCTGAAGTGTGCGGCGGTTCGTACCCCGTTTGGACCGGAAATTTTTCCCCCATCCATTAGACCATGAGTGGTGGTCTGGGCGCTAGTCTTTCGGATGAGACGATAAACCGAGGTCCCGTGTGTTACACGTAATTATTTAGCGCACGTAAAAAACCCCACGGCAACAAGAGAGTTTTCCTGGCAAAATTCTTAGAAAAAAGCCACTCTGATAGGGAAACAAATACAGCTGCAGAAAAAAAAAAAAAAAAGGGTGAAAGGGTGGCGCAGCGCTAAGTGGCGACGCGTTCTCCCGCTCTCCCCGGGGAGAGCAGCCCGAATTTCACGGAGAGAAATCTGCCGTGACTTAAAGTGGTATGAAATAAAATCTGAGCGCTTTGGTTTGTTGCTTTACAAGATTCAGCGCTATATAAATTCCATACATTATTATTATTATTATTATTATGGAGAAATAAACATATATATATGCACACCTAGCAATCATGGAGAAAATGATGTTAACATGTTAAAACCTGTTACGCTTCTAAGAAGAGTAGTCAGTAGGCCATTGTGAGCCGTGGGAGTGGATGACAAAATTAAACAAAAGCGCACGCACAATGGGATTTGATGTAAAAAAGCACACGACTGCTTAGTCATTATCCTCAAAATAAAAGTTGTTTTTTAAAAAAACCCACACATGTGCATAATTATGTACTCACACACCCTCCGAGTCCCCATATCATCCCATCACCATTCACCCACACACACACACATGCGCCCGCACACACACACACAGAGCCACTCCCACACACAAAAACACCCACTCCTCCCCCCCCCCCTTCCTCGCACAACAGACCTAAACCACTCACACCATAATAAAAAAAGTGAACCAAAAAAAAGTTTGAAGATTTTTTTAAAAAAAACAAACAGACAAACCAAAAAGAACCGATGTCCACATACCACTTCCCAGGAGAGGCAAAGCCAGCGATGACCTGCCCTGGCTGTTGGCCAGCTGGAAGAGCTGGTAGTACAGACCCCTCATCTGCTCCGTCCACTCTCTCTGCTTGGACACAAGCCTGGCCGAAGGAACGATGGCGTGCAGCACCAAGTTGAACGACACGCTGTGCTTTTGCCCCGGCGGCCCCTGAGGGAAGGGGCAGGGGTAGACTTTGCCGATCTCAAACTTTTTCGTAGCTTTCTTCAGTTTCTCACGGGCAAGCTTGTAGCTCGGGGGGCAGGCTTTCAGGAGGAGTTGGGAAACACCTCCATGCCCCTCCATGCCTACGTCCTCTCCGGTGGCTATGGCGTCTGCGCTGGTCTCTAGGATGTTCCCTTCCGTGATGGTCAGCTTGATCCTGCTCGTGGGAAGAAACACCGTGGACTGTGGTATTCCTCCTGATGCCATGGCTGACGAGTGTAGTGTTTTGATTTGGTCTACCCTTTAAAAGACCAGAGCAAATTTCTCTGGGGGAAATTTAGGCAGCTCGCTGTGAGGTGCGAGCGCCGCCGCAAGTGCAGCAATACCCTAGTTTCTTTTTGTTGTCCGTCTGTTAGTTTGTTTGTGGTCCTTTGATGAGAAAGACTTCGGTTTAGTTGTGGCGTTGGTGTTTCACTATACTGGTGTTCCTGATGGATCGGTGCTGGCTAAAGTTGTGTTGTCAGAAAGAAGAGGTGCCACACTCACTGACTGGGACTCTTGGTGAGATGGCCTACCATTTTCCTTTCAATGTTGGTTGGATGCTTGTGATCTGCAACACAAATTACGCACATAGTTATGCACACAATACTGTTTATCAATATGTCACATACCTTAATCGCTATTTACTGCTTTCTCTCTGGACTTTGTCATCTAGATATAGCTAAGTTGTCATCTAAATGTAACCAAGCCCTTGCTCACGCTGCTTGAAAGTAATTTTTTCCCCCCCATGTCTACTACAATTATTTCATTTTCTTCTTTTTTCTTCGTCCTTTTTTATTTTATTTATTAAACTCTTTGTCATCTTAAAGTAACCAGGTTTTTGTTCGGGCTTACATGGTAGCAGCCTTACTACTATACTACTACTACTACTACTACTACTACCGCTACCACTACTGCTACTACTGCTGCTGCTGCTGCTGCTGCTGCTACTGCTGCTGCTGCTCATACTGCTACTGCTGCCGCTGCTGCTGCTACTACTACTCCTACTCCTGCTGCTGCTACTACTACTCCTGCTGCTACTACTACTACTCCTCCTCCTGCTGCTGCTACTACTACTACTCCTGCTACTACTACTACTACTACTGCTGCTGCTGCTGCTGCTACTACTACTGCTACTACTACTCCTGCTGTTACTACTTCTACTACTACTGCTGCTGCTGCTGCTACTACTACTACTCCTGCTACTACTACTACTACTACTACTGCTGCTGCTGCTGCTACTACTACTACTACTGCTACTACTACTCCTGCTGTTACTACTTCTACTACTACTACTACTCCTGCTACTACTACTACTCCTGCTGCTGCTACTACTACTACTACTACTCCTGCTACTACTACTACTACTACTACTACTACTCCTGCTGCTGCTGCTACTACTACTACTACTACTCCTGCTGCTGCTACTACAACTACTACTGCTGCTGCTGCTGCTACTACTACTACTGCTGCTACTACTGCTGCTGCTGCTACTACTACTACTCCTGCTGCTACTAACACTACTACTCCTGCTGCTGCTGCTACTGCTGCTACTTCTACTACTGCTGCTGCTACTACTTGTACTACTCCTGCTGCTACTACTACTACTACTCCTGCTGCTGCTGCTGCTGCTGCTACTACTACTGCTGTAGTCGTGTAGAGGAAAAAGATATGAAAAGAGAACAAACCACCACCACCACCACCGTTTTCAAAAAGTAGAGTAAGAAAGATTGTATAAAAATTATACAAGATTGTATAAAAACTATAAAAATGCCTAGAAGTGTTTTAAACGACTCATTTTATTTATAAGCAGTTTATGCCTAGAGTTGTGTGTGCATTTCAGAAAAGCTTACAATAGTTCAGTGCTAGTCCTATACTCTTAGTCTTAGAACACTCTGAAAGCTCAAATCAGCAGAGATGGTAGCTTTTGATCCATGGAGTGTGCGCTTTTCAGCAATATTGACATTATTATACCACAGTTAAATTAATAAAGAGTATATTTTTGTCTCAGTAGGTAGGTACAGGTTTTCTTACTGATAGAAAAGTGTGAATATTGCAAGATTTTCAGCTAGTCAAAGCCTGCTACCAAACTTTTAAATACAAAATGATTCTGCACACACACACAACTAATACATGAAACCAAATACACACACACACACACAAAACTGAACCATATATCATATATGATATATATATATATCTATATTCCTTTTTCCCCTTTTGGGGTATGGTGGAAGGGTGAACATCAGGGAATAATAACAATAATATATGACCTACATTATCATGGACTTTCTGTAGCTAGTACTGAAGAGGTTGAGCAAGCAAATAAAAGTGCTTGCATTCAAACCATTCACATGCTTGTGACCGTTCACAAAAGGAATAACAGATTCTGAATTTACACACTCAGACACTCCACACACACACACACACACACACACACACACACACACACACACACACACACACACACACACACAAACAAACAAACAAACAATGCACTTTGGCATGGTGTTGGAAATGGAAGGTTTCTGTTGAAAGTAGGAACAGATAGAGGTGCAGCTAAGGGTGAAGATCCTAGGTAGGAAATAACTGTCTTCAGGCTGGATTTGAACGTATCCAGATTCAAATGTAGGCCATTGCTGAAGTGAAAGAGGGGAGTCATTCCACTTTTCCAGATGGATGGACCAGAGATAGAGAAAGAGCAATGGCCAACAGTAGATTGTTTGAATCTGGGTCTTAGAAAGCACAAGGTATAGGCATGATGCAGCAGAACAAAGGAAGATGAATTATACAGGTGAAGACTATAACAGAGAAAGGGTGGCGCAGCTTTGTAAAGACATTTGTAACACTAACAGAGGAAACCGAAGATTATACTTCACTCAATGTGAGACAGGCAGCCAGTGAAGAGATTGCAAGAGTACAGTGACATGTTCAGATTTTTTTTCTTTCTTATGGCTAGTCAAGCAACAGAGTTCTAGTATACATTAATTTAAAGGGAGTGGATGGACAATACTGGTAGACCAGCCAAAAGAGAACTGCAATAGACCAGGCGTGAAAGAATGAGAGATGTGACATGCTTGGATGTTGCATCAGTGGACAAATACTTGCAGAACTTTGCAAACTGCACTATTACTATTAGACCATACTTGAAAATAGCAGGTCTGGCAAGTCTAGGTGATGAATTTTGAGTGACTGATTATATATATATATATATATATATATATATATATATATCAAAATAGGTGTGTGTCACTGTGTGTGTGTGTGTGTGTGTGTGTGTGTGTGTACCTAGTAACTTATCAATAACCATCCCTAGATACTTTACTTTACTTTAGAGACAAGTTGTGGAAGGTGCTAGAGCAGTATGGCGTAAAGGGGCAGCTGCTGGACAACATCCGAGCTATCTATGCCAACAGCAAGAGCGCAGTCCGCACGACCAGTGGAACATCTGACTGGTTCCCAGTTACATCCGGGGTGAGACAGGGCTGTTGCCTCTCCCCTCTGCTCTTGTCATTTACATGGACCAGATTGCAAAGGAGGCCAACCCAGATCCTGAGGCACTCAACGAACTCATGTTTGCTGATGACCAGGCAATAATACATAGCAAGAAGTCACAGCTCCAGGAGCACACAGATCAACTCAACAGCACCTGCCAGGCCTATGACATGAAAATCAGTGTCAGTAAGACTGAGGTCATGACAGTCAGCAGGAGACCACACACTCTGGACATCAATATCAATGGATCCCAGTTAAATCAAGTCATCAATTTAAATATCTGGGCAGTGTATTTGCAGAGAACTGGAAGATTAGACCCTGAAATTGAAAGAAGATGTCAGAAGGCTAATGCGGTCAGCTACCAGCTCGCCCCTCTCCTGAAACATCCCAGCATCCCCATGGACACAAAGGCAAAACTGATTAACACCATCTTCCTGCCAAGATCCTACCAGTGTCAGACATGGCCCCTCACAAAGGCCCTCAGACGTAAACTAGTCACGTGTGAAATGAAATGCCTAAGAAGAGCAGTCAACAAGACCCGAAGAGACAAAATCAGAAACCAAGTCATCAGAGACATGGTAGGTGCAACACCAGTCCTACAACACATCGACCAGCAGAGGATCAAGTGGTTCGGGCACCTGACACGGATGCCTCACAACCAGCCAGCTCTTCGGGCCTACAACACCCGGCACTCAGGATGGAAAGCCAAAGGGCGGCCAAGAAGAAGATGGAATGATTCCGTGGCCGACACCCTAAAAGCCCACGGCATGTCCCTCCTCCAGGCTACATGCCTCGCTGCCGACAGACAGTTATATCTCCCCGCGATGGTAAGCGGAAGACAAAAGTAAAGTAAGTAAGATATTTTACTGAGGTGGACATGAACATAGGAACTGACGTACTGCCAAATTCTACTGAAGTTGTTGTGATGCAGAAGTCTCCATGTCTAACAAAACGGTGGAACTGAACTTTCAGAAAACGGATTTTTACCCCTCCCCAACGAATCAAAGAGTGACACTGCTTTGAAGATGACGAGAAATGTTGTCCAGGTTATAGAAAATATGGGATGAAAACAGTGGGGTAACTTCGTTAAGTCTTCTTGAAAGTCTTGATTACAGGAAGTATTTCAAGTCAACTGTATCGTTTGACAACAGGCGGCCATTTGCAAATCGCCTGCTCCAGTCACAGGTGTTGAAATAGACCTAAAGTTACATCTAGAACTGTTCCAGATAAGCCAGAACTACCCATGTTTTAAAGTAAGTAAATGAAGCGCACAAACCTGCTTTTCCAGTACCAGATCTGTCTGTATCGCCTACAGCAACATGTGTAACATACATATGTGTCCTGTTGTTCTGTTGAAAGCCAGAGAACTGAAACTGAAAGTTACTCGGAATTCCTTACTTGAAACTAAGGGCAACTATTCTGCAGGAAACAAAAACGATCGTTCGGCTGTGCAGTTGCCAAGCCGGATGAAATGATTTTTCTCGTATCAGTGTAGAATAAATCTTCTTTGGGGGAAGTAGGTGTTGGTTCTAATCAGAAATGAAACTATCATAGTATAAGAGCATTTGTCTTTCATGGATTTCCCCCCACTGAGTAATGAAAACGGACAGCTTATCTATCATGTAGGCTAATGATTGATGGTCCAGTTTGTGTGGCTGCTAGACAAACAATTATCAAGAAAAAAAGGAGGAGGAGAGGTATCAAATAAAGAAACCCCCAGTCCAATACAAACCTTATTGATACTGACATGTGAAACACAACCCAAATGTGCCAACAGCTTGCTTGTTCTGTTTTGTTTCGGTCTTGAAGAATTTATTACACTAATTGTCTCCCTTAGGGCGAGGCCTATTAAATTGTTTACTGGTTACTTGCAGGCATCGTTACGTTAATAGTAATAATACATGCACTGCCAGAGACTGTGGATATGCTTTTATTTATTTTATTTTTATACCACTTTAAGTCACGGCAGATTTCACTGCGTGAAAGTCGGGCTGTTCTCCCCGGGGGAGAGCACGTCGCCACAAGAGCAGCGCCACCCATATTTTTTATTTTCCTGTCTGCAACTGTATTTGTTTCCCTATCAGAGTGGCTTTTTTTCTAAAGATTTTGCCAGGGACGACTCTCTTGTTGCCGTGGGTTCTTTTACGCGCGCGAAATAATTATGAGTAACACACAGGACCTCAGTTTTATCGTCTTATCCGAAAGACTAGCACCCAGACCACCACTGACAGTCTACTAGACGGGGTAAAGTTTGCGGCCCAAACAGGATTCGAACCACCACACACTTCTGACCTGGACTTTTCGCTTTCTAGGCATGTGCTTACCTCTAGACCTGTCCACCAGCTAGTTATAACAAAGCATGCTTGCATTAATCAAGGGAAAAATTACTTTCAAGCGAGACGGAGGGAATTACAGACAACAATGGAAGGCTGTGTGTGTTAAGTTTAATTCATTAGTTTCAGATGTATACTCGTGCGTGAAATGTGCACAAGTTTGGAACTGATCCAGGTTTCAGATGCTTGTGCCTTCCCCGTCATTTCATGAATACCTTGAAACATGAGTAAGCATGTAGTATATACCATGTGCATGAGTTAGCTGTTCTTACCTTTTGCGTGCTTTGAAAGTGCATACTGTCTAGGCCTTGTATCACAGCTTCTAAGGGCACACTTGTGTGTGTGTATGTGTGTGTGTGTGTTACAACATCAACATCCACCAATGGCCCCACCCCAGTGGCCAAGAAGTTCTATAGAGATTGGGAAGACCTGCAAGCTTTGCAGCTACCGTCATCACAGAGACTGACCTAGTAAAAAGTATGTTCTTTCGAGCCAGAAGGCCCATAGAGCCGGAGCTTATCCCGGTTTCTGTAGCGTTAAGCGAACTGATGGTTTTTCACCACCCCTGTGACAGGACGCTAGTCTGTCACCAGATACTTCCCCAGCAGAGCTGGTACCCACTTGTACACTTGGGTGGAGTGAGGAAAATAGGAGTAAAGTGTCTTTCCCAAGGACACAACACCGAGCCGAGCGGGGATCGAACCCGCGACCTCTGGATCACGAGTTGACCACCTAAACCACTCGACCACGGTGCCTCCAAAGAGACTGACCTATCCATCTGACAAATGCCACACACAAAAACAAATGCCACACACAAAAAAACCCCACAACAAAACCCAACCCCCCACCCCCTTGTTTTTCCCAGACCAGGTCTGGCTATCATATTCATACCTGATTATCTACACCTTGCTCCCCTGCATCTTAAGGTCTATCCCCACCACGCAACATCTTGGGGTCATCACCTAATGAAGACAAGACATCAGCGTTGATCACTGGATGGCCAACCAACCACTGGGTGTGGCTGGCTCATGCCATGCAATGACAGGGCCCAAACTGTCACAGTTGAAGAGAACCGAAAGTGGCTGTTTCTACCCATACACAAACTGTGATGTGTTGGAATTTCTGCATGATCAGCTGGATGAGAACAGAGTGCACTGCAAGGGTTGACACCATCTTTGTGCTGCAGGTGTCAAGTCAGTACTCATCATCTATGTGGAGCAGGAAAAAGAAAATTCTTTTTACTTTCCATTCAGAGTGTTTGTCATGATTAAATTGTTTGCTTGCTCCCTCTTTTCTATCCCTCTCTGTTTCTGCCTTGTTCCTTTTCTTCCTGTCTCCCGCTTTTCTGTTTTCTGCTGTATTCGTCTATTCTCCTGCCTTTTTTCCAGAAAGACTTAAACAAATGATAATTTTCTCCCATGCCGAAGTTGAATGTGCTGGGCCTGACTTGTCAGGTGCTTAATGGCAGTGCAACACATTTTCACTCACAATTATGACAGACAACAATAGTGAAGAAGAACTTTCCTTGGCAGAAGGTAGCAAGTGTTTCTCCTCTGTCATTTTCTCGAGTGTTGGCCAAAAGGTCCAATGCAACACTCAATGTCTTTTTCTTCATCTACTTTTGCATTGAAGTCTCCCATGATTACGCAGATTTCCTTGTCAGGTATTTTGTCTTTGGCTGTCTGTAGGCTGTTATAAAACAGTCCTATGTCCTCTTGTGAGCTGTTTGACGTTGGAGCATATACCTGAATAATGTTGATGGGGGCTGACTTGGCATCAAGTTTAATCATGAGCATTATATCGGTGATGTAGATTTATAAGCTGAATGGTGCCCTATCTAATATGAAAGCTATACCGTGTGACCTTCCTTTTGTGTTTCTACACACACAGAAGTCAGATGCACTGGGCTTGACTTTTCAGGTGCTTAACGGCAGTGCAAAGCATTTTCACTCATGACAGACAACAATAGTTGCTGTCTAAGCTTTTGACAAAGAAGTTTCCAATGAAAACAATATCTCCCAGGTCAGCTTCAAGTGCAAACCTGCCAGTGCATTAATTCCTTTCATGTATGTACACATGTAGAAGATAAAATGTGCCATTTTGAGATCCTGTAATCCATGTCGGTGTTCAGTTGGTTACGGAAACATGAACATACCCAGCATGCAACCTTTACAATGACATGAGCTGCTCTGAAGTTGGAATGTGTTGGCTGAGGCCAGCGGGCAGACCTCCTGCAGAGTTACAAGAACAGGAGAAGACCAGGCACTCCACAGGAAGGCAGTTTGTCCAGTTACCAGTTATTGCCAGATACACAGAGTTTATAGTCTCATCCGAAGGACTTTGACATTCAGTTTTATTTTCTTGTCAAACTGAGAAGAAAGGGCAAGGCTGGGAATTGAGCCCAGAACCTCACGGTTTACTTGTTAGGCAGGTGAGCGTCTTGACTGTCCTGCCACTTTCCTTCTTGTTTGAACTAAATGAATGACTTTTCCACTTTTTATGTTAATACACAGTTTGCGGAGTGTTTTTTTTTTTTTAAAGCAATGTATAACAATGATATATTCAAAGTGGAAACATTTATCAACAAGAAAAAAGCCGAGAAGAGTCAGTAGATCTGAATCATTCACACACTGTACCAAAAACACCATAAAAGTAATTTGTTAAGTTTTATTGTTTGACGTCAATAAATATATATTCATATAGAGATATCTTTTTGTATGTATACACCAATCAAGTAGCATGGTCACAGACTAACAACAGAAGAGAGAGATTACAGCTGAAACATACTCTGTCGTGTGTATGTGTGTGTGCAATATGAAGTGAACTACTAACCACAACAAACACACAGTAACCATCTACATCACTACTTAACAGTCAGCACCCCCCCAAAAAACAACCCCAAACAAACAAAAAACCAAAACAAAACAAAAAACAAACCAACAACATTTTCAATAAAGTTTCGCATCAGATCATTTTCTGAATACAGATTCCCTGTCAAGTCATGATGCAAGAAAAAAAAAAGAGAAAAAAAAGAAAACAAGATGACTATTTCAGAGTTGGGACACAAAAATCTGTCATGGATTCCTATATTGCAGGAAAGAGGTATAATAACAGAATTACCTTAAAAAAACTGTACGACATGATCTGGTACAGAATAAATGAATGAAAACAAAAGAATATGATTTTCTTGTTGTTGTTGTTGTTCCTTGGCTGGAGCTTCAAGGTTTTCCAATAGTGAGATTTTGCGTACTTGACCATTTTTGCCCACCATGAAGGTAGCCATATTCCAACTTCAGGGATGTGTGCTGGGTACCCTCGTGCTTCCATAACCCACTGAACGTTGACATGAGTTATGGGATCTTTAACATGCATATTTGATCTTCTGCATGTGAATATACACGAAGGGAATTAAGGCACTGGCAGGTCTGCACTTGAAGTTTACCTGGGAGATTGTAAAACCCCCCCACCCTTAATTCACCAGACTTGCCACTGAGATTTGAACCCACGACTTCATGGACCCATGGGACTGAAGTCAAATGGTCTTAACCACTCGGCTATAGCATCTGCATCTTTTTGGTTTGATTTCCTTCAGATGAGACTATAAACCGAGGCCCAGTGTGCGAACGCATGCAGAACATCTTGGGCACACGTTAAATCATGTTCCACTTTTCGAAAGAGTAGGCCATTGTGTGCCGGTGGGAACAGATGACAAAATTTACAAAACCGCATACGCACGGGGACTAGATGTAAAAAAGCACATGAGTGCTTATTCCATTATCCTCGATATAAAAAAAAAGAAGTCATCTGAGCGCTTTGATTTGTTGCTTTACAAGATTCAGCGCTGTATAAATTCCATACATTTTTATTATTATTTCTGAGTTCTACCTGGCCAAGGGGATTACTTGTTAAAGGTGACAGCAGGTCAGAATCATTTCAAGACTGTAGGGAAACCATTTTTCTGACAGTTTTTTTCAGGGTGGTTGTAAACACCAACAAAACAACCAACCTAAAAAAAAAAAGGCTTACAGGCAATATGCTGTACATATGAGCAAGAAAGATTTTGCAATTTGAGAGAGTTTTAAGGAAAGGGAAGAAAATGAATTCTAGAGTTTTAAGATCACATGCTGACATAGTTATTAAAGATATGTATCAGAAAATAAAACCATGCATATGAATTAAAAATCAATGATAACTTGTTTGTGTGTGTGTGTGTGTGTGTGCGCGCGCGCGCGCACATGTGTGCGTGTGTGTGAGTGTTTTAAAGTAGTACGCAGAAGTTCAACATGACGAAAATCTGTCTAGCAATAACTACTACAATGATGTATACACCAACAAAAATCATTTTTCTCAGACCTGAGCAGTTGAACTATGGCATCCACGTTTCTGAAATATTTACAAAACCAAACATTGCTCAAACAAAATGAAGAGGAGATCTTATAGAGAGAGAAAAACATAAATTCTTAAGAAAAAAAATCCCCGCAAGATGGGTTTTAAGTGTTTGGTCTTTTTACAACACCACTCAGTCCACTTGTTTCTATTTCGAACAGGTTTCCTACGAGCTGCAATCACATAACTATAATATGACAGCAAGGTTTGCTCTCAGATCCATGAACACTAAGTAGATCACAATATTTCTCAACAACAATACCACAAGATCAATAATACCACAAATGATTACAGACACTGTAAAGGTAGAGTCATAGACAATAACTTCACAAAATGACGAATAAAAAAAAATTCATTTAAGAATATAAAGATTCAAGAACAAGAGTTCCGTGACATAATCAAGACATGATAACAAAACCAAAAAAAAAAATCTTCGTTTAATTAAGTATCACTCTTATAACCTCAAGTATTCATCTACAAGTTGATAGTGATGATTGCAAAGATAATACTAATAACAAAAGTAATGATGAATCAATCTTACAAAGTGCACAATCTTGAAATACTAACACAAAATCTATAATTTTTTATTAAGTATCTGCCCTGGGCTCCTGATTTTCTTTTCTTAAAGAATTTCTTAGATCTTAATTTATTTAAAAACAAAAACAAAACACCAACAAAAATAAATAATGTACTAAAGAATTTGTTGAGCTTGGCCATGTTTTCTGCACAGTAGCAGTAGACAATGACATCATGGCATTCTGCATAGCAGATGACAGTGACATTGCATTCTGCGTAGCAGACGATAGTGACATCATGGCATTCTGCATAGCAGATGACAGTGACATCATGGCATTCTGTGTAGCAGACGACAGTGACATCATGGCATTCTGTGTAAAATAAACTCACCTCTATGAGAATGGGCTGTCACCATTTCATCAGTAGGAGGGAAGGAAAAAAAAAGTCACACTCTTGACATCCCACTGAAGTAAGCCATTGCCTTTGGTCATTCTCAAAGATACAAGATTTTAAATCTTATCTTGTGCATGCACCAAAATTTCAAATAATTGCTGTGAACCCCTCTCCTCCCAAAATAAATCTAATGTGCTCAAATTTGCAACAGATCGGATATTAATTTTTTACCATATGAATTTTTTATTATTTTTTTCCTTGTAGAAAGGAGGGTGGAGTTTCCAGATGTATGATAGCAATTTAAACAAAAAAATCTAAAAAAATGTACTCACAATTTGCGTCAGATTCGACTATTCTGAGTGTAGTCCTAATTTTGTTGGTTTTTGTTTTTTCTTAGACAGGGCGATATCCATATCTCTCACCCCCAACCCTACTCTCAGAATATAATACAGTTTGTTATTTGGAGCCATGACCTGCCCTGGAATACCCATGTAAAAGTGGCTTCAGCTACTTTCCTTTTTTAATCAATAAACTTTGTAGAAATTAATAGACATGTCATAAAACTTGTGAAGAAAATATCTCATGCAAAAATGTATATCAAACCCTTACAAAAGCTGCTTCAAAGAAATATTTTTAAAAAAACAAAGAAGAGAGGGAAAGGAAAAAATGTGTACAGTTTTAGGGAAACAATCACAAAGAAATGATCACACGCAACAAATATGCATAAAGTAATTGCTGACATCGATGAATATATATATATACACAGAACAATAAGGATTAAAATTGAGTCATTTTACACACCTTTCAATGTCAATCTCTCTCTCTCTCAACATGCATGGACATAAACACACACACACACACAAACAAACAGAGGTGAAGTACAAATCTGAAACAAACATGGCAATAAGATAATTATAAGACCTGAAGATATATGTGAAACCCCCCCCCCCCCCCCCCCCACAGATACCGCTAAAGCAATTTCAAAACCCATTCTCTTCAATGCAGAAGATGACAAAGGTCATCCGTAACACATAACGATCAGCCAGAATACATCAGAAAAGTCTTGCAGTATGAATATATAACAAACCCTCCAAATCCACAATGCAAGAAACCTCAGCATCATTTCCTGGTAGTACTTTGACCAAAAAACAAAACAATTTGAGACAGTAGCATACGAGAGAGAAAAAAAAAGAATAATGACAAATCTCAACAAAATATGGCTGTGCCGAGTCTCCAGAGTCGTTGCACGATCAAGGTCATGTGACCCAAGACATGAACCTAGAGCAAAGGTGGGATACCCATTTAATAATAATAATAATGATGATACCCATTTCAGAATAAGTAACAGTTCTGCACCAACGGGGAAAAGATTTTTTGTTGCTGCTGTCCAGGATTGCCCTGTCCTGTCTGTTATTGCCTGACTTTAACAAAATGTGGAACGTGTTCTTTTCATGCATTTTTGGGGCATTGCACATTCTATACATTTTACTGAATACATATATACAGTCATGATCACACTCCACCACACTTGTTGTTGTTGTTGTTGCACGTTCCCCAGCTTCATACCTACTCCGGGGAGTCACCACGAACATCAACTCTGACTCGCTCATCACGCCTGGGATCGTTGCCAGACTGTTAAAGCACACAATGGACGAGAAGTTTGCGTGTAAGACTATTCACTAGTACCTTACCATTTAGGCAGCTGCACTCCCACTTCAAAGGACGTTTTTCTCCTTTAAAGGATGTTATGCTAAGAGCTTGTCGCGGCTGAAGACAAGTCTCGACATTTTATAAAGCCTAACAACATGTTAATGTAGACCTTGGCCTTAAGCTTACATCAATGACTGACACAGTGGCCCAGGCCAGAGTACACAGGTGATAGCAAATGCAATGCTCTCTGCTTAGAGAGAGGATATATCAGCATGAAGTTCTAACTGACCAGCACGCAATAATGTGCTATAGCTGATGATGGTGACAGCACCTTACTGAAGACTAGACTGGAGTTAAAAGTTCCCTCGTGCAAGTCTGTTTTTGAAGACATTGAAGACAAGATGCCTTTAAAATGTCATAACTAAATCTACTCAATTTCATGCATGTTTACACCAAAGGAGGAGGCGGTCAACTCGTGATCCAGAGGTCGCGGGTTCGATCCCCGCTCGGCTCGGTGTTGTGTCCTTGGGAAAGACACTTTACTCCTATTTTCCTCACTCCACCCAGGTGTACAAGTGGGTACCAGCTCTGCTGGGGAAGTATCTGGCGACAGACTAGCATCCTGTCATAGGGGTGGTGAAAAACCATCAGTTCGCTTAACGCTACAGAAACCGGGATAAGCTCCGGCTCTATGGGCCTTCTGGCTCGAAAGAACATACTTTTACTTTTACACCAAAGGTGATATATTCAACACCCATAATATCAGTAAAACACATTAAAGTTTACTCAAACTGGCGCAAAGCAGTGGGTATTTTCGGCTCTTAACAGCAAAATGGTCAGATTTGTTTTGCAGGAAACAAATGATTGTACAGTTTTTGTGTGTGTTTTTTTAAATCACACACATAAAAAAGAACTAATGTTACAGAACACTGGTTACATATAAAACTTTATAGGAAATAATCTGAAAATCAGAACAGTATAAATTCTCATGTTGATGAATTTAAACAACATACGAAATAATCATAATTTACCAACAATTCTTATCATTGACTGTGATAAAACAATTTTTCAAATATCATATTGCGTATATTCATGTATAAGTAGTTTGAGGGCTGCTAACAGAACTCGGCCTAAATCTTTCAGAGTATATACATATAAAAAAAATCAGATATCAAAAAAGAGAGACAGTCACTCACTGGGATTAAAAAGAATCAAAAGCTTCTGAACCAGCAAAAGAAAAGAAAAAAGGTTGTACTAAGTACCCCTCGACTGGCAAATCAACACATGGCACACAGTAACAACACTTTAATCACTACGAGATTCATAAAATAACAACTAAAAAACAAGAATCAATCTTGCCTCCACACAACACACCCCCCTCCCAAAAAACAACAACAAAATCTCCAACAACAACAAACCAACCAAAAAGCAAACCCAAAACAAAATCACCAGGCTGATCCTAAATGAGACAAGCACAAAAATCAAATTAAGTAACACAACTTCTACAGATCACCTAAAAAAAAACCCATAACACACACTCACAAAGATGCAGTTGTAACTGCACAAACTGATTTCTCCTGCATCAACGTTTTCCGACATTTTTGTTGTTGTTCTGAATTAACAAAACATGTTTCTAGAATACATCAACACTAATAGCAACACCATTGGAGGCACAATAACAACAAACAAACAAATAAATAATCACAAAAAAGGGAAAAAAAGATAATATGACTACAATCAAAAGGGAATGAAAATCATTGTCATAACACAGAAATATTGCACAACTGACTGATAGCCATCATTCGACTCTTTGGGGTTTCTTTACAAATGATTCAGGGACTAGAGGATAGTGACTTGCCCGCTTTAACAAAGACCCTTCAGATTCCTTTCCTAAATGGTTAGTTAAAGGGAAAGTCAACATTTGCTCAAATATAATATACACACATGCACATACCCCCCCCCCCCCCCTCCTTCCACACACTCACATACAGAATGCATGATGACGAAGTAGATCATATGGAAATATATCTTTACTGCAAGTGTGTACTGAACAAAGGGTTAGAAGGGAAAAGATCTACGACAACAAATTACTCTTCATTGAACTTACCATTTCTATAATAAAATTACATTGTTATTAACATTTCGTTTTTTTTTGTGACACATTATGACCTTTTTGCTTTGTCTTCTGAATCTTTCTTAAATTTGAGTCTTCAGCATTTTAACTTTATGTCTTCTTCTATATTTTATTTAACTTTTTGTCTTCTTCTATATTTTATTTAACTTTTTGTCTTCTTCTATATTCTATTTAGCTTTTTGTCTTCTTCTATATTTTATTTAGCTTTTTGTCTTCTATATTTTATTTAACTTGTATTCATCAAAACAATGGTATACAAAATCAATACACCTCTTAAAAAGGAAAGCTGTGTAGATTTGACACTGCAGACACCACAGCAAAATGTTATTCAAGTCTGCAAACAGAGCTTGTACACAATTCTTCTAGTTTTCTAACACCTAACCCTACCTGTAATAGACTTTGTTTTAATCTGGTTTTGTCTGGGGTTTTCTTTTTATTTGATAGCTTTTACTGTTATTTTTGTTTTTAAAACTTTTTTTGCTTTACTTTGTAGACAAAACACACAGGTAGCAAAGTTGCAGAGACCCATGGGTTAACTCCCATGCTTTTTTGATTTAAGATCTTCAACACGATCCATAATAGCTGAAAAGGACATGGCCATTCTTTTCCCCAGACATATCTGACACTCTAAAGCGAATGAGACAAGAAGAACCATAGTACCACAATGATTGATTATATATATATATATATATATATATATATATATATATAATATATATGTGTGTGTGTGTGTGTGTGTGTGTGTGTGCGTGTGTATGTATGTACCACAGTTTGCTGGCTCTCTTTCTGAAAAGTTCTGGATAATCGGTAACAAAATTAAATTCAGCCGCATAAAAGGAATGATGTATCATTAAACTGGATTTCATAGCATATGTCTTCTACTGTCGATATGCTAGAATTTTAAAAAAACATCACTGACCTGGAATTCTTAACATAAGCACCACGCAAGAAGTAAAAAGAATTGGAATGGATACATCTTTAACCTGGAATCCACCGAAACACTTTTTATGCCTCCATATGCAAGACTAAAAAAGACATGGAATTCACAGATTAGCATCCACACGTAAGGCTAGTCAAGAAACGGAATGATATTTCACAGATCCGGAATTCAGTGTTAAGCTCATCACCAGACGATAAAAGATTAAAGTGAGATTATTGCAAAACAAAACAAACATTGTCACGTCAAAATGATTATCACAATAGACGATCACCAAGCAAAAAGCCAGTGGAGATTGTAAACAGAAAATTGCAACCAGAACCACGACAACAGATGACCAGAAGCCTGTCCTGTTGTGATGGACTGGTAAGGAATGAGGCGATTATATCTGATCTCTATGCACAGCAAAAATGAACCATATTCTGCAGCAAAATGAAAGCAAAATTCAGAATGCCCCCCCCCCCCCCCACACACACACAGAACAAGACCAAATGTTTCAAACTGTGCTGCAGTAGTGAAAGCATTTCTGTCATTCAGTTCACAAATTGCTAGCAATCCCATAGAAAGAACAAGGAAGAAGACAACATCAGATCATAAAGTCCTGTCATAATAAAACTGATACAGAGTCCAACAAGAATCACACGGAGTAACAGCCTAAACAAACAACCAAATAGAGAGAGATCATGCCATCACTGATGCATAATAAACAACACTGGTTTGTCCTGATAAAAACGAACAGGTGGACTTTGCAGAGTGGCGATGGAGAAGAGGTGAGAGAAACCTACTCTACTTGTTTTTTTTTCTGAATGAGAAAATCCATGGAAATTTAAGTCTGATGATTATGGATGGGTTTGGAAAACAACTTGAATAAAACATTAAACAAGCATTACAGAAAAAAGATTCCTTATTCTTATAACTTAACCTTTCTTGAAAAAGAATACTTTTACTTGTAACTGCCAAACAATGAGTTATCTTTAATTTTATCCATGATTGGTGGTGTGAGTGTTAGTTTTTCAGATGACATGACAGATAATTCTTCATGTACGGCATGAACACATGACAAGATGATGGCTGTCTATGACAATATTTTAAAGACACTCTGACTGCTCTCTCTCTCTCTCTCTCTCTCCTCTCTCTCTCTCCCCCCTCACACACACACCCCTCCTCCCCCCCCACCTTAAATGAATCTTTAAGTCTGCTAGGATGCCATCTCTGTTAATCAAAACAAGCTTGATCGAAATCTTCTATTTACTTCTCGATAAAACTACTAACTCAAACCTCTGCGAATCTGAAAAGGAATTATTCATCAACATATTTTTATATCTGTGATACCAAATAGAAGTGAACAGTAGCAAGATGCACAATGAAAAGTGATAACGAAAAGAACAAACAATATGAACATGACTGGTAATGGGGGGTACTGCATAAATGTGAACACAAGAACAAAGTTAAGTATCTTTGGCAGTTCACACACACACACACACATGATTGCACAAAAACAGGTTCATATTCACTCAATACACACTACCAGTTATAGTGTGTTTACAAATTACAGCAACATACCTCTTGACAATACCCACAAACTTGTCTTAGCACATAATGATTTCCACTTTTCTTTCTTACAATTGCTACAGGACGGGATAGCCTAGTGGTTAAAACATTGTGCTCGCAATCTGACGACCTGGGTTCGATTCCCGTTCAAGGGGATATTTTCCTCTGGAGTTAACATCAGTGCAGACTCCACTCTCCCAAAAAGTCCTTTGGATGAGACTATAAACCGAGATCCCGTGTGTGAATGCATGCAGAATATCTTGCGCACACATTAAATCCTGTTCCGCTTTTCATAAGAGTAGGCCATTGTGTGCTGGTGGGAATGGATGACAAAATGTACAAAACTGCATACACACGGGGACTGGATGAAAAAAAGCATGTGAGTGCATCCTCGATATAAAATAATAAGATAAAAATAAATAAATGCTCTTGTAAATGCCCAGAGCTTTTGTCTTTAACACGAGGCGTACTAATTATTCTATAATTATTATCAACATAATTACCATCATTTCTCTCCATGCCAGAGTCAGATGCGCTGGGCCTGACTTGACAGGTGCTTAACTGCAGTGCAACACATTTTTGCTTGTACGACAGACAACAATAGTTGCTGTCTGAGCGTTTGAAGAAGAAGAAGGAGAAAAAGTATAAGGGAGAAGGAGAAGGAGAAGAAGAAGGAGAAGAAGAAGATGATGAAGAAGAAGAAGAAAGAAGAAAAAGAAGAAGAAGAAGAAGAAGAAGAAGGAGGAGAAGAAGAAGAATTATTATCATTTTTGCTCTGCTTGACACGACAGACAACAGAAATCATTTTTCACAATCCATATTTCAACCATCTTTCCCTTTCTATCTAGTACCCCTTTTCTCAACCCCCCAAAATAAGCACAAAAATCCTTTTCATTTATATTAAGATATCAAAGGGAAAATTTCACCTTTACTCCTATTGTTTTATACAGTTTCTCTTCATGCGCAACTTAAAGAAGAAGAAGAAGAAAAAAAAGAACCAACATTAAACAGAAATATAAAGAACAGTAACACGACGGGATGTTCACAGCACACAAATCCATCACTCAGTCAGTGCTAAATTTAGCACGCCCCTTCCTTTTGCCAACTCCAGTTCCTGCTATAACTAGCATCAGCTGGGATGGGAAGGAATGGATAACAGCTGAGAGCAGCTGAAAGTGGGGGAAACTGACCACAGCTGTGTGATCTCCAACACTGGGTGTCTGTCACTGATTCTCACTGGCCATCGCATTTCTCAGTCAACCCTAGAGACAGGGAGGCAAGGGTTTACATTTTAGGGTTTACATTTCAAGATCCGTGTCCTCACTGATGTAAGCCTTCCTTCCCCCTTCCTTAAAAAAAACCGACCACCACCAAACCCCCAAACAACGAAAATCGGTACGCCCTCCTTCCCCCCAAAGCCACTAACTATGTAACCATTTCCATCCCAGACCATTTCATTTTCTCTGCACATGGGTGGGGGGGAAGGGGGGTGCACACAGATGGTTGAAACAAAAAAATTTTTTTTTAAAAAGGAAAAAATCCTAAGGTAAAGATATCACACCCCTCCGCAATGACAAATGACAAAACAAAACACCAATACCCCCAACCCCCACCCAAAAATCCCCCCCACAACAACAAACCCCTCTCTGATTTTGAAGAGTAAGATATACCTCCCCTACCCTATTTTCACCATCATAACCACCCAATTACTCCACTCTGTTCACTCAGTCAGTGATCACATTATCGTTAATCAAATCATCCACATTATTCACTTGTGACTTTCTTTTTTTCCATATAATCGATCACATCTGCGCACATTACCGATAACACAACAACAGTATAACAACAACATATCCTCAATAACCAAAAAAAACCCCAAACACCCCCGAACAAACCCACCTTCAAATCAATATCATGACGTTTCTATACTGTTTTTGTTGTTGACAACTTGACAGTTACCCACACAACATACCACTCTTGTGTCGACCCATTCCTTGACGCTGTGTCGCATATTATAAAACGTTTGCATCAAGAGAATATCCGGCATCATCACCATCAGAACTCCCCAAAAGATGGCGGCCTCACACAGTACGATTTCTCAAGATTGCTTGACAGTCAGGTGGGATCATCCCGGCAGCCACGCTCACTCACTGTCGTAATCGTCAAAGTTGTCTCCCTGCATGACCTCGGACTGGTGGTAGCGGCCCCTGCTGGCAAAGTCCTCGTTGTCTTCGGTGAGCTGGGCGGCCAGGGTTTGAACAGCAGGGGTGCTGGGGGCCACGACGATCTGTTCTTGTTGGGGACCGCCGCGCCTACAGAGGGAGGGAAGTACAATATTTACTGTTAAGGTTTTTCTTACTGTCTGTCACACACATATCTATCTATCTATCTATCTATCTCTCTCTCTCTCTCTCTCCTCTCTCTCTCTCTCTCTCTCTCTCTATATATATATACACACACACATCAGTCTGAAGAGAGTTGGAAGGAAGTATGGTATATATATATTTTATATATATATATATATATATATATATATATATATAGGGGATGGGATAGCTCAGTGATCGGAGCACTCGCTTTCCCCCAGCCAAGTTAAGCAGCGTCGAGCGTGGTTACCAGTTGGATGGGTGACCGTTTGCGCACCTTGGCTTCAGTACAGTTCACCCAGCTGTAAAATGAGTACCTGCCCTCTTTAGGGTCAGGGAAGGTAAAGCAGCGAGGGAGAGGAGATGGGCGCCACCCTCAATATGCTGGCCCTAGAGAAGTGAGGTCTCTGACACCTCGCTCCCCTATGACCTTATAGGTTATGGGACTCCTTTACTTTTACTTTATTATATATATAATATTGTGTTGGTTATGATTTTTTGTATTCTCTGTCGCACAGACACAGACACACATCAGTCTGTCTTCATCCCACACACCCATATCAGCGCAACACAACTTTATTCTTTCTCCTTGTTCACACACACGTTAAAAACCTGTTCCACATTTCGAAAGAGTAGGACACTGTGGGCCAGTGGGAATGGATGACAACAATGACAAAACTGCATGCACACGGGGACTAGATGTAAAAAAGCACATGAATGCTTATTCTATTAGCCTCGCAAAAAAAAAAAAAAATAAAATAAAGAAACACTCACACACGGAGTAACATTTTTTTCTCTCTCTTTCTCTCCGAGTTTCTCTCTCTCTCACACACACACACACACAGATAAATATCTTGTGCACACATTAAAACCTGTTCCGCTTTTCGGAATAGTAGGCCAATTGTGTACCGGTGGGAATGGATGACAAAACTGACAAAACTGCAGACACACAGGGGTCTGGATGTAAAAAAGCACATAAATACTCATTCTATTAGCCTCAAAAGAAAAAAAAAGAGAAACAATCAAACACAGGGTAACATTTTCACACACACACACACACAGAGGTACACATCCATCCCATTTCTGGCCATCTACTGTATTATAAGAGAAACCTGTCTTCCCTCACTGACCTGAAGCAGCGCTGACAGCCGTATTTCAGCCAGTCGTACAGGTTGAACTCCGCAATACCTGCAACATGTTGCACTCTGTCATCACGCTGCTCTACATCATCAACATCAGCTCCCCATGGGGATGCCGGGGCCTATCAGTATAAACAGCATCCCCACATTCTGTACAAGAAATTTCCTCTTTTCTACCACTCTCTTTGTTTCTGCCTTGTTCCTTTTCTTCCTGTCACTTCCTCCTTGTCTATTTTCTGCCTTCTTGGTCCAGTCTCCTGCCTTTTTCCTCAAAGACTTAAAAGATAACAATTCTCTCTTGTGCCGAAGTCGGATGTGCTGGGCACTGACTTGTCAGGCGCTTAACGGCAGCATTTTCGCTCATATAACAGACAATAGTTGCTGTCTGAGCGTTCGGTGAAGAAGCAGCATGACAACAACAGCACACTCAAAAGAACCATCAACAAAACATTCTTTGTGAAGCCATGCACAGTAGTAGTAGTAGTAGTAGTAGTAGTAGTAACAGTAGTAACAGAAATACACATGCGTAGTAATTTTAGGTTTTGTAACATAATGGGACTTAAAGAGGGCTTCTTTGGATATGAAGTAAAGAGTATAAAGGATTTATTCATTCAGATCAGGCTGAACATCAAACCAGCACCATGTGTTAGCGTCATGGCATACAGGATAACCAGATCAGTCAGATTCATCAACCCCCAGGGTGTCGTGTTGAAGTGGGTCAAAATTTACATACCCATTTAGGGTTGCTCAATTCCTGACAGGTATCTGTTGACGCAAGGATATATTTATGATGGGCAGTGTAGAGTTCCTTTGGACTCTTCTGACAGATTGTGGCACACACCATCAAGATTTACTGTGTGCATTGTTTTTGTTGCATGTTCCCTGACTTAATATCGTGAAGGGGGGGGGGGGGAGTCACCCAGAGTGTGCACTCTGTCTCACTACTCGTCACAACTAGGAATTATTGTGAGACCGTAAGTACACCCCCCCATCAGAAAAGTTTGCATGTATGACTGTTTCTTTTATTTATTATTTTTTTTCCCTTTTTTTTCGTGGTATGACTGTTTCTAAGTACCTCACCATATAGGCAGCCCCACTCCTATTTCAGAGGATTTTTTCCCCTTTAAAAAGTGCAGCAAGTTAAACTTGCCCGGGTGAAGACAACCCAAAATAACATTAAAAAAAAAAAACAACAGTTTAATGGGGCCTTTGACAGTGGATGGGTCAAGAGGTAACGCCCTGTCTAAAACGAAAAGCGGGGTGGGAAGGGGGGCGGTGGTCAAACCCCCGTTTGACCCAAAATTTTCCCCCACCACTAGACCTTGATGTGGTCGGGCGTTAGCTTTTTGGATGAACGAAAAAAACCGATCCGGTGTTACACAAAAATTATTTAGCGCACAAAAGAACCCACGCAACAAGAAGTTGTCCCCCGGGCAAAATTCTGTAGAAAAAACCCCTTTGATAGGGAAAAAAAATGCATTGTAGACAAAAAAAAAAAAAAAAAAAAGGGGCGCTCTCTGTGGCGACCGCTCTCCCCGGGAGAGCAGCCCAATTTCATCAAAAAAAGAGTATTAAAGTGATAAAAAAAATACCTCACATCAAAATAAAAAAGTTTTTGACCTGGGGTCACAAAACTTTAAACCCCTAAAGAGGGACACTGGGGGTTAAAACCTTTATTAAAACCCCAGGGGCCCAAAAAAAATTTAGGGTTAAAAAAACTCGCGTTTGGGTGGGGGATTTCCATGATCCCCGGGTCAACATCAAGTGCAACCTCCCATGCCTTAATTCCCTACATGAGTCACATAAAGAGCAAAAAAGCACATTAAAAAACCTTAATTCTGAAATTTCGGTTACGGAAACACAAAAACCCGCCACACCAAGTTTGGGGGGGGCTACCTTATTGGCCCAAAAAAATTTTTGTACCAAAAATTTAGCTCAGATTTTTACCTAGGGAAAAAAAAGAAAAAAACCCAAACAACAAACCCCCCCCCCCCCCCCAATAACCCCCTAATTTTAAAATAAAAGGTTTTTGTATTTATCCATTTGGGGGTTTCCTTTGTTTTATTCACCTACCGGGGAAAAATCCAGGTGGGTTTCCAGTAAAAAAAGATGAAAGAAGAAAGCCGTCAGCTCTATCAGCGTAATATCCATTGTAAGCAAAAATATGACGATGCATATCAACACCTGTAAGACAATGATGACATTTTAATCGTTGTTACAACTTATTACCCTTGTAGCAAACTTAGAGAGCATACCAAAACTGTAAAAGGCAATGATACATTGATATCGTTGATATCAAACATTATCTATCATTGGAACAAACATAAAACAAACAATCAACAACTGTAAATACAATGAAACAAAAATTTTTTAATCAGACATTACAACATTGTGTAGCAAACTTAATGATGATGCTAAAACGAAGAAATGATACATTTTAATCATTTTGTATAGAAAAGTCACTATCATTGTGTAGAAACAAATGACAATGCATTCAACAAATTAAGACAAGAAGACATTTTATTCGTTGTAATCAACATTTTCATCATTGGTAGCAAAATTAATATGACGCATATTTAAAACCTTAAACGACAATGGACTTTTAATCACGTTTTTCAACATTATCATTTTTCAAACAAAAGCCGAAAACTGAAAGACAAGGCTTTTAAAAAATATTTTTATAATTAAAATACACACAGATCCATTTTTTCCCCCCTTTTCCCGTCCACTGCTACCATTCTAAACCCACCCACGGCTAATTATAGCATTGGATATGACAAAAGGGTCAAAAATTTCACACGGGGCCCCTTTACCTGACTGAGTTATCTGGATTTGGCCGTGTTTACATCAAAATTTACACCCTTTCAGAAGGATTAAGGATAATCACATCAACACCTGAGGGGGGCAATGACGAATTTATTTAATACAAAACTAACAAACGGGTCAGAAATAGTCAAAAATACAATACAATACAAACAAATGGGGGCCCCAAAGGGGGAAAAAGAGTCAAGAATAAAAAAAACCAAAAAATTTATAAAATACAAAAAAAAAAGGGCAGAAATAAGTCAAAATAATTTCACTGCAATGCAAAACCATCAAAAGGGGGTGAAATTGGCAAAAAAAAAAAACCAAAAAAAAAGCAAAGGGGGGCCCGAAATGGTGAAGAAGACAAGCAAAAGGACCTAAATTTTTGGGCAAGAAAAAACAAATTTGGCAAAAGAGCCTTAAAAATGCAAGAAGAAATCAAAAGGGGCCTGAAAATTTTCAAGAAACAAAGCAAAAGGGGGCCCGAATTTTTCAAGAAGACAAGCAAAGGGCCTGAAATGTGTAAGAAACAATCAAAAGGAGCCTGAAATTGTGAAAAGAAACAAAAGGACTGAAATGGGGAAGAAAAATCAAAAGGCCGGGGCGGGAAAAGGAACAAAAAAGAAACAATACAAAAGGACCTAAATGTGTCAAAGAATAAAAAAAATAAAAAAAAAAAGGAGCTGAAAAATTTTCAAAAACAATACAAAAGGACCTGAAAAGGTCAAGAAGAAAAATGCAAAAGAAGTTGGAAAAAAAAAAGGGTGGGGAAGAAGACAAACAAAAGGGGCCTGAAATGTGTCAAGAAGACAATCAAAAAGGGGGGGCCCGAAAAGTTCAAGAAACAATACAAAGGGAAAGGCCGAAATGGGTGTGGAAGAAGACAATACAAAAAAGGGGCCTAAATTGGGCAAGAAGACCAAAAGGGTAAACGGAAAAAAAAAAGCCTGAAATGTGTCAAGAAGCAATACAAAAGAAGCCTGAAATGTGTCAAGACAATACAAAAGGAGCCTGAAATGTGTCAAGAAGACAATACAAAAGGAGCCTGAAATGTGTCAAAAAGACAATACAAAAGGAGCCTGAAATGTGTCAAGAAGACAATACAAAAGGAGCCTGAAATGTGTCAAAAAGACAATACAAAAGGAGCCTGAAATGTGTCAAGAAGACAATACAAAAGGAGCCTGAAATGTGTCAAGAAGACAATACACTGCAATACAAAGGGGGCCTGAAATGTTTTAACAGTACAGTATAAGAAAAAACAAGACCAGATCAGAAGAAAAGGTTTTCAGCCACTTACCCCCACCAGGGACAGCCACCGGTTACAGAGAACTGAATACCACGACCTGGGCTGTTTGGTGATTTCTGTGTTCGGGGCCTTCTTCCCCCCTGAAACAGCAACGTCGAATAATAATCAATATACACTGTAATACACATATATGTGATGCTACACACGAAAATCACGGACAAGTCGCCAGCTGTAGTTTCATGCTGTGCGCTGTTAAAGTGAACACCGCTAAAGCTGCGGTCACTGATCACCTGGAGACTCCAACATGTGTATCTCAAAAAGTAGTAAAGATAACTGAAGTCTGTTTTTTGTTTTCTCTTGTTCAGCATGATCTCTCTTCTTTTAGATCACGCTTCAATCTCATTTTCTGAATTTCGACCCTTATCCACGATTACTGTGTGCAGCATCCCATATTTTATCATAAGTCATAGTTATAACCACACATACAAACACACATTGGGTGACTTCTGTAGTTAGAGGCCTTCTGCCCCCCCCCCCCCCTACCCCTCATATTAACAACATCAAATATTGATCAATACACAGTGTAAAACATCTCACCTGTCGACATCACCGAGTACGGTGCTAGCCACCGCATGCAATGACACTAACATAATAATACATATTCATCATAAAAGTCACAGTTACATCACACACACACACACACAAACACACACACTTAGATGATCTGGGCTCTTTGGGAGATTTCTGTAGTAAGAGGCCTTCATCTTCCTGCCTGAAATATTGACAATATAATTATCACACATAATGTCTTACCAACATGATCTATGCGTGTGTGTGTATGTGCTATGCTACATCTACTTAGCTAGGCTGGTACCAGAAGGAAAGAAAGGAAAACACACACACACACACTCTCTCTCTCTCTCACACACAACTATAGGCTGGTACCAGAAGGAAAGAAAGGAAAAAACACACAACACACGCTCATTTCTCTCACACAACTACAAACACACATACACACACTCTCACTCTTCTCTCTCACACAACCACAAACACACATACACACACTCTCACTCATCTCTCTCACACAACCACAAACACACATACACACACTCTCACTCTTCTCTCTCTCTCTCTCTCACAACTACAAACACACATACACACACTCTCACTCTTCTCTCTCTCTCTCACACACAACTACAAACACACATACATACACTCTCACTCTTCTCTCTCTCTCTCTCACACAACCACAAACACACATACACACACTCTCACTCTTCTCTCTTTCTCTCTCACACAACTACAAACACACACATACACACACTCTCACTCTTCTCTCTCACACAACTACAAACACACACATACATACACTCTCACTCTTCTCTCTCTCTCACAACTACAAACACACATACACACACTCTCACTCTTCTCTCTTTCTCTCTCACACAACTACAAACACACACACACACACTCTCACTCTTCTCTCCTTCTCTCTCTCTCAGACACACACACCCCACACACCAAAACGGACCTAAAAGCTGGGCCGTGTCGGTCACGTCGGTGGAGGCCTCGGCACCAGACAGGCGACGCTTGGTGGCGTCGAAGTCGGCCTCTGGCGTGGTGGCGCTGCTGTTGCCCTGCCTCAGCAGGTGGTGCTGCCCGCGCTGCGTCAGGCGCTCCGGGAACAGCTTGTCCAGGTCCACTGCCAGCTTCTCGAAGGAGTCCTGCACCATCACCAACAGCCACAGGGGGTGACGCCGGGCTTAACTGAGGGTTCCACCCCCCCCTCTGGGCTTAACTGAGGGTTCCCCCCCCTCTGGGTTTAACTGAGGGTTCCCCCCCCCCCTCTGGGCTTAACTGAGGGTTCCCCCCACTCTTGCTTAACTGAGGGTTCCCCTCTGGCTTAACTGAGGATTCTCCCTATGGGTTAACTGAGGTCCCCCCCCCCCCTCTGGGCTTAACTGAGGGTTCCCCCCCCCCCTCTGGCTTAACTGAGGGTTCCCCCCCCCTGGGCTTAACTGAGGGTTCCCCCTCTGGGCTTAACTGAGGGTCCCCCCACCCCCACCTCTGGGCTTAACTGAGGGTCCCCCCACCCCCACCTCTGGGCTTAACTGAGGGTTCCCCCTCTGGGCTTAACTGAGGGTTCCCCCTCTGGGCTTAACTGAGGGTTCCCCCCCTCTGGGCTCAACTGAGGGTTCCCCCCTCTGGGCTTAACTGAGGGTTCCCCCCTCTGGGCTTAACTGAGGGTTCCCCCCCCCCCCCCCCCCCCCTCTGGGTTTAACTGAGGGTTCCCCCCCCTCTGGGTTTAACTGAGGGTTCTCCCCCACTCTGGCTTAGCTGAGGGTTCCCCCCCCCCCCCCTCTGGGCTTAACTGAGGGTTCCCCCCCCCTCTGGGCTTAACTGTGGATTGTTCCCCCTCTGGGCTTAACTGAGGGTTCCCCTCCCTCTGGGCTTAACTGAGGGTCCCCCCCCCCCCCCCCCTCTGGGCTTAACTGAGGGCCCCCCCCCCCCCCCCCCCCCTCCGGGCTTAACTGAGGGTTCCCCCTCCCCCCCCCCCCCCTCCCCCAAACACACACACACCCGGGGCATTCCCCAGATGACAAAATCTTTTGTAAAAAAACCCAAAAAAACATGCACGCAGGAGGTGTCATGTTTAGACACTGTCCCTGAAGTCAGAATCTGGCCCCACGCCAAAAGCTGTGTCAGTTACTGATGTCAGTTAATTAACTGCCAAGGCCTACTACACTGAAATGGGTGTTATGTTGTAAAATGTTGTGTTGAGATTGCTTGCTTCAGCCGTGACAAGCTCATAACGTAACAACCTGCACTCTTCCTTTGTTAAAGGAGAAAAAAATCCTCTGAAGTCAGAGTATGGCTGCCTATATGGCGAGGTGCTTGAAAATAGTCATACACACACGCAAACTTCTCATCCGGCGTACTTCCTATCTCACAGTGATTCCCAGGTGGGATGATGAGTGAGTCAGAGTGTGGCATGTTCTGGGTGACCCCAAGGGTGTTAAGCTGGGGAACGCACAACAACAAGAAGTCAGAATGCAGCTACCTTAATGGTGGGATAAAAAACGATCGCATACGCAAACTCTCACCACTGGTGAAACCTTGGAGCTCTAGCCAAGGAATAACCAAAACCCCCCCCAAAACAAACAAACATAAAAAAAGACAAGAGACAGACAGAGAGACACAGGGACAGGCAGAGAAATGTCATCCGCAGCAAAATAAGAAAAAGAAAAAGAATGAGAGGCCACAGCTGTCAGTTTCCCCCAGCTTTTCAGCTTGCTATCCATCCCAACCCAACCCATCCCTCCCAGCTGGTGCTAATTACAGCAGAAACTGACCGCTCTTAGACGAAGTGAAAGGAAGGGGTGTGGTAAATTAGGCGCTCTTGACTACTGAGTGAGTGACGTTGGATTGGCGGGCTGTGCCAGGCCTACCTTGTGGGAAGAGATGTCGATGGCTTTGTCGTGGAAGAGGTATCCATTCACAGGGTCAGGGTCTACCCCTTTCTGGTCACTGCCCGCTTCTGTGGAGGGTCTGCTGGTGAACCTGGCATTGGACACATCACACATCACACACATCATACACATCACACATCAGACACATCACACATCAGACACTGTACACATCACACATATAGCAGATCATATACATTCTTCTCCCTGTGGGGCATGCCCAGGCCTGTCAGTTTTTGTTGTTTTGTTTTGTTCCTCAGCTCCGAGCTCCGAGATTTCACCAATGGTGATATTTTTGCATATACGACTGGTTTTTGCCCACGATGAAGGTAGCCACATTCCGACTTCGGGGTGTGGCCTAACAGTATAAATAGTATCCACACCTTTTGAAAACTGTGCTAGGAATTAATAATAATAATAATAATAAAAAAAGAAGAAGAAGAAGATATGGAATATATACAGCGTTGAATCTCGTAAAGCAAACAAATCAAAGTGCTTGCATTCAAATCATTCACCCGCATGCAGCCGTTCACAAATTCCCTCTTTTTTTTGTTTTTTTTAAAATCCCTCTCTTCGCTTCCTGCCTGAGATAGGCAACTGGGTTCATACTTTTTTTATATTTTAAAAGCAGTTGAGAGACACTACACGGTACTGCAACTCTCCGCTCTCCCGACTCCACTCTCCCCAAAAGTCTGTCAGATGAGACTATAAACCGAGGTTCCATGTGCGAACGCACGCAGAACATCTGGCGCACATGTTAAAACCTGTTCCGCTTTTCGGAAGAGTAGGCCATTGTGTGCCGGTAGGAACGGACGACAAAATTTACAAAACTGCATACACACGGGGACTGGATGGAAAAAAAAAGCACCCGAGTGCTTATTCCATTATCCTCGCATTAAAAAGAAATAATATTAAAAAAAAAAAGATTCTGCTAAAGCTCCCAAATTCCTAGCTTTTCCCAATGTATCCCAGACTCTCACCTGGCTTCCCTCTCCTGGCGCTTGTCGTAGGACATGGCCAGAGCGAAGTAGGAATAGTCGATGGCGGCGTAGGTCAGCATGAAGGCCGTGGTGACCACAGGGGCCAGGGAGTTGACGTCCCCGATGCAGATGAAGAGCAGCACCACCAGGGTGATCACCACCAGGGCCGGCACTGGTACTTTGTTCGGTCCCCGCTGTGTACAGGCACAGGTATGATATATAGGTGTGTGTGTGTGATTGTCAGTGCTAGCAGGCAGGCAGGGAGAGATATGTATACATGTTATGTGCATTCATGTAGTTAACGTGAATTTTATACTGTTGTGACTGAAAGTGAGATTATATATATATATATATATGTGTGTGTGTGTGTGTGTGTGTGTGTGTGTGTGTGTGTGTGTGTGTGTGTGTATGTGTATGTGTGTGTTTTGCTTTTGTTTTTATTATTCAAAATTTGTTTTTAAGTTTTTAAATTTTTATGAAAGTGGTATATGCTACTGTGTATGCATACACGACACATTCATGCGCACACATAATAATAATACACAAACACACACAAATCACATTACTCAACAGATCCAAATTGTCATTTCGCTCAACTTGCCACGACTTCTTCCTCAACTCTTTGAACAGTCAGTCCTAGGGCGCAGCATTGAATATTTCAGGTAGAGCATCGAGGACAACTTGAATCTGACGGAGCCAATCCCACTGCAGGTTGTGGGAAGCATGCTGGGTATCTTCATGCCATCCATGCCACCAGTCATAACTGGCCTTCTAATTACAAGCGCTTTGATTTGTTTACTTTACAAGATTCTTCACTATATAAATTCCATACATTATTATTGTTATTATTATAAAGAAAAAGCTGGATGGATTTTTCACATGTACGCAAGGTAAGTATTTGTTTTTTTACTAGGACCTTGGTTTACAGTCTCACAAAAAGCAGATGTTAGTGGATGAAGTTACTCCCTGTGAGTTGGCTGTTTGTTTGTTTGTTTTCCTTTCTCTGTTCCTCCACTAGACCTCCGAGGTTCACCAATGGTGAGATCTTTGTGCATGTGTAACCATTTTGCTCAACGTTAAGGTATCAGCATTCAGACTTCAGGGACGATGTCCAAACAGGACGCCAGTTGTGTATGGGTTAAAAAAAACCCGAACATTTTTGTCATCTGTTCTTACCAGCATGAATGGACTACTCTTCTGAGAGACAGAACGAGTTTTAATGTGTGTGAGCAAGAGATTCTGTGTTCTTCACACACTGGACCGGACCGCAGTTTATAGTCTCGTCTGAAAGACTTACGAGGGAGTGAAGCCAGTACTGATGTTAACTCCCTTGAACAGGCATCTACATGGCTGCTCGAACCAGTGCCATCAAATTACCTTCGTTATCTCCGAGGCTCAATATTTTAATAAAATAGAGTATTATTTTAATTGATATTTGTTTTATCATGCAACATATTCTAACAATTTGGTCTATGTCATTACAATGCATGCACGTGTTATTATTTTAGACTGTGTTCAATATCTTAATAGAACAGAGTAATAATTCAATTGATATTTGTCTTATACAACATGTTACAACAATAATATTAGTTTTATGTCATAAAAAGGCATGCGCATGTATGCGAATGTTTCCAGTGTGTGTGTGTGTGTGTGCGCACACAGGTATTTGTGATTTTACTTGGGCAAGTTTATGACCGGTTGAGGTGCTGCTGATTTGTGGTGCTTTTTGTATTGTGATGGGTGTGTGCTGATGTTTCGGATACAGTGTTGTGGTGTTTTGTGTGTGTGATATTATGTTTACATGGTTACTGTTTTTATGTATGGCTTGTAACCCAATGGAACTTATCTGTCAATGAGATAATGAAATTTTTGAATTTGAAATTGAAGGCTAAAATATCTCCTAAAAACAGACACCACAGTAGTGACTCAAACAAACCCTCACCCTCAGTAACCGTAAGATCATGACCTCAATGGTCTAACCACTACACTATTTTTCATTGATTTTATCTATCTATTTAATTATTTTAGTTCCAAAATTAACGGAATAAGCACTAAGTGTGATTTTTCTTACATCCACTCTCTGCATGAAAGCTGTTTGGCAAAATTCTGTCATCCGTTTCCATCAGCACACGATGACCTAACTCTTCCAAAAAGTGGAACAGGTTCTAACATGCGCGCAAGATGTTCTGCGTGCGTTTGCACACAGGACCTCAGTTTATACTCTCGTCTCATTTATCCCTGGATTTACCATCAGTGCAGACTCCACTCTCCCCAAAAGTCCTTTGGATGAGACTATAAACCGAGGTCCCATGCAGAACATCTTGCGCACACGTTAAATCCTGTTCCGCTTTTCGTAACAGTAGGCCATGAGTGCCGGTGGGAACAGATGACAGAGTTTACAAAACCGCATACACACGGGGACTGGATATAAAAAAGCACATAAGTGCTTATTCCATTATCGTCGATATAAAAGAATAAAAATAAAAATCCTGCCCCCTAGTGACATACACAAGAGCACACACCGTACAAATCCAGCATAACTCAGTCCAGGGCCCAGTGCTAAAATTACCCCCTTCCTTTTACCAAGTCCAAGTGGGGTCAGTTCCTGCTATAACAATCAGCACCAGCTGGGATGGGATGAAAGAGATAGCAGCTGAGAGGAGCTGAAAGTGGTGGGGGGAAACTGACTGATAGCTGTGGGAGGAGGAGGAGGAGGAGGAGGGGGGGGAGGAGGAGGAAAGGGGAGAGAAGCGACTCACGCCGTGGCTGAGGATGCGGATGACGGGGATGACGTTCTCGCTGGCGATGGACTGCAGGATGCGGGGCGGGCCGTACAGGCTGCCCATACAGGACGACACCGACGACAGGTACAGCCCTGACAGCCACAGAACACCTGTCACCGACACCTGTAACGATACAGGTAATGGAACATCTTTTCACTGACACCTGTAACGATACAGGTAACGGAACATCTTTTCACCGACACCTGTAACAGCAGTAATGGAACACATACCACTGACACCTGTAACGATACAGGTAACGAAACATCTTTTCACTGACACCTGTAACGATACAGGTAATGGAACATCTTTTCACTGACACCTTTAACGATACAGGTAATGGAACATCTTTTTACTGACACCTGTAACGATACAGGTAATGGAACATCTTTTTACTGACACCTGTAACGATACAGGTAATGGAACACATACCACTGACACCTGTAACGATACAGGTAATGGAACATCTTTTCACTGACACCTGTAACGATACAGGTAATGGAACACATACCACTGACACCTGTAACGATACAGGTCATGGAGCATCTTTTCACTGACGCCTTTAATTAACACAGAAACAATAACCGCACGCCTGGCATTTGTGAAGGAACATCTACCGCTGACATCTGTATTGCTGTAACGGCACACCTGTCACTGGTGCCTGTAACACAGTAATGGAACATATACCACTGACACGTGTAACACAGTACCGACACAGCTGTAACACACGTATGGAACACATAGCACTGACACCTGTAACACAGTCATGGCACACCTGTCACTGACACCCATGACACAGTAATGGCACACCTGACACAGTAACGGCACACCTGACACAGTAACTGCACACCTGTCACTGACACAGTAACGGCACACCTGCCAATGACGCCTGTAACGGCACACCTGTCACAGTAATGGCACACCTGTCAATGACGCCTGTAACGGCACACCTGTCACAGTAATGGCACACCTGTCAATGACGCCTGTAATGGCACACCTGTCACTGACACAGTAACGGCACACCTGCCACTGACACAGTAACAGCACACCTGTCAATGACACCTGTAACGACACACCTGTCAATGATGCCTGTAACACAGTAACGGCACACCTGTCACAGTAACGGCACACCTGTCAATGACGCCTGTAACACAGTAACGGCACACCTGTCAATGACGCCTGTAACACAGTAACAGCACACCTGTCAATGACGCATGTAACACAGTAATGGCACACCTGTCAATGATGCCTGTAACACAGTAATGGCACACCTGTCAATGACGCCTGTAACACAGTAATGGCACACCTGTCAATGACACAGTAACGGCACACCTGTCAAGGAAGGAATGAAAATTGGAAAGAGATAGAGAAGGAGAGAAAGAAGAAAGAAACGAAGAGAGAATGGAGTGGAATGGAGAGTGAGAGACAGACAGACAAAGATAGAGAGAGAGAGAGAGAGAGAGAGAGAGAGAGAGAGAGAGAGAGAGAGAGAAGAAAGAGAAGAAAGAGACAGAGACAGAAGAACAGAAAGAAAGAAAAAAAAGAAAGAGAGAAAGAAAGAAAGGAAGGAAGGAAGGAAGGAAGGAGAGGAGGCACACCTTCTCGGCGATCATGTAGTCCCCCAGCAGGTCTGCCCGTAGACAGGTAGCCCCCAACACCAGGATGAAGAAGACGTACAGACTGGTCCTGTACACACACACAGTTCACACACACACATACGTGCGCGTACATACATAATACACACACACACACACACAGAGTGCACACACACACACACATACCCACACACATACATAGTGCATACTTTCATTAATACTACTACTACTAATATATGGAATTTATAATGGCGCTGAATCTTGTAAAGCAAACAAATCAAAATGCTTGCATTCAAATCCTTCATGCGCAAGCGACTGTTCACAAATAAAATTAGCAAATTATACATTTACACACACACAAATACACACACACTAAGGCAAGGTGATGGAGATGGAGGAGACTGATTGGAAGTAGGGACAGCAGCGAGGGGTAATAATAGAGGAAGATCCTAGGTAGGAAATAAGTGTGTCTTTAGGTTAGATTTGAAAGCGTCAAATGAAGGATTTGGGCGAAAGGAGAGAGGAAGGTCATTCCAGACAGATGGACCAGAAATAGTGAAAGAACGACGGCCGACACTGGATTGTTTGAACGTTGGTGTTTGTAAGCACATGGTATCTGCACTTCCTGGTTGACAAGGGCTACCCTACAAACCAAGCTAAACATCCCACCAGAGGAGCTGGAATGGACTTGCAACTATTTCTCCCAAAAACACATCTGACAGTGTAAAAAGCAAATGAGAAGAAGAAGACGACATGGGCTAAACGCTTGGTCACTTATTGACGTAGAGGGCAGGATACCCTAGTGGTTACTGTGCCACCCGTTTGAGAGGATATTTCCCCTCCTGGAGTTAACATAAGTACTGACTCCTCTCCTTCGAAAGTCCTTCGAATGAGACTAAAAACCCGAGGTCCTGTGTGCAAGCAAATATATGCAGCACACAGCACTCAAATCCAGCATAGCTCAGTCAAGGGTCCAGGGCTAAAATTAGTGCTTCCCTTCCTTCAATTTTACCAAGTCCAAGTGTGGTCAGTTCCTGCTGTAATCAGCACCAGCTGGGATGGGATGGATAGCAGCTGAGAGTGGGGGAAACTGACTAGCTGTGGAAGAACACCTTGCACACACAGCAAAACCTGTTCCGCTTTTCAAAAAGAGTAGGCCATAGTGTGCTGATTAGAAACGGATGAGATAACCAAAAACAAAAGCATGCACATGGTTAATGTGGTTTAGACATCATCTTCAAAAGTCGGAATGCGGATACCTTAATGGTGGGCAAATACGGTCACATAACCAAAAATCTAGCTTTTGGCAAACCTCGGAGCTCTAGCTGAGGAACGACCAAAAAAAAAAATCTGAAAGACTAGCATCCAGACCACCATTCACAAGGTCTAAAAGATGGAGATACATTCAAGCTGAGACAGGGATTGAACCCACACTCCTTACATTCTTCACAGCTGCATTACCTCTAGACCACTGAACCACATAAGACCTATGGGGACAGGATAGCCTAGTGGTCAGAACATTGCACTCGCAATCTGACAACCTGGGTTTGAATCCCGTTCAAGGGCCCCCCACCCCACCCCCCGAAATTAACATCAGTGCCGATTCCACTCTCCCCTTAAGTCCTTTGGATGAGACTATAAAGCGAGGCTCTGTGTGCAAACGCACGCAGAACATCTTGCACACACGTTAAATCCTGTTCTACTTTTTGAAACAGTGGGCCATTGTGTTCCGATGGAAACAAAATGACAACATTTACAAAACCACATAACACACGGGGACTGGATATTTAAAAAAAGCACATGAGTGCTTATTCCATTATCCTCGAAATAAAAGAATAAGATACAATAAAATAAAGACACCCACAATCCATGTGAAAATACAAGAACAAAATAAAATGAAATAAAGACACCCACAATCCATGCGCAGAGAAACACTCCACTCACCCCACTCCCAAGGCAGCCAGGGTACCCCGGGGTATATTGTGGAAGGGATCACGGAGATCCCCAGACATGTTAATCCCCGCCAGGATCCCCGTCACCGTGGCAAAGAAGAGACCGAAGATGGAGAAGAATCCCTCCCCCTTCATGAAGTCTGGTCCCGAGTTGTTGACAAAGTTGATCTCCTGGTACCCTGTCACCCCCTCCTCTGTTGGGGGAAATACAGGTGGGACAATAATTATATTACCCCCTCCTCTGTTGGGTGAAAATACAGGTGGGACAATAATTATTTTACCCCCCTCCTCTGTTGTGGGAAGTACAGGTGGGACAATAATCATGTTACCCCCCTCTCCTCTGTTGTGGAAAATACAGATGGGACAATAATTATGTCACCCCCTCCTCTGTTGTGGAAAATACAGAGGGGACAATAATTATGTTACCCCCCCCCCCCCCCCCCTCTCCTCTGTTGGGGGAAAATACAGGTGGGACAATAATTATGTTACCCCCTCCTCTGTTGTGGAAAATACAGGTGGGACAATAATTATGTTACCCCCTCCTCTGTTGGGGGAAATACAGGTGGGACAATAATCATGTTACCCCCTCCTCTGTTGTGGAAAATACAGGTGGGACAATAATTATGTTACCCCCTCCTCTGTTGGGGGAAAATACAGGTGGGACAATAATTATGTTACCCCCTCCTCTGTCGTGGTAAAATACAGGTGGGACAATAATTATGTTACCCCCCTCCTCTGTTGTGGAAAATACAGGTGAGACAATAATTATGTTACCCCCTCCTCTGTTGTGGAAAATACAGGTGGGACAATAATTATGTTACCCCCCTCTCCTCTGTTGTGGAAAATACAGGTGAGACAATAATTATGTTACCCCTCCTCTGTTGTGGGAAGTACAGGTGGGACAATAATCATGTTACCCCCCTCTCCTCTGTTGTGGAAAATACAGGTGAGACAATAATTATGTTACCCCCTCCTCTGTTGTGGAAAATACAGGTGGGACAATAATTATGTTACCCCCTCCTCTGTTGGGGGAAAATACAGGTGGGACAATAATTATGTTACCCCCTCCTCTGTTGTGGAAAATACAGGTGGGACAATAATTATGTTACCCCCTCCTCTGTTGGGGGAAAATACAGGTGGGACAATAATTATGTTACCCCCTCCTCTGTCGTGGTAAAATACAGGTGGGACAATAATTATGTTACCCCCCTCCTCTGTTGTGGAAAATACAGGTGAGACAATAATTATGTTACCCCCTCCTCTGTTGTGGAAAATACAGGTGAGACAATAATTATGTTACCCCCTCCTCTGTTGTGGGAAATACAGGTGGGACAATAATTATGTTACCCCCCTCTTCTGTTGTAGGGAAAATACAGGTGGGACAATAATTATGTTACCCCCCTCCTCTGTTGTCAAAAATACAGGTGGGACAATAATTGTTACCCCCTCCTCTGTTGGGGGGAAAATACAGGTGGGACAATAATAAGGTTACCCCCTCCTCTGTTGTGGGGAAAATACAGGTGGGACAATAATTATGCTACCCCCTCCTCTGTTGTGGAAAATACAGGTGGGACAATAATTATGTTACCCCCCTCCTCTGTTGTGGAAAATACAGGTGGGACAATAATTATGTTACCCCCCTCCTCTGTTGTGGGGAAAATACAGGTGGGACAATAATTATGTTACCCCCTCCTCTGTTGTGGGGAAAATACAGGTGGGACAATAATTATGTTACCCCCTCCTCTATTGTTGAAAATACAGGTGGGACAATAATCATGTTACCCCCTCCTCTGTCGGGGTAAAATACAGGTGGGACAATAATTATGTTACCCCCTCCTCTATTGTTGAAAATACAGGTGGGACAATAATTATGTTACCCCCTCCTCTGTTGTGTGGAAAATACAGGTGGGACAATGTTACCCCTTAGGGAGGCACCGTGGTCGAGTGGTTTAGGCGGTCAACTCGTGATCCAGAGGTCGCGGGTTCGATCCCCGCTCGGCTTGGTGTTGTGTCCTTGGGAAAGACACTTTACTCCTATTTTCCTCACTCCACCCAGGTGTACAAGTGGGTACCAGCTCTGCTGGGGAAGTATCTGGCGACAGACTAGCGTCCTGTCACAGGGGTGGTGAAAAACCATCAGTTCGCTTAACGCTACAGAAACCGGGATAAGCTCCGGCTCTATGGGCCTTCTGGCTCGAAAGAACATACTTTTTTTTTTTTACAATGTTACCCCCTCCTCTGTTGGGGGAAAATACAGGTGGGACAATAATTATGTTACCCCCTCCTCTGTTGTGGAAAATACAGGTGGGACAATAATTATGTTACCCCCTCCTCTGTTGTGGGGAAATACAGGTGGGACAATAATTATGTTATCCCCTCCTCTGTTGTGGAAAATACAGGTGGGACAATAATTATGTCACCCCCTCCTCTGTTGTGGAAAATACAAGTGAGACAATAATTATGTTACCCCCTACTCTGTTGTGGAAAATACAGGTGGGACAATAATTATGTTACCCCCTCGTCTGTTGTGGAAAATACAGAGGGGACAATAATTATGTTTACCCCCCCCCCCCTCCCTCTGTTGTGGAAAATACAGGTGAGACAATAATTATGTTACCCCCCTCCTCTGTTGTGGAAAATACAGGTGAGACAATAATTATGTTACCCCCCTCCTCTGTTGTGGAAAATACAGGTGGGACAATAATTATGTTACCCCCCTGATCTGTTGGGCAAAATACAGGTGGGACAATAATGTAAGAAAATCAACTGTAGGGTTTGAAAAAACCACAACAACAATGAAAAACCACAAAAAAACTGTAGGGGTGTCTCCTTTTTCCGAGTTGAATCATTGCTTTCAGTTTTTAGATGGAAAATCATCTGCCTGCTTCTCTCTCTCTCGCTCTATCTATCCCCTCTCACTCTCTCTCTCGTTCTCTTTCCCTCTTTCTCTTGGTAGTAATTTCTTTCCCATACTTTCATAGTAATAACATTTTGACAATCCTGCTTTTTTTTCTTTTTCCCCTTTTTGATACTCACACACACACTCACACAGACATTCATGGCATAATTTTCTTTTTGGATCACTTACATTTTTTGCCTCCTCCATAAAAACTAGACCCCCAAAAAACCAAAATTTGTCCATCCCTCCCTTCATCCACTCCTCGACAGGATAGCCTAGTGGTTAGAACATTGCGCTCGCAATCTGACAACCCGGGTTCGATTCCCGTTCAAGGGGATATTTTCCCCTGGAGTTAACATCAGTGCTGACTCCACTCTCCCCAAAAGTCCTTCGGATGAGACTATAAACCGAGGTCTCGTGTGAGAACGCACGCAGAACATCTTTTGTACACAAGTTAAAACCCGTTCTGCTTTTCGGAAGAGTAGGCCATTGTGTGCCGGTGGGAACGGATGACAAAATTTACAAAACTGCATACACATGGGGACTGGATGCAAAAAAAGCATACAAGTGCTTATTCCATTATCCTCAATATAAAAGAATATTTAAAAAAAAAGAAGAATATACCCCACCCCCCCACACTCTTTCCCTAAAAATGCACTTCGTCTTTAACCATGAGTGGAGGACTGACGTACCCGGATCTGTGTGGACGAAGGATCCCACGAGGAGATCCATGGCAGACATGAACAGAACCAGCAGCAGGATCAGCTGTAGTCGGATCACCCACTTCACCCCTGCCACGTTGATACCTGCGACAATATGGAGTGTTGTTAATATCATAACATTACTGTTGTCATTATTATAATCGTCATTATTATCATTATCTACTTCACTCCTGCCACGTTGATACCTGCAACAATATGGAGTGTTGTTAATATCATAACATTACTGTTGTCATTATCGTCATTATACACTTCACTCCTGCCACGTTGATACCTGCGACAATATGGAGTGTTGTTAATATCATAACATTGCTGTTGTCATTATTGTCATTATACACTTCACCCCTGCCACGTTGATACCTGCGACAATATGGAGTGTTGTTAATATCATAACATTGCTGTTGTCATTATGCCATTATACACTTCACCCCTGCCACGTTGATACCTGCGACAATATGGAGTGTTGTTATTATTACTGTTGTCATTATCATCATTATCTACTTCACCCCTGCCACGTTGATACCTGCGACAATATGGAGTGTTGTTATTATTACTGTTGTCATTATCATCATTATCTACTTCACCCCTGCCACGTTGATACCTGCGACAATATGGAGTGTTGTTAATATCATAACATTACTGTTGTCATTATCGCCATTATACACTTCACCCCTGCCACGTTGATACCTGCGACAATATGGTGTGTTGTTATTATCATAACATTACTGTTGTCATTATTATCATTGTCATTATTATCATGATCTACTTCACTCCTGCCACGTTGATACCTGCGACAATATGGAGTGTTGTTCATCTTATAACATTATTGTTGTCATTATTGTCATTATACACTTCACCCCTGCCACGTTGATACCTGCGACAATATGGAGTGCTGTTAATATTATAACATTACTGTTGTCATTATCGCCATTATACACTTCACCCCTGCCACGTTGATACCTGCGACAATATGGAGTGTTGTTATTATTATAACATTACTGTTGTCATTATTATAATTGTCATTATTGTCATGATCTACTTCACCCCTGCCACGTTGATACCTGCAACAATATGGAGTGTTGTTGTTATTATCATAACATTACTGTTGTCATTATCGCCATTATACACTTCACCCCTGCCATGCTGATAAGTGCGACAATATGGAGTGTTGTTAATATCATAACAAACTGTTGTCATTATCGTCATTATACACTTCACCCCTGCCACGTTGATACCTGCGATAATATGGAGTGTTGTTATTATTACTGTTGTCATTAAACACTTCACCCCTGCCATGTTGATACCTGCGACAATATGGAGTGTTGTTATTATCATAACATTGCTGTTGTCAATACTGTCATTAAACACTTCACCCCTGCCACGTTGATACCTGCGACATTACGGAGTGTTGTTATTATCATAACATTACTGTTGTCATTATCGTCATTATACACTTCACTCCTGCCACGTTGATACCTGCGACAATATGGAGTAGTATTATTATAACATTACTGTTGCCATTATACACTTCACCCCTGCCACGTTGATACCTGCGACAATATGGAGTGTTGTTAATATCGTAACATTACTGTTGTCATTATTGTCATTATACACTTCACCCCTGCCACGTTGATACCTGCGACAATATGGAGTGTTGTTATTATCATAACATTACTGTTGTCATTATTATCATTGTCATTATTATCATGATCTACTTCACTCCTGCCACGTTGATACCTGCGACAATATGGAGTGTTGTTTATATTATAACATTACTGTTGTCATTATCGTCATTATACACTTCACCACTGCCACATTGATATCTGCGACAATATGGAGCATTGTTCATATCATAACATTACTGTTGTCATTATTGTTATCGTCATTATTGTCATGATCTACTTCACTCCTGCCACGTTGATACCTGCGACAATATGGAGTGTTGTTATTATAACATTACTGTTGTCATTATTGTAATCGTCATTATCATCATTATACACTTCACCCCTGCCACGTTGATGCCTGCGACAATATGGAGTGTTGTTATTATCATAACATTACTGTTGTCATTATTGTCATTATACACTTCACCCCTGCCACGTTGATACCTGCGACAATATGGAGTGTTGTTATTATAGCATTACTGTTGCCATTATTATAATTGTCATTATTGCCATGATCTACTTCACCCTGCCATGCTGATACCTGTGACAATATAAAGTGTTGTTATTATAACATTATTCTTGTCATTATTATAATTGTCATTATTATCATTATCTACTTCACCCCTGCCACACTTATGCCTGTAACATAACAGAGTATTGTTATCATAAAATTATTGTTGTCGTCATTACATTTGTCATCATTATCATCATCCTTTTCACTCCTGCCACGTTGATACTGTGACATGAGAATTTATTGTTATCATTACTGTATATGAGAATTTATTATCATTACTGTTGTCATTATCTTCATCACACACACACACACATACACACACACACACACACAAAAAAAACACACACACATACACACAAACATACACACACACACACAACACAACACAGACAGGATAGCCTGGTTGGCTAGCGTGATGCGCTTGTGATCTGCTCCCGAGTTCAATTCCCGTTCAAGACGACTTTTCCTCTGGTGTTAACCTCAGTGCCAACTCCACTCTCCCCAAAAGTCCTTTGGATGAGACGATAAACCGAACATCTTGCAAACACAGTAAAATCTGTTCCGCTTTTTGGAAGAGTAGGCCATTGTGTGCCGGTGGGAACGGATGACAATATTTACAAAACTGCATACAACCCAGGGAATGGATGAAAAACAGAACATGAATGCTTATTCCATTTTCCTCAAAATAAAAGAATAAATAAATAAATAAAAACAACACACACACACACACAACAAAACACACCCACCCCCACACATACACAACACACACCACCCATCCACAACACACCACACACCACACACACACAGACATAACACACACACACACACACACGGAGATGCGGCACTTACCCAGGAGCAGCAGGACGATACCAAAAGCGATGCCTCGTGCAATCCAGGGATTGTCCTGACCCAGCAGTGTCATGATGGACTCCCCAAAACCCATCACGCTTAGAGAACAGCTCACGCTCTGCAGACATCAGACATCATCCACACACATACGTCTTACAGTCCATTACTCCTCTCTTCCCCCTCTTTCTCTCTCTCTGTCTCTATCTCTAAGAGAACAGCTAACACTCTGTACACATCAGACATCATCCACACACGTACGTCTTACAGTCCATTACTCCTCTCCCCCCTCTTTCACTCTCTCTCTCTCTCTTGTTATCCTCAGTCATAATTTTTTGTAACTGACTTTTTTTGGTTATACAATAACATTTTTGTCGTTACTATTGCCTCCCCTCCCCCACCAAAAAACCCCACAAACAAACCCCAACCCCACCAAAACACTAAGCAGTTCGGCAACCCCCTTCATGTATGGGCCAATGGCCTTTTTGTGAATAAATCATTCGAGTTCAAGTTCTCTCTCTGTCTGTCTGTCTCTTAGAGAACAGCTCTTCTTTTTTTCTCTTTTTTTTCTGTTATTCTTTTATATCACACCCTGTAGACATCATCCACACACACATAACAGTCCATTATAAAATGGAAGGTAACAGGATGGTCAAGACGTTCATTTGCCTAACAAGTAAACCGTGAAAAAAACGCATGCACGCAGGTGTCACGTTTAGACACCATCTCCGATGTTGGAATGCGGCTACCTAAATAGTGGGAGGGGAGAAAAAACGGTCGCATACGCAAAAATCTCACCATTGGTGAACCTCAAAGCCCTAGCTGAGGAATGAAAAGAAAAAATAGTCCATTACTTCTTTCTCTTTCTCTCTTTCTCTGTCTCTCTGCTCTTCTCTGCCTTCCCTTACTGGGAGGGATGTGTAATGCCTGGTCTTCTCCTGTGCTTGTAACTCTGCAGGAGGTCTGCCTGCTGGCCTCAGCTGAAACGTTCTGACTTTAGAGCAGCTTGTTTTTGTTTTGTTTTGTACATGATGCATGCTGGGTATGTTTGTGTTTCCGTAATCCACCGAATGCTGACTGATTACAGGATCCCTCACATGTAAATTTAATCTTCCTCATGTGTGTGTACATATGAAAGGAATGTAGGCACTGGCAGAATAGTTGACCTGTCAAGTCAAGTCAAAAACACTTTAATCATCCCATGAAGGGCAATCATAAAATTCCCTACCCTTAATTATTCACCAGACTCCGACACTGAGATTTTAACCCACGACTTCATGAACCCATGGGACTGAAGTCAAAATGGTTAAACGACTATAACATCAGCCATAGTCCATCTTAAAACAGAACGGGCAACCAAATTTACAAAACTGCATACACACACAGGGACTGGGTGTAAAAAAGCACAGGAGTGCTTATTCCATTATCCTCAAAAGAATAAAAAGAAAAAAGAATCTAAAAAATGTAACACTGTTTGTTTTTTTTCATTCCAAAAGTTGAAATATTTCTTTGCTTACAGAGAGATGTGGGGTCAGACAGGATCTAAAACTGCCCACAACATCACTCCTCCCTGTCTGACAAACCCAGCGAGCACTCCAATGATTCCTCAAGAGGCTCAGAGAGAAGAAGAAGGATAAGGAGGAGGAGGGAGGAGGAGGAGAAGGAGGGAGGAGGAGGAAGAGGGAGGAGGAGGAGAAGGAGGGAGAGGAGGAGGGAGGAGGAGGAGGAGGAGGAGGAGGGGAGGAGGAGGAGGGGAGGAGGAGAGGGAGGGAGGGGAGGAGGAGGGGAGGAGAGGAGGAGGAGGAGGAGGAGGGAGGAGGAGGGGAGGAGGGAAGAGGGGGAGGGAGGAGGAGGAGGAGGAGGGAGAAGGAGGAAGAGGAGGAGGAGGAAGGAAGAGGGAGGAGGAGGAAGGAAGAGGAGGAGGAGGAGGAGGAGGAGGAGGAGGAGGAGGAGGAGGAGGAGGAGGAGGAGGAGAAGCAGCAAAAAACAGAAGGAGGAAACTGAAAAAGAAACAGAACAAGGGGAAGAAGGAGAGTGTGTGTGTGTGTGCATACGCGTGTGCACGTGTATGTGCGTGGGTGCATGTATGTTTGTGTGCAGGCATACATGCTGTGTGTATAAAAAAGAGGTAAACAAGTATACATACACTCACATATGCATGTGACAGAGCACACCCCCCCCCCCCCCCCCCCCCACACACACACACCATAACCCCTCTCTCCCATCCTCCACACAAACAACCCCCCCCCCCCCCCCCCCCCACACACACACACAAACCCCCTTCCCCCTCTCACCGGCTACCCCCCCAAAACTCCACCCTTTCTCAATTTCTTCCTCTCACCTGCGCAAAGCAGTAGATGACCCCAACGCTGCCCCCGATACGACTGCCGAGGATGTGAGCAATGAGGAAATAGACGCCGCCACTCTCCACCCTACACCGCTCACACACACCCACAGCGCTGAGGGCCACGATGAGAACGATGGAGACCGACATGAACACCGTCAGTATGGACAGGCCGATGCCTGCATTGCCCTGAAAGGACAGGAAGGAAGAATCATCAAGAGAGTGTGTGTGAGTGAGTGTGTGGGAAAGAGAAAGTGAGTGAGAGTGTGTGTGTGTGTGTGTGTAAGTGTGTGGGAGAGAGTGAGAGTGTTTGTGTGTGTGATTGTGTGTGTGAGTGTGTGTGTGTGTGTGTGAATGTGTGGGAGAGTGAGAGTGTTGTGTGTGTGTATGTGTGTGTGAGTGTGTGTGTGTGGAGTGCGTGTGTGTGTGTGTGAGTGTTTGAGTGTGTGTGAGTGAGTGTGTGTGTGTGAGTGTGTGTGAGTGTGTGTGAGTGTATGTACACACACACACACATTTTTTTTATAGTAAGTATACCATGGTGTGCATGCCTGAGTACTCACACACAGCGACACACAAATGGATGCATGCTCGCACACACACACATGCATGTACATGCACAGAACGATAGAGACTGACATGAACACTATCATTATGGACAGGCCGATGCCTGCATTGCCCTGAATGGACAAAAAGAAGTATACATTATACAGTTTCTTATAGTAAACCATCAAGGTGCGCATGCCTGAGTACATACACACAGTGACACACAAATGCATGCATATTCGCAAACATACATATGCATGCACACAGAGATGCGTGCGAACGCACGCAGAACATCTTGCGCACACGTTAAATCCTGTTCCGCTTTTCATAAGAGTAGGCCATTGTGTGCCGGTGGGAACAGATGACAAAATTTACAAAACCACATTCACACGGGGACTGGATGTAAAAAAAGCACAAAAGTGCTTATTCCATTATCCTCGATATAAAAGAATAAAATAGAAAATAGTAAATAGATGCGTGCACACACATAAACACACACACGTATTCGCACATATGCACGCACACACATTTTCATTAACTCACAATAATAATAACACCTCTTAGTTTAGCATGATAAACAAAAAAATATTAGATTCTACTATATATTAAATGTTAAACAAACAATTTAATTACAACCCCCCCCACCCCCCACCATGAAAATGAAGCCAACAAATTAACAGCCACCATGGCATGCACAGTGGTTAGTGCCTAGGGTTACGGGCTGGAAAACAGATAGACAGAGACACAGAGAAACTAAGGGGGGACGGGACAGCCTGGTGGTAAGAGTGATGTATTCGTGATCTGCTGACCCGGGTTTGATTCTCGTTCAAGAGGATTTTTCCTCTGGAGTTAACATCAGTGCCGACTCCACTCTCCCCAAAAGTCCTTCGGATGAGACGATAAACCAAGGCCCTGTGTGCAAATCCACGCAGAACATCTTGAACACATGTTAAAACCTGTTCTGCTTTTTGGAAAGAGTAGGAAACTGCATACACATGGGGGACTGGATGAAAAAAAGCACATGAGTGCTTATTCCATTTTCCTCGAAATAAAAGAAGAAGAAGAAGAAGAAGAGGAAGTAGTAGTAGTAGTAGTAGTAGTAGTAGAAAAGAAGAAGAAGAAGAAGAGAAGAAGAAGAAGAAAGAAGAAGATGATGATAGATGATGATGATGATGATGATGATGATGATGATGATGATGAAGAAGAAGAGAAGAAGAAGAAGAAGAAGAAGAAGAAGAAGTAGAAGAAGAAGAAAGAAAAAAAAGAAGAAGAAGAAGAAGAAGAAGAAGACGACGACGAAGAAGAAGAAGAAGAAGAAGTAGAAGAAGAAAAAAAAAGAAGAAGAAGATGAAGAAAGCACCCCCCCAAAGCATCCCGGTACTCACCACAATCCATCCCATGCGGAGGAAGATGACGACGCTGAGGATGTTGATGAGGCAGGAGGTAAACACGCCATCCCAGGTGCCGAACAACACGGGCTGGGAGATGAAGAAGTTGGCCTTCCACCACGGCCCCTGCTGCAACGTCTGCACAACAACAACAACAACAACACAGTCACACACACACACAGTCACACACACATACATACATACAGTCACACACACACAGTGTCACACACACACACACAGTGACACACACACACACACACACAACCAGTGACACACACACAGTGACACACACACATACACACACAGTGTCACGCATACACAGAGTCACACACACACACAGTCACACACACAGACAGGACACACACACACACAGTGTCACACACACAGTGTCACACACAGTGTCACACACATAACCAGTCACACACACACATACACACAACCAGTCACACACACACACAGTGACACACACACACATTCAGACACACACACACAGTGACACACACATACATAGTGACACACACACACAGTGACATACACACACACACATATACACACAGTGTCACACACACACATCACTTGACTTTACTTGACTTGACTTCATATCTTCTTCTTCTCTCGTTCACTTTTTACACTGTCAGATGTGTTTGGGAGAAATAGTGGCTGTAAGTCCTTTCCAGCTCCTCTCGTGGGCCGTACAGCTTGGTTTGCAGGGTTATCTGTTGCCCACAGGACTTAATCTGACTTCTCCTTAAACTCCCTAAAGGAGTTGTTGGGGGTTCTGTTTGACTTTTTTTCTAATAGTATTAGAGAGACCGGCAGCAATTTGAGAAAGAGGATCATGTCACTATTGTTTTGGGGGTGAGGTTGCTAATACTGAGGTAGGTCATGCTGACATGTGAGACAAGAAAGTTAACACTTCTCTGGACAGGAAGCACCAATTGTTGTTTCCAAGTTGCAACATCTCTGGACAGGAAGCAAAACAACTGCAGATTTTTCGCATAAAAAGTACAAAACTCGCTTGTTTCTTCCCACACTTCATTCAAAGTTAGTTCCCTTTGATTTGCTTCTTCAATAAACATTGACTGTCCAATATCACTATTTTGTGAAGACACATAAAATCTGAGACCACACACAAACACAAAGCCCTCATTACACACATATCCACACACCACAGAACCTGCTCTTTCACACACGTGTGCGTGCGTGCACACACACACACACCGCCCCACCACCCCACCTCCTTCCCTCACCACACACACACACACCTCCCCTACCACACACACTCTCCTCCCCCACCCCACCCCTCCCTCACAACACACACAAAGTGACACACACACATATCTCCCCCACCCCATCCCCTCACCACTACACACACACACACCACCACTACACACACACACACCTCCCCTACCACACACACATCTCCCCACCCCATCACCATCACACACACATCTTCCCTACCAAACACACACTCACTCACACAATCTCCCCCACCCCACCCCTCCTCTCACCATCACACACACAGAGAGTCTCTCACAAACACACACCTCCCCTACCATACACACACACACAATCTCCCCCACCCCACCCCTCCCCCACCATCACACACACACACCTCCCTTACCCCACCCACACCTACACACACACCTCACCCAAAACATACACACACACCTCACCCAAAACACACACCACAAACACATTTTCAACCAAAACACACACACCCCCTCACCCAAAACAGACACCTTACCTGAAACACACACACCCCACCCAAAACACACACACACCTGACCCAAAACACCCCACACACACCTCACCCAAAACACACACACACACCTCACCCAAAACACACACAAAACTCCACCCAAAACACACACAAACACCTCACCCAAAAACACACCCTCACCCAAAACACACACAAACCAAAACCTGACCCAAAACACACACCTGACCCAAAAACACACAAACACACACCTGACCCAAAACACACACACACACCTGACCCAAAACACACACACACACCTGACCCAAACACACACCTGACCCAAAACATACACAAACACACACCTGACCCAAAACACACACACACCTGACCCAAAACACACACACACCTGACCCAAAACACACACACACACACACCTGACCCAAAACACACACAAACACACACACCTCACCCAAAACACACACACCTCACACCAAAACACACACCTACACACACCTCACCCACACCTACACACTTCACCCAAAACACACAAACACACACCTCCACAACCAAAACAACACACAACACCTGACCCAAAACACAACACACACACAAAACCCACCTGACCCAAAACACACACACCTGACCCAAAACAACACACCTGACCCAAAACACACACCTGACCCAAAACATACACAAACACACACCTGACCCAAAACACACACACACACCTGATCCAAAACACACACAAAATCTGACCCAAAACACACACACCTGACCCCCAAAACAACACACACACACCTCACTCCCAAAACACCACACAAAACAACCTGACCCAAAACACACACACCTGACCCAAAACACAAACCACAACCACCTGACCCAAAACACACACACACACCCCTGACCCAAAACACACAAAAACACCTGACCCAAAACACACCTAACCCAAAAACACACACCGACCCAAAACACACACATCTCACCCCAAAACACACACATCTCACACCAAAACACACAAACACCTCACCCAAAACACACAACACTCACCCACCTCACCCAAAACACACACCTCACCCACACCTACACACAGCTCACCCAAAACACACCTCACCCAAAACACCAACCTCACCCACACCTACACACCTCACCCACACACCTCACCCATACCTACACACCACACCCACCAACACCCACACCCAAAACGCACACACACCTCACCCAAAACACACACCCACACCCACTCACCCACAACCACACACACACCTCACCTACACAACACACACACACACCTCACCCAAAACACACACTACACACACACACACACCGCACCCACACACACACATAACACCTCACCCACACCTCACCCAAAACACACACACACCTCACCCAAAACACACCTCACCCAAAACACACCTCACCCACACACCCACCAACACACCTCCTCACACCTACACACACACCTCACCCACACCTATACACACACCTGACAAACACACCTCACCTAAAACACCTACACACTCACCTGTTCCTCCCGGTACAGTTCATTCTGCTGCCCCACATCCCCAGCATCGGCGGTGGCTTCGTAATGTTTCTGCGACGACGCCTGCTGCTCTCGGCTCAGGCCAAAACGACTCCAATCCGGGCTTTTCTTGGACTTGCCCCCTCCCTCCCCTCCCCCATCTATCAAGGTGCCATGCTCTGCTGCGGACTCCGTTGGTTCGTACATGGTGGTGTAGCTGTGGTGGCGGTGGTGGTGGTGGAGGCTGAAATATAAAATTTGAAGATATATATATGTTAGGTGTAATGAGATATGTTGAAAAATGAGTGTGGTTTGTATGTGTGTAGGTTGGGTGTGGTAATATGTGTGTATGTGTGCATGTGTAGACTGACACACGCATGCATGTGCTCATGCACAGTAATATATATGTGCACATACACAGTGTGCATGCACACATAGCCATGAGCATGAGCTTGTACAGATGCATGTGCATGCAAACACACTCACACACAGACAGATTCAGACACACACAAGATTTGGACACATACAAGATTCACACACACACACACACACTCTCTCTCTCATGTACACAAGATTCACACACACACACACACTCCCTCTCTCTCACACATATACACAAGATTCACACACACACTCTCTCACACACACACATGTACACAAGATTCACACACACACACTCTCACACACATGTACACAAGATTTGTGCACACACACACCACACACACACACACACACACACACACACACAACACACACACACACACACACACACACACACACACACACCCCCCTAGCATCTTTCAGTCTGTGGCAATACAGGTTTTCAACATTCACAAAACACATTCTGAGGATTTATACTAGGACACAAAAGGAGTACAATCATTATATATAATATGCTGAGACACAATGACAAACACAATAAAAGACACCACCAGGTCTACAAAGAAGCTGACCTAGGAAATAAATAAAAAGGTCATGTTTGGACTTCATCCACCATCTGCCACTGAGAATTGATCCATCAACTTCACAGACCATCTTGCTTTGAAGTCTGATGTTTCTACCACTTTGGGGAATCTTGAGATCCCTATTAACATGACACCGGTGTGTATGTATTTTTAACATTTTGTCATTCGTTCCTACCGGCAAGGAATTCCCTACTCTTCTACAGGCAGAATCGGCTTTGACATGTACACAGGCTGATGCATTTGTACACAGGGCCTTGGGAGAGGAGTTGGCACTGATGTTAACTCCAGGGGAAAAAAGTCACCCTGAATCGGCACCTTGGTGGTGGCTAGATCCTGGGCCATCAGTTTATGAGCGCAACACTCTAAAACCTAGGCCATCCCGATCCCATCATCTACCCCCAAATCATGGATGATATTCAGTACTTTACCATATCAGTGTAATATGGTACTAGTACTGTTACTCACTAATATTGCACTGTAGTTGAATAAATATAGTTTTTAATCACACAGTTCTTGATTAAACCATTGACGCTGGGGGCAACAGCAAAGTGAGAGGCTGTATGATCAGGGGCTTTCCCACTCATGGAATTCACATTACAGCATGGTCTTTAGTGATGAACTATAACTCTCTGACTAGGAGGCTGGATTGCACAGGCCTTATGTGCTGCAGCCCTGGGGACTAGTTGGCCTTTGGAGAACATCTCCAACGCTGACTGTCCTTATGCCCACCTGGCCGAAAGAGTGGGGATGTACTGTGGGCAAGGCATCTCCATTATAATCAAATTGCTGCCCAATTTCCTCTGCTGTTTTGGAGGTCATTGTCAAACACGATGGACAAACATACATAGCTTTATATATTCAAAGTAGGGGGTGGGATAGCCTAGTGGTTAGAGCATTGCGCCTATGATCTGAGGGCCTGGGCTTGAGCTACCATGGAAGCAGTCATTTTAGGCACAGTTATTTTCACCATTGGTGAACCTCGCAGCTCTAGCTGAGGAATGAAAAGATAGTTAAAGCAAAATTGCCAAAACTAGAGTATGAAATATACACCATGGTGTGGCCAGTAGCTACAAAAATTAGACTTCAATTATTTGCTTAATAATAATTAGTGTGTGTGTGTGTGCGCGCGTGTGAGATATACATGTATGTGTGTATATGTGTGCATGGTATACTTTTCACTGTATACATTTTTGTTTAAAATGTATTAATTTCATTGTAAAAACCTGACAAATGGCACTGAATATGACTACCTCAGTATGTAACATCTGGGTGAAGATTGATCCTTCTGTTTTTCATTACATGTACACATATTGTGGCTGTGTACTGCAGTATGATGTGTGTGTGTGTGTGTGTGTGTATGTGTGTGAGTGAGGGTGAGAGCGTGCACTCTGTGTGCGTGCGTGTGTGCGTGTGAGATAAATGTCAAGGAAGCAGGAAAGTGATTTATGATCAAACTCCCACGACTCAGAAACGTGGCAAGATATAAATTTAAAAGTTGGAAGAACTGTTAAGAAGCTGATGAACTGAACCCTGCACTACAGATTATAATGATCTATCATCACAGACTACACTGGCCCCATCCCTTTGCTGTTTTCTTCCTTTGTAACACATTTTGAAATCAATTTTATACTGTATGCAGAATTTAATACTAGGTAGTTTTCACATATGAATAAGCACATGCATACACATTCACACACACATGCACACACACACACACTCACATGTACATATACATGTATGTATATACTGATTATACTCTCACACCACACACAGTCTCTCTCTCACACACACACATACTCACATGTACATGAATGTATATAATTACTCTCACAAACCAAACACACACACACACACACACACACTCACATGTACATGAATGTATATACTCTCACACCACATGCACAGAATGGCCGTATGATTTTCTCCTTCCAATTCATTCCTCAGGGTAAATCATTAAATTGCTAACTGCTCCCAACTTCAATTAAGATGTGAACACTGATATATTTGTTCCTGATATTGTGTCTGATTTACAATGCTGAGTTCATAAAGAGCGTGCACAGATAGACAGACAGACACACACACACAGAGAAACACACACACACACTAGTGACACAGACACACACAACACACAAACACACACAACTCTCACACACAGTGACACAACACACACACACACCACACACTTACACAACACACAACCATACCCCAACACACACACAAACACACACACTCTCTCTCACACACACACACCACACACACACTAACACACAAGGTAAGGCCTTACACTTCCCTCCTTTCAACTCTACCCTCAGGGTAAACTTGTTCACTGATCCCAACTTCAATTAAGATGTAGGGGAGTGGGACAGCCTAGAGGTTAGAGCACTGTACTCGTGATCTGACATCCCGGGGTCCATTCAAAAGGATTTTTCACCTAGAGTTAACACCAGCAATGACTCCACTCCCCCAAAGATCCTTCAGAGGAGACTATACACTGAGAGCGAGAACATCTTGTGCATATGTTAAAAACTTATTCCACCTTTTGGAAGAGTATTTATTTATTTATTCTTTTATTTCCAGGAAAAATGGAATAAGCAGTCATGTGCTTTTTTACATCCAGTCCCCGTGTGTATGCAGTTTTGCAAATTTTGTCATCCACTCCCACTGGCACACAATGGCCTACTCTTCCAAAAAGCGGAAAGAGTTTTAACATGTGCGCAAGATGTTCGGCATGGATTCGCACATGGGACCTCGGTTTATAGTCTCATCCAAAGCACTTTTGGGGAGAGTGGAGTCGGCACTGATGTTAACTCCAGAGGAAAATTCCTCTTGAACGAGCTTTGAGCCGGGGTCAGCAGATAACAAATACATCACTCTAACCACCAGGCTATCCTGTAGGCCATTACATGTTGGAAGGGACGGATGACAATTAAAAAAATAATAAAAGCATACATACTGGTATTGTGTTTAGAACCCATCCATAAGTCTGAATATGGCTGATGTTGGGTAAACGCCAAACAGTCACAGTATACACAATCAGGTCATGAATCCCACACTATATTCACTACGTACAGTATTCATTCTCCCACAACCACCCCCCCACCCCACACACACTGCAAAAGCATGGCCAGTAAAAGCAAAGAAGTTATCATCATGGTTACATACACTGACAACCACAATCAACAGCCCAGTGTGGATACACGGTAGTGACCTTTCCTCAAATAGCACACAATATTTAGCAACAATAACAGTATCTGTCAATGTTGTCTTCATCATGTGGCTGCGCTTGTTGTACATACTACAGCCTTCCTTTGTGAAGCTATTGACTGCATAAGAAGGGTTTTACTAGGAAAATGACCGAAAGAAAGGCAAAGAACACACTCAAACTTACACATGTATGTATGCACTGGCACAGTCACACATGGGAAGGCAGGTATATCATATATGCCTGTTTAAGTGAGCAATAAACATGCAGACACAATGTGTGACACGTGCATATATATATATATTGTATCACACACACACACACACACACACACACACACACACACACAGACACACACACACACAGTGAAACACACACACACACAGTGAAACACGCACATACATGAATGAAACACACACACACATACACACAGAGAGTAGGCCATTGTGTGTCAGTGGGAACGGATGACAAAATTTACACAACTTCATACACATAGGGACTGGATGTTAAAAAAAAAAAGCATGAGTGCTTATACCATTATCCTCGAAATAAAATCTAATTAAAAACAAAACAAACAAAAAAACCACACACACCCACAGAAGCAAATATGCAATCACACGGCAGCACACATAAACACACACACACACACAACTCATAGCGTGTGCATGTGCATGCAAACACATACATTGTCACATTCACAAATGCAACTCTCTCTCTCTCTCTTGATATTATATCTCATTACAGCAGTTATCTCAGACTCACCAGACTGAAGCAGTCAGTGCAATACTACAACAATCCAGCACATGAAATGCAGAACACTGACCCAAACACACACACACACACACAACACACACACACACACACACACACACACACACACACACACACACACACACACACACACTGGTAACCCACATAGATAGATGACTCATTGAACTGAATATCTGCATTGTACCACAAGTTACTATTCCTGCTGAACCATTTCCAGCGAAGCTCTCAAGTCACAAGAAACATTCATGTCACACACTCCTTTTTTTTCCTTAAAGATTTCTTATCAGTGTAAAAATAAAAGGGGGTAGGATTTTTATATATGGAGCTGCATAATTATTTAGATCACTGTGACAGCTGAATCTGGCTCCACTATCATGTACAAGGCATACTTTCAAAAAACGATAGTTTGTATGGACATACACTACATTACAGCCTGCTCCTCAATAAAATACTTATGCTACACTTTCACTCCTGAACCTACGCTCAGAGAGATGTATGTCACAAACGTAGAGATTTTATGTGCATTGATTTACACTTAAAAGTATAATTTTGCAAAACCATACAACTTACAAGCATTAGTTAACAAACATATGTGCATGTGTTTGCATGTGTGTGCAAGTGTTGCACTGCACACAGACATTTACAAACACACACACATGATACAGTGACACACATACACACACACACACACAGACGCACAAATTCAAGTGTGAAAAATTTCTACAAATCGTACCTACTGAATGATTACAGTTTGTTTTCTGAGACAGAACATACATCCCAGACGTGAAACCCTACAATCAGCACATTCTCCAAGTAAATTAGAAGCTTTAAAGCTTATGTAACCACTTTCAGACATAACTTGCTGACCAGTAACTTTAAAACACAAAAGGGCAGCATCAGAAGGGCATCCAGAAGTCATGACCTGGACAATGTCCAGCCCCTCTGAGTATAAGAAGTAAGGGCTGAAATACATGGGTTTTTTTTGGGGGGGTGTTTTTTCCCCATTCCTTGGCTAGAGCTCCAAGGTTCAACATTGGTCAACATTTTAACCACCACTAAGGTAGTCAGAGCTGGATACCAGTGTGCAAGTGTTATTTCAGTTTTGTTATCCATTCGTACCTGCACACAATGGCCTACACTTCTAAAAGGCGGAATGGAATTTTTAACAGATGTTCTGAGTGCGTTCAAACACAGAACCTTAGCTTTTAGTCTCATCTGAAGGAGACTTTACGAGGGAGTTTGGGGATTAGTAAGTTTTTTTTGGTACTGATGTTAACTCCTGGGACAAAATGGCCTAGAATGGGGGTGTCAGTGGTGGCTCGAACCTGGGCAGTCAGATCATGAGCTCAATGCACTCACCACTAGGCTTTTCCACCCTGAAAAACATGTTAAAAAGGGGCATTTTCCTATAGGACTTTCTATGTCTAGCTCTCCTTAGAGGTTGTTTCTTTTTTTTCTAAACACACACACACATATGCATACAAATTAAATGAATTTGAACATATGCATACACAGCCACACAAACACAGAGACACAAAACAAACAACAAAACGACAAGAAGAAGAAGAAGCCATACAACAATAACAACAACACAACAAAACCAGATGAACAGAAAGAAAAACCAACAACAAAAACAAAAGGGAGACATTACCTTCGCTTCGAAACTTCCAACTGAAAAACTCCACCCTACATGTCCTAATACATTATACAACTATCATCTAATCTAAACAACAACTTACAACCAAAACAGATTTCCCACAACCCAACAGACAAAACTCACTTTCAGTTACAGAAAGAACAAAAACCAACGAAATTTCGCCCCAACCTTTTCTTCACGTGCGACGACACACAATGCGAGGAAAGAATCGGCTAAATCCCAGAATGCCTCACGACCGTCACGACGTGCTTGTCACTCGAAGGTGTCTCTCCATCGGTCAAGAAGCTGTGTAAGGGGTAATTCTATTTCGCCGCTGCTGTTGTGTCTGTATCAGTTTTCCTCCACTGTCGCTGATACCAGCTGAGTCAGCTGCTTCAGGGAGAAAAAACAAAAGAAAGAAAAAGACTGGAGAAAACACGGCTGGGATGTGAAGGTGTGTGAGTGAGTGGATGTTCTGTAGACATTCACAAAACAGCTGCCTGTTAATGAAGTTTTCTTGGCTATTTTCCACAAAGTATTGGTGTGACGGCGGTGGTGTGGTGACTGTGGTGGTGATGACGAACGGTGGCAGTGGTTCTGGCGGTGATGACTCTGGCAGCAGTGGTGACGTTGTCGATGGTGATGGCAGGATGATGGTGAGGGGTTAGTGGTGGCCTCTTACTAATGGCGCCGATTCAGAGCTTGCCATCACGATCTGTAAACACAAAAAAATGTACACATGATCAATGTCTTGCCTTTTAAAAAAAAAAATCCTTTTACAGACCAATACCGATTTGCTGATAAAACTGCTGAGTTGTAGACAGAGAATTTCGCCAATAACAGTTAGACAACTCAGCAGCTGTTAAAAAAAAAATCTTGGGCCCTTATCAAATATGATTCATTCATTTCACAGATGTGACAATATGGGTAACGCACAACATATTACATCTGAATGTTGAAAAAACAATGATGTTTCACACTCTCCAGACTGTCTTATCATAGCTACTTTTGCTCAGAGTAACATCACAATGGGGAACGGGGACGGGATAGCTCAGTGGTCAGAGCGCTGACTTTCCCACAGCCAATGTTAAGCAGCGTTGAGCCTGGTTACCAATTGGATGAGTGACCATTTGTGCGCCTTGGCTTCAGTACAGTTTCCCCAGTTCACCCAGCTGTAAATGGGTACACACCTGCCTCTTCAGGGTCAGGGAAGGTAAAGCAGAGAGGAAGAGGAGATGGGCACCGCCACCCTCAGTATGCTGGCCCATAGAGAAGCTGAGGTCTCTGACGCCTCACTCCCCTACGATCTTACAGGTTATGGGAAACCTTTACTTTTAATATCGCAGTGATCAAGAACACCTCACGGTCTGCTAGATACCACAAGTACAGTTTTAAGCAACATACACACGCGAAGTCAGATATATTCTGGAGAACGGTGGCAGACGACCAATCAATAAGGCTAATATTAGTAATAAAAATGTACCGCGAACATGCTCATTGACTCCATAACAAAAGCAAACAAAAAAGTCTCTATAAGGGTACAATCTGATGGAAAGAACAGTACACATATGTGTACAATACACCACATGCACAATCATTCATGCATACCACAAATATCACCAAACCATCACCAGCCTGCTTCTATAGACTTAATCAACAATCTATGCCTGCAACTATCATAACCTCCATCACAATTACGCCTAGGTGACATGTCAAAAATGTGCCCCATTCAGATCTGTCCCTCCCAGTGAATTAGGGCTCTCACACACACACACACACACACACACACACACACACACACACACACACACACACACACACACACACACACACAGTCACCCATAAAAACAGTGAACTATGCATCAGATCGGTGTTTGTGTAAGCAAGCATATAAGCCATGGCAGCACAAGCATGCCTGCATGTTGCCTGATTGCACGTGTGCATGCATGCATGAAGATGTATGCATAACTGTTGTGACTTTCTGATGCATTGTAGCTCTCTCTCTCTCTCTCATGTGGGCAATAGTGCATGCTTGTGTTTCTTCATGCATAAAGGAAGATGCTTACTTAAGACGCATGTTTTAAAAGTGTATTAGGGATGGGTTAGCCTAGTGGTTTAGAACACTTAGCTTGCATCTTCACGGCCATGTATCGTAGCCTGGTTTTCAAGCCACAATCAACATGCCCATTTTTATCCCCCTGGAGTTAACATCAGTAGGACCACTCCTTCCATGATTAAAGTCCCTTCATGAGGATTGACTATAAAACTGATGCCTTGAGTGCCAACATGCAAAGCAGAACAATCTTATAACATATTAAAACTTTATTCTTATATATTATTGAAGAGAGGCACTCAGCAAGTAAGAGAAGGATGACCAAAATATATATTAAAAAATGCTTGCACAGTGGTGTCGTGTTTAGACACCATCCCCAAAGTTGGAATGTAGCAACCTTATTGGCGGTAAAAAAACAGACGCATACACAAAAATCTCACCACTGGTGAACTCTGGTGAGCTCTAGATGAGAAACAAGAAAAGAAGAAAAAAAAAGTCAGTACTACTCTTCCAAAGGATGTTCACCTTCTATCCTTACCATCCCTTCACTTCATATGGGAGCCATGTATGTACACAAAACTTCACACAAGCTATACAGAGCAGTGCACCAGCAACACTGGCAGTCAGACAACAGAACCCCCCCAACTCCTCCCCCCCCCCACCCCCCCCCTGTAGGAGTGCTTGGGGCCTGTCCGTACAAATAACACCCCCACCTTCTGAAAATTCTGTGCTAGGAATTCCCTCTTTTCTATCCCTCTCTGCGTTTCTGCCTTGTTCCTTTTCTTCTTGTCACCTCCTTCTTGTCTTTTTGTTGTTGTTGTTGCCTTCTTGGTCCATTCTGCTGCCTTTTTTTCCAAAAAGACTTAAAAGATAACAATTCTCTCATATGTCAGTCAGATACGCTGGGCCTGACTTGTCAGGCACTTAACAGCAGAACAACGCATTTTCACTCATATAAAGGCAACAATAGTTGCTGTCTGAGTATTCGACGATGACGACAATGAAGAAGAAGAAGAAGAGGAGGACAAGGAGGAGGAGGAGGAGAAGGAGGAGGAGAAGGAGGAGGAGGAGGAGGTGGAGGGGGAGAAGAAGAAGAAGAAGAAGAAGAAGAAGAAGAAAAAGAAGACGGAGAAGGAGAAGAAGAAGACAACAATAGGACATGTGCTGCAGTCCTGTCTGCTACATGAGGCACTCTGAAAGATCTGGCCTGACCCATACCACCTGAGGAGCCAAGAAGCTCTATGGAGGCTGGGAGAGAGGACCTGCAGTGAACTGCTGCCTTTATCACAGTGACTGAGCTATCTTCTTCTTCTCTTCTTCTTCCTTTTTTGTCATGCTTCTCCCAGGGGAGGTTTGACCTTGATGAGCCTTCTCCATCTCTCTTGTTTTGCGCTTCCTCCTTATTAAGCCCCTTCCTCTAAGATTATCTGCAATACAGGCAGCCCAGGTCTTGCTAGGTCTTCCCTTTGGTCTCTTTCCATCCACTACGAAGTTCATTGCTCTTTTTATGATGTGGTGGTCTGCTTTCCATTGAACGTGCCCAAACCAGCGCAGTCTATTGGTACTAGCTACAGACTTCAGATCATCAACTGAGCTATCCATGTCACAAATGAAAAGAAAGACACGGGAGTACAACAGGAAAAAAAAGAAACAAAAAAGAAGGAGCCATGGACAGATTTCACATGGGTACCAAAAAAATTGCTCTATAATGAATGATCAAGGGTGAGTGACATTTCGCGATGTACTAATTGTCACACGAAGGCTAATCAATTCAACGTTAATTGCTGAGCGCTGCTAAATGTTCTGCAGGCAGGCAGTGCTTTATGCTGGATGTAAGTCAGCATTAATCATCATGTGTTGAGGATTGAATGTAGTTTGTGTGTGTGTGTTGTGTGTGTGTGTGAGTGTATGTTGTATGTGTGTTGTGTTGTGTGTGTGAGTGTATGTGCATGAGTGTCTGCATGCGTACATGCATGTCTGTGTGAGTGAGTGAGTGAGAGAGTGAAGGTGATTGTGTGTGCGTGTGTGTGTGTGTGTGTGTGTGTGTGTTTGTGATGCATAATTTACATGTAAACTTCTGTTTCTAAGTTTATAGCTCTTACTTTTCAATCCCCCCCCCCCCCCCCCCCCACTTGCCATTCCCGCCACCACCATTTCAATTTCCTTCTCCCCCACCACAGCAATCACACCTACAGGTGTGGAGATTTGTATGTTCTCTATAAATCATACATTCATGAATACAATTGTTCAGTTACAGAGTGTCATTTATCACACAGACAGTAATTATCATCACCTGCTGTCAACACCCAGCAATAATTACATAGGTGCCCCCACACTTGACAAACTGATCTCAGTATTTTAATGACTGCTGTACTTGCGCTATATAAATTCCATACATTATTATTATTATTATATATATATAATTATATATATATATAATATATATATATGTATATATCACACTCTGATCAAAGCAATAATGCCCAAACTGCTGATGTTGAACACGTTCACTTGAGTCCAAAAAGTGTCACTGATGTTCTGGACAGATGTGTAGGCACCAGTATTCTAGCATGCAGGTATGCGTGCGTGCATGCATGCGCACGCGTGTGTGCGTGCATGTGCATGCGCCATGCACATACACACACATCATATACACCCATACACAGATTCATTATTCTTCAAACAAAATGAACAGGAGAAAAAAAAAGAAAATAAACACACACACACACACACACACATTCTCTCTCTCTCTCTCTGTGCAGACTCCTTTGCCAGGTGAGGTGCATAGTGCCTGGTCTTCTTCTCCTGTGCTTGTAACTCTGCAAAAGGCCTGCCCGCTGGCCTCAGCCGACACGTTCTGACTTCAGAGCAGCTTATTTCATTTTACAGGCTGCATGCTGGGTATGTTCGTGTTTCTCTGTAACCTACCAAATGCTGACAGAAACTACAAGGTCTTTTTAACATGCATATTTGATCTTCTGCATGTGCATATATATAAATACATAAGGGGAACTAAGGTACTGGCAGGTTGACCTGGGAAATTGTAAATATCCCTTACCATTATTATTATATAACATACAAAATAACATCTTGCAGAGGGAGAGATAGCCTAGTGGTTAGAGCAGTGTGCTTGCAATCTGACAGCTTGGGTTTGAGCTACCACCAAGGCACCTGTTCAAGGAGATTTTTTCCCCCCCTGGAGTTAACATCAGCACCTTACGTTGCAAAGTGTTGTGACAGGTGAGGTTGATAATATACTGTGTTGAGGAAAAACACAATTTTGATAAGACATCCTGAAAAACACACACTTACAAAATACTTAGAAAACATAAACTTGGGAAAAGAGTCTTGTAAAAAAAAAAATCATGAAAAAGTCTTGACAAGTACAAACCTGAATGTGTCCTTACAAAAAAAAAATCACATTCTTCACACAAAAAATTATCAAAACAACCATCTTGAAGAAAAGTCTCTTTTAAAAAAAAAAACACCCAAAAAACCCACTCTTGGAAAAACAGTGTTGAAAAAGAAAATCTTAAAAAAAAAAAAGTACTGAAAAACAAAATCCTCAAAAACAAAACTACTAAAAAATTGTTTTTAAAAAGACCCCAACCAAACAACAACCCACACGCACAAATCTTGAACAAAGTATCTCCTTTTAAAAACCAAACACACACACACACACACACACACAACTGGACTCTTCAATCAAAATCTCAACTCTTCTTTCTCTACAACCTCATCACATGATCTTTTTCTCCCATCATACACACATACACACGCCAACACCCAGCAACCCCCACACACACACGCATGCACACACACACACACATACACGCACACACACATACGCACGCACACACGCCTGCTAGCAGAGTCATCTTACTCCTGACTGGTATGCCATTAAGCTGGACAGATGCTGACAAAGAAAGATGTGACTACACTCTGCCGATGACAGATGCTTGCTGATGCTGTGAAGAAATGCTAGTCACAAGCTGTTGCCCTGTGGTGAGGCTGAGATAGAGAGAGACAGGGGCCGACTTAACGATCATAGATCACTGTTTTCTATACAGCTTTTGCCAGCATGGTGAGGATGTCTACACAGAAAGAAAGACAGAGAGAGAGAGAGAGAGAGAGAGAGAGAGAGTCTCTCATGAATTCATAAATAAGCTTAAGGGGTTATAAGTTATGTTTTAGTGTGTGTTGTGGGTGTTGTGTGTGTGTGTGTGTGTGTGTGTGTGTGTGTGTGTGAATGTGTGTGTGTGCATGTGTGTATATACTTGTAAAAAATTAATGATAATCCACGTGAAGGCACGCACACACAGACATATGTACATATCTATATATCGATAGATAGATATAGATAGATATGTAGGTAGGTAGCTAGATAGGTAGATAGATAGATATCTATCAATATATATAGAGATATGTATATAGATAGATAGGTAGGTTGATAGATAGGTAGACAGATAGATATAGATATTTAAGTACATTCACACACACACACACACACCACTCACAAACAACACACACACGCACACACTCATGAACACACAGACACACACACACGTTCACAAAACCACAAAGATTTTTTTCCCTCCAGCATTCACTCCCACACTCAACAAAAAAGTCACCACCACCACTGGAACAGATCTGCCAGAGCCTGACATTTTCGCTTTTAACGTTAACGACTGAATTATTCTGATAGTAAGCCTGCAGACAGCATTAAAAATCCCGTTTCATTCCCTAAAGACCACGTTGCCCCACACTCTTCTCCTTCCCCTCTCTCTCTTTCTCTCTCTACCCCTTCCCCTCTCTCTCCTCCTTTCTCTCTCTCTTCCCCTCTCTCTCCTCCTATCTCTATCTCCCTGCCACAGGCTTCGAGTCAGTATTCATTTCCTTGGCGCCTGTGTGTGTGTGTGTGTGTGTGTGTGTGTGCCAACAGATCAATAACTAGACAGGAGATTTTTTTTTTTAACAGTGTTTCTCAGAGATCTGCTCTGGCTCTTGTTTTCTGTTTTTTGTACCAGGTCAGTTGGTCCGTGTTGATTTTTGTTTTCCTTTTGTTTTGATGTGTCTGTGGAACAGTGTGTTGTCGGGCGTTCCTGTGCACGACACTCTTGGAGGTTTTGAGCAGTGGATCATTGCTGATTTGTCTGTGTCTGTACTCTTTATAAGCATGAGAGAGAGAGAGAGTGTATACATGTGTGTATATATACGTATGTGAGTGTGTAGAATGTGTGTGTGTTGCATGTGTATGAGTGATAGTGAGTGAGTGTGTGTGTGCGCGTGTAAGTGTGTGTGTGATATGTTGTTGTTGTGTGTTTTGTCACTGGTGTTGCGTGTGTGTATGTATGAGTGTGTGTGTGTGTTTGTGCGTGGCATGTGTGCGTGCGTGTGTGTGTGTGTGTGTGTGTGATAATAAAGACTAACCTCACACTCACAGTATGTTATCTGCAAGTTCATTTATCATCTAGGGATGACAGGACTGCAAGTAATTACAGCACTGACTACAAAGTAAGCTTTAACATGATAAGACCGGACTGTCTGGTGAATCTTAAGGAGTGATTAATCATGAATACTGCCTTGATATGGCCTTTTATACTGCCTTGATATGGCCTTTTATGCTGCCTTGATATGACCTTTTATACTGCCTTGATATGGCCTTTTATACTGCCTTGATATGGCCTGGATATAGGACTTTCCCCCAGCTGTAACAAGCTACCTGACCTCTTTAGAAATGGCAACATAATTAGGTAGTGAAGGAGAATTTGATAGGAAGCATCCACATGGGTATACATCTCCTATTCATACACATGCATGTGCATACACACACACTCACACATAATTATGGGCGTGTGTGTGTGTGTTCACTTCTACTCACAAAATTTTATAAAGGTTCATGGAAAAAATTTTTTTTAAAGAAAAAAGATACAGGTTCATGACTGACCACAAACACAATACACACTCACACCCACGCATGCGCGTGCACACCCACACAGACACACGCACACACACACAAACACACACACACACAGAATCATTCATCCCAGTTCAAAGAAACCCCCCTACACCTCACAAAAAACACGCCGGTATCACTTTATGTGGGATGACATTAAACTGAAGACTACAAAAAACCCCACTAACACCCTATTGATCCAACCCACAACAACAAAATACAAAAAAAAAGAAGAAAAAGGTTGACCATGCTCTGCCTTAGTAACAATGAAGTCACTGTCCTAATAATTCTCTTACGGCAGAGGGATCAATGGTATGGATTTATCAGTGTTCTGACCCCATACCTCTGCCATCACTTTGCAAGCCTTCTGCTGATGACAATAATAGCTTAGTCATGCAAATTAAATAAGATCTCTCTCTCTATATATCTATATATATATATATATATCTATACATATCTATCTATATATATATATAGATAGATAGATATATAGATATAATATCAAATCTCTGGAATTCTATTTTTAAAGTCTGTAAAAAAGAATTTTTTTTTTAAAGAGAACTTTGTGGGTGTGGTGGGTAAAAAAAAAAAGGTAAAGGAGTCCCATAACCTATAAGGTCGTAGGGGAGCGAGGCGTCAGAGACCTCAGCTTCTCTAGGGCCAGCATATTGAGGGCGGCGCCCATCTCCTCTCCCTCGCTGCTTTACCTTCCCTGACCCTAAAGAGGGCAGGTACCCATTTACAGCTGGGTGAACTGTACTGAAGCCAAGGCACGCAAACGGTCACCCATCCAACTGGTCACCACGCTCGACGCTGCTTAACTTTGGCTGGGGGAAAGCGAGTGCTCCGACCACTGAGCTATCCCGTCCCCGTGGTGGGTACACATGCGTATATATACACGCAGAGTATAATCATGAAGAAGAGAGAGTGAGAGAGAGTGAGAGAGAGACAGAGACAGAGAGAGAGAGAGAGAGAGGGAGGGAGGGAGAGAGAGGGAGGGAGGGAGAGAGAGGGGGAGGCAGGGAGAGAGAGAGAGAGAGAGGGAGAGAGAGAAAGGGAGGGAGGAGAGACAGAGAGAGAAAGACAGAGAGAGAGGGGAAAAGAGAGAGAGGAGAGAAGAGAGAGGGAGTAAGGGAAAGAGAGAGCAAGAGAGAGAGATAGGGAAGGGAAAGAGAAGCGAGAGAGAGAGAGAGAGAGAGAGAGAGAGAGAGAGAGAGAGAGAGAGAGAGAGAGAGAGAGAGAGAGAGAGAGAGAGAGAGAGAGAGAGAAAGACAGAGACTGAGAGAGAGACACAGAGACACACACACGCACACAAATAGATGGGGGAAAAAATGCTGTGGTCAACAACACAGCAGTACAGGACACAGCCCACACATGTGAGGACGCTGCTAAAACGATTTGTTCATTGACTTGGGTAACAGCACACCTGTCTTTTATATCATGGCATACATGCTGATATTGATTCACACTTACACACACACACACACACAAACATACACACACACTTACACACACACACACACTTAAACACACACACACACGCTCACATACACACAAACACGCACACACTTACACACACACAACACACACACATGCACACACACTCTTAAACACACACACACACACACCACACATTTACATACAAACACACATACACACACACACTTACACACAAACACACATTTACACACACACTTTCTTTCCTTCTTTCTTACCCCCATACCCTAACTTCTCTCTCTCTCTCTCTCTCTCCTCTCTCTCTCTCTCTCTCTCTCTCTCTCTCTCTCTCTCTCATAATATTATGATGACTAAGTATTGTTTGTGTGTGTGTTTTTCCCCCCTTATTTTTTATTAGGCTCCTCCACCCCCTCCCCAATAGGTGTTAGTTTCCAACCATGGATTTCTTTTTTTCTTGTTGTTGTGTGCATTTGTTTGTCACAGCTGTACTTTATCATGCATTCTTATCGTTAATCATCGATTTGATCAGTAACCCCCTTCATGAAGGGTCTCCTTATGAATAAATCTTTGCTGAGTTCAAACTTCAGTTCTCTCTCTCTCTCTCTCTCTCTTTCTCTGTGCAGTTGTACTTCCTTCTTTATCTTTGCATCTCTCTCTCTCTCTCTCTCTCTCTCTCTCTCTCTCTCTCTCTCTCTCTCTCCTCTCTCTCTCTCTCTCTCTCTCTCTCTCTGCAGTTGTACTTCCTTCTTTATCTTTGCATATCTCTCTCTCTCTCTCTCTGCAGTTGTACTTCCTTCTTTATCTTTGCATCTCTCACTCTCTCTCCAGTGGTTGTCTCCATTCAGGTTTATGGGTGTGTGTGTGTGTATGTTTGTGTGTGTGTGTGTGTGTTTGTGTGTATGTGTGAGAGAGAGAGAGTGTGTGTGCACATGCGCATGCGTGCATGCACATGCGAGCAAGTGAGAAAGTATACCTATGTGCATGTGTGTGTGCGCATATGTGTGTGTTTTTGTGGATGCATGCATATGTGTATGTGTATGTGTGTGTGCACATACTTCCATGCTTGCTTATGTGCACATACATATTCAGGTGCATGTGTGAGTGGAGATGTGCATGTACAGGTGCCTGTATCCAGGCACAAGTCAGTGCAACTGCAATCACACATTAGGGATGTATGGATTTTTCTGTGCTCTATAAATTGTGCTTCTCATTGATCTGATATTAGCAACCATTCCAGCCTGCAAACAGTTAAGTATTCAGCTAGGTGTGACTATGAAATGGTTTAAGAAATGAAATATTATGTGCTGATAAATGAATACAAAGGAAATATAGAAACTAAATAAATTTGCTGCAGCAGCCAAAACAATAACAACAAAACAAACAAGGAAATTTAAAACAAACCATATTTTGTATGTAATACTCTGTAGCACTGTTTCTACGATTCTTTACAGCTTCATGTATGCTATAAAACATGTGTCATCAATAAACAAGGCATGGAAATCTTATACAGCAAGAAACTAAACAGAAGGACAGCATTCAAATACTATACATGTATGTATATGAAGTATTCTGCTACTCTGTAACTCCACCAGTTCAATGCAGGTCACCTTGAACCAAGGTAAACAATACACCGACATATGTCAAAACTTTAAGGTACCCAAACACCAAAAGAATGCCAATGAACCACAGATACTTATCAGAATAACAACAGCCAGAATCAACAACAACAACAACAAAACCCAGACAGATCAAACATAACGTACAGTATACTGCAGCAAGAGGACAATAACAGCGTGACAAGAAGAGTTCCAGATGTTGCGATTCTACATTCTGGCACTGCAGGCGTCCCCCACTAAAAACCTCCTTCCTTCCTTCCCTCCTTCCAACTCTGTCCCAGAACTCACCCAGTGTCAGGAAACGCAGCCACCCCTTGTCCTGGAAGTGACGGTTCTCACTTGCTGAAGTGCTATGCAGAAACTGCCAGAGTGCTAGACAAACGAGCAGCAGAAACGGCCGGAGTGCCGGACACACAAGATCAGCATAATGGTCATCACACGGCCTCCAGCACGACTACCACTACCGCTGCTGCCACTGCAGCCACCCACACACCATCACCACCACGCTTCTTCACAGCTTTGCACAACCCCCTTCTGTCCAAACCCCGGAGTTTTCTACCCGCATCTCCCCCTTATCTCACTGCACGCACACACACACACACACACTGAGAGTCTGCCTCTTTTGGCCTCTCCTCTCTATGAACAAGCTCTATCAAAGCGAGTTCCAAGGCAGATCAATTTTTTCCCCCTCTCTCCTTGTCATTTGCATATGTGATGAGCCCTGGCCGCCTGTGCTGATCAATTCTATTGGCCGGGCGTCTTGTGAGAGGGTTGGGTATTGGCTGTTGTCGATGCGGTGTATTGATTTTCTGCTCTGTCGAACTGTATCAGTGTAAAACTGGCCCAGTGGTACATGCATGCTTGCTCTCTCTCTCTCTCTTTCTTTTTCTGTTTAACTCTGTTTCTCTACCTCTTCCTCTGTCTGTCTGTCTGATGTACACATACAGGTGTATCTATTTAGATATAAACATGCACACCCATTCCTTGAGACTCAAAAATACACACCTTACACACACACATGTGCACCCCCCTCCACACACACATGTGCACCCCCCCCCCTCCACACACACACACATATGTGCACCCCCCCTCCACACACACACATATGTGCACCCCTCTCCACACATACACAAACACACACATATGTGCAAACAAACACACACACACACATGTCACTGTGGAGACACTTAACAAAAAGATCAAAGCTGAGGCAGAGAGTATCATTTTTCTATTCTGTATTCACAAAACTAGACCGTCCCTTTGAAAGACAGATATATATCATATATGTCATATATATATATATATCTATCTCTCTCTCTCTCTCTATCAAAGGATCTTTACACCTTGTCTCCATCTGGATGTAACCTGAAATGGAATACATTTCTCTCCGAATCATGCACTGATCTAGATATAGATCTGCAAAATGACTGACACTCATCTATATGCATGCATGCATGCATGCATGTTGATACATCTGCTTCAACATACCGACACACTCACACGCACAAGCAGGCACAGTCACAATGCTTTCTCCTTCTGGAATGAAAAAAACCCCTCCTAGATACATACAATCACGCGACTGGCTCAATCAGAATCATACGACATAAATATCAAATACACATGCGCTCATACATGCGCTCAAGCGTGCGCTCATACACAAAGTACAAGCACACAAACATATCAAACATACATACTTCTAAGTATCTGAACACACACACACACACACACACAACACAAACACACACACAGAAACATACAAACACAGACTCTCTCCACCCACCACAAAGCATAATAAACACAAGAAACTTTATCAAACACCACTTCCCCAAACACATGTGCATACATATTTATACAGACAAAAAGACATACAAACACAGATGCCCCCTCCCCCCCCCCCCCCCCCCCCCCCCAGCCTTACACATGTGTCACACACACACACACACCCCTACACACCACACACACGCTTACAAACACACATGCACCCCCCCTCCCCCTAACATAACAATACTTGTCACACACACTTACTTGCCTACCCACCTGCACAAACACACACATGCACGCAGCCCCCCCCCCCCTCACACACACACACACACAAACACTCACGCCCCCCCCCCCCCACACACACACACACACACATGTGCGTGCACACACACACACAAACATACCCCTTCAGCAAGGAAAAACGCCCCAAATCCCGTCACAAGAAAAAAACAACAACCAACCATCGAGGCTTTAAAAAGTTAAGCGCACACATGTGACTGTGGGGATTGCGAAAGTTTTCTATTTTTTTTGTCACCATGTCTCCAGGCAAAGAGAAGTGAGAGACATCTGGGCCCCCCCTGCCCCCCCCCCCCCCCACCTCCCAACCCCCTAGTGTAAATGTATTGACACACTCTCTCCCTCCACCCCAACAGCCCCTTACCCTATCCTCCCTTCCTTCTGAAAAAAAAGAAGAAGAAAAGAAACCAAGTCTTACTATGGACTTCTGTCCTTAGAATGACCTGACCTCAATGTGTTTTCAAATGCTTAGGTCATCTGACCAGTAACCCTCCTCCTCCCCTTACCCACCCGCCCTTTATTTTTGCTACTTTTTTTTCTCCTTCTTCTTCCATACTCTTAGGTGCTTTTTTTTTTTTTATAATAAAAAAAAGCCTTTTTCTTTGTTCTGGTTAGTTTGGCGGAGGGTGGGGGTGGGGGTTGCCTGGTCTTCGGCTAGAGCTCAGAGGGGATTGACCAATGGTGAGATTTTGTGAATAATTATAGGTGTGTGTGTGTGTGTGTGTGTGGTGCGTGCGTGCGTGCGGTGCGTGGGTGTGTGGGTGTGTGCGTGGTGCGTGGGTGTGTGCGTGCGTGCGCGCGCGCGGTGCGTGCGTGCGTGCGGTGTGTGTGTGTATGTATGTATGTATGTAGATGTGTGTGTGTGTGTGTGTGTGTGTGTAAATATGTATGTATGTATGTATGTATAGATAAATATATCTATATAATATCTCTCTCCCTCTCTCTCTCTCTCTATATATATATGGATGAGGTCTAAACATACCACTAATGTGCATGCATTTAAAAAAAAAACCCATTCCCTTCCATTTTTTTCTGCACACAATGGCCTACTCTCCCAAAAGGTGGAAAAGGTTTTAACTCGAGATATTCTGCATGTGTTCATACACAGGACCTCAGTTTATAGTCTCTCCTGAAGAACTTTTAGGGGATTGAAGTTAATACTGATGTTATGTTAACTTCAGGGGGAAATTCCGTGAAACAGGCGTCTCTGTGGTGGCTCGAACCCACGCCATCAGACTGCCAGCTTAGTGCTCTAACCACTGGGCTCTCCTGATCTGGTCAACGACACCCACATCAATGCCCAGAACTGACACAGCCAACTAGATTTTCTTTTTTCCCCCCCCATTCCTCAGCTAGAGCTCCGAGGTTCACCAACGGTGAGATTTCTGCGTATGCGACCGTTTTGCCCACCAATAAAGGTAGCCGCCTTTTGACTTTGGGAATATTTCTTATTTTTCTTTCTTTTTTTGTTTTGCTGCCTTATCTTCTGTGACGTCCCCCGTCCTGCTGTTCTCAGGCCTCATTCCAATCTTCCCACCACAGCCATACCCAGATTTGTTATGTCTCATCCCCAGGGTCGGAAGTCCACTTTGGGAATATTTCATTTAACTTGACGTATCTCTTAACTTCTTCAGAAGTTACTGAAGCACAGCTCTGAATTTTTTTGCTAATTACAGGCAGTGTGTTATGGGCAAGTTGAACTGGCAGAGCCACTCCTTCTAGAGATTTCGGGGTGCATGCTGGGTATATTCCTGTCATCTTTCCACCAGCCATAGCTGGCTTACATATATATAGTGAATTCTTCTCCTTCTTCTTCAAACGCTCAGACAGCAACTATTGCTGTCTGTCATATGAGCGAAAATGACAATGAATCAAGCATGTAGAAAATAGACAAGAAGGCAGTGACAGGAAGAAAAAGAACAAGTCAGAAACAAAAGAGAAGAGGAGAAAAGAGGAAATTCCCAGAATTTCCAGAAGGTGGAGACGCTATTTATACTGACAGGCCCCAAGTATCCCTATGGCATGGGGGAATACAATGCAATCATATATTGGTCTTTAGTGAAGTGCCTTTGACATTACTCAAAATTGTAAGTATGGAACCAAATAGAGATATGTGATGCTCAACACACTTCCACGACCCAGCACTTTTTGTGTGAAAATAAGGTGTTGTATGCTGTGGTAATGATCCTAAGTCAACAAGTGTGTGTGCGTGCATGCATGTGTGAATGTGCATGTGTGTGTGTACGCACGCACACGCACACACAGAAGTGAACATGCATGCACGCATTTTTAAGGGTTTGTTCATGTTTTCAAACACTTAAGTCATCTCACCTTCCTCTCTTTTTCTTCCCCACTCTCTCCCTCCCTCCCTCCCCACTCTCTCTCTTTCTCCCTCCCCTCTCTCTCCTTTGGCTTTCCTTTCCTCCCCCCCCCCCCCCCCCCCCTCACCTTTCCCTGTCTAAATCTCTCTCCCCACACCTTGATACTTACTTTTTAAAAGCCTTCTCCCCCATAAAGACGGATCACATTACTTAAGTCAATGAATAAAATTGATCCAACACAGACGTACAACAGCTGTGTGTTTTTTGCTATGTGGCTTTGCCAGTAATTTGAAGAGCCTTCGTGGTAACTCATAAGTGTGTGTGTGTGTGTGTGTGTGTGTGTGTGTGTGTGTGTGTGTATTCTCATTTGAGTATGTGTTTTTGTGTGCATGCACATGTCCACAAAGGAGTATGCACAATGAATGCAGAACTATAAAGATGATCAAGAGTACAGTTATTGCTTTCACAACACAAACACACAGATGCATAGACACACACATATGCATGTGTGTGTGTGTGTGTGCGTACATGTGCACACACACACAAATTAAATGCACTTTCATTCTGTTAAAAAACAACAACCAACACTTACTATCAATTTACAAATTAAACTCGATGTTATCCTTAATCGAATAATTAAATCAAACCACAACAAAGGCTATTTAGAAAAACAAAAATAAACTATTCGTTGCCCATGTTCCTCTCTGTCTGTCTGTCTCTCTCTTCAATGAAAACATTTCAATGTAAAGATGATTTTCTAAAATCTTTTCAATCACCAATTTATGTGATGGGACAAAAAACTTAACTCCATCCAATATATATATATATATAATATATATATCATGCCCACCAGGCTTGAGAATCTTCAAAATGCTTCCAACAACCCATGATGATGATGTGCTAATCAGTTAGTGATTTAAAATTTATACATATGTATACATCAGTTCTATCATACCTGTGAAAATGTAGATGTGTCTATCCTAGTATTTGTCATTAAGATGTGGACATGATAAGAGCAGGGAAACTTTTTGCCCACAGCCACGTCTTCTCCTTTAATTACATTGCTCTCTCTGTCTCTCTGTCTGTCTGTATGTCACCCCCCCTCTCTCTCTCTCTCTCTCTCTCTGTAACCCTAGGGAATAAAGATTATCAATCAATCAACCAATCTCTTTCTATACCTGCCTTAGTGCCTGCCTGCCTCTCTCTCTTTATTATCATATGATGTATACCTAAGGGCGGGGACTGAATGTAAAAAAGCATATGGGTGCTTATTATTATCCTCATAATATAAGAATTTGCCATTGTCATTTTCTCTGTCTCTGTCTCTGTTAGGCAAACATACATCCTAGACTAAGACAACAACAAATATTTAAAGACTGTGCTTACTCTTGGCGACTAGTTATCCTGAGGTTATGTGCAGCCTTGCTCTATATTTGTGTAAAGCTTCCTCTTTCTCAGTATTGTAACTGCCCTTCATGGGATGATTTTTAAAGTGTTTTTGACTTGACTAAAATAAGAGGCATTTTGTTATGGTAAGTCACAGTTCTGGTAACAAAGGATTTTTGTCACAAAATAATTTTGTTTTTGTTGTTGCTGTTGTTTTTCCCCCCTTTACTTTTTAAATTCACTAGAACTCTAAATAGAGCAACAACCCCATTCATGTATGGACCAATGGCCTTTTTGTGAATAAATCTTTCAAGGTCAAGCCATCTCTCTCTCTCTCCATCTTTACTTCTGGAATTATGTGTTTTAATAATAATAACAATAATAATAATAATAATAATGTATGGAATTTATATAGCGCTGAATATTGTAAAGCAACAAATTAAAGTGCTCAGATTATCATTTTTTTTATATCGAGGATAATGGAATAAGCACTCATGTGCTTTTTTTTTTTACATCCAGTCCCCGTGTGTATGCAGTTTTGTAAATTTTGTCATCTGTTCCCATTGGTAAATAATGGCCTACTCTTTCGAAAAGCGGAGCAGGATTTAACATGTGCGCAAGATGTTCTGCATGCGTTCGCACACGGGGCCTCGGTTTATAGTCTCATTTGTGCCCAGTCCCCTTCCCACTGTCCCCTTATGAATAGGTTTTAACAATTTATCACAATAAAATATTGTCATTGTTACTGTCACTTATATTGTCATTGTCATTCTCTCTCTCTTCATCTTTATTTCTGAAAATATGTGTTTTGTGCCCAGTCCCCTCTCCATTGTCCCCTTGTGAATGGGCTTTAACAGCTTATCACAATAAAATATTGTCACTGTCATTGTCATTCTCTCTCTCACTCTCTCTCTCCCTCTCTTTAGTTTTCCTTTTTTGATGAGAATTCTGAGGAAAAAAAAGAGAAGAATTTACCAGAGATGCTTACCAACCTTTCCAGTGATGGTCTTGTTTGAACATAAGCAACATGTCTCTCACCCCCTCCCTTTCCACCATCCCCCACCACTCACACTCTTATCCTGCATTTAAAAAAAAAAAAGAGTGAATTATTATTGAGTACTTACTCCATTATCCTCGTAAATTATAATAAAAGAATAAAATTTAAATAAAACTTATAAAAATTCACACAGGCACACACACACAAGCACACTTGTAATCTATAATTATGAATATCATTAATCAACGTGTACATGTTATAAGTTTCACAATAAAGATATTACATTCACAGCTATATTGTAAAATGTTTTTTAAAGAAGCAAACTATGAGACAATGTAGGCCTACACATGACATGACATGGTTAAGGGAGAGAGAGAGTGATTGAGAGAGAGAGAGAGAGAGAGAGAGAGAGAGAGAGAGAGAGAGAGAGAGAGAGAGAGAGAGAGAGAGAGAGAGAGAGAGAGAGAGAGAAAGAGAGAAGAGAGAGAGAGAGAGAGAGAGAAGAGAGAGAGAGAGAGAGAGAGAGAGATCTTTAAATACACAAGAATGAAGATTTTAGGCCAAGTCTAGTCTTAAATTAAAATGTCCTTGTATCTGGGAAAAGAGAGAAAGAGAGAGAGAGAGAGAGAGAGAGAGAGAGAGAGAGAGAGAGAGAGAGAGAGAGAGAATGCATGAATGAACCAATGAATGAATGAATGAATGATCTTTATTTTCCAAGGGTTACAGAGTAACTATTCATATACTGTTGTTTTTTCATCGGGCCCTTGCCCTGATTAGGGACTATCAACGAGAGAGAGAGAGAGGGAGAGAGAGAGAGAGAGAGAGAGAGAGAGAGAGAGAGAGAGAGAGAGAGAGAGAGAGAGAGAGAGAGACAATGACAATGACAATGACAATGACAAATTCTTTTATTTCGTGGATAATGAATAAGCACGCATGTGCTTTTTTACATCCAGTCCCCGCCCGTTAGGGATACATCTTAATAATAATAACCCAACACTTATACAGTCTCACAATAAAAACAAGGGGAAATAACCCTTTTCAAAACAGCTCGCCGCCCAACAACACCCCCCCCCCCCCCCCCCCCAAAGCAAGCAATTAAAAGAAAATCCTAAAAATACCCCACCCCTACCCCCACCCCCCAAAAAACCCTAACCAAAACAAAAAAACAAACAAAAGAGAAGAAAAAAACCAAACCAACAAAAGATGATAAAAAAGAGAAAACCAGACAAACAACAACAACAACAACAAGAACAACAACAAAGCCAAGAAAAATAACACAACCAAACTTAATAAGTCATAAAGATAAACATCTACACATTGTCAAATAGTACACATACTTGTTACACATAATTATAAGATATTGAAATAGGGCACTCATTAAAACTTAAGTACAGAGGCAAGTCCAATAAAGTATTGAAAATATAAAAATATTAATCCTTCATCAGGATATACTATGACTATAAGCAGGACGATAAAAGGTGAGAGAGAGACAGAGACAGAGAGTGTGTGTGTGTGTGTATTTCAGAGATATCCAATATATAATTCCCAAAACAGTATGCGATCCCATCAACACTCATTTTAGATTATACTCGTTTCAAATTATATGTCATGATAATGAAATAAATTTAATACCCATACATCCACACAATAAAAACAAGAAACAAACCAAGAAGAAATTTAAAACTATACAGTCGTTGAGGGAGAGAATATGAGTGGGTGAGTGAGTGAGTGAGTGAGTGTGTGTGTGTGTGAGTGTGTGTGTGTGTGTGTGTGTGTTGTGTGTGTGTGTGTGTGTGTGTGGTGGTGTGTGTGTTTGTTTGAGCGTGTGTGTGTGGGGGTGGGGGGGTGTTTCAGGATACTACTAAATATGTAATACTCACATAGCACATGATCAACACAAACACTTTTTAATTATGCTCAGCAAATTGAATGTCATGGTAATAAAATAAGTGCAATACCCATACACTCACATAAAAAGAGGGGGAAAAGCCAATAAAGTCATAAAAAGAACATCTACACATTGTAAGTAATAGAAACAAAATCTTTTTCCAGGATAATGAATAAGTATTCATGTGCTTTTTTACATCCAGTCCCCGCCCATGGGGTCACATTTAAAAATGCACTCAGTACTCATACTTTCAAGCAGAAAAAAGCAAAGGAAAAAAAAACAAAACTTTTTTTTAAAAGAAAAAGAGAGAAGAAGAAAAAACAAACAAACATACAAACAAACAAACAAACAACAGAAAAAAACAACAAAAAAAACAAAGGAAAAAAAAACCATTAAAAAACCCCCAAAAACAAACAAACAAAAAAAACAATTAAGAAAAAAAAAAAAAGCACTGTTCCCCCCTTCACATACACAACCCCACACACACACACACACACACACAACATACATACACCAAAACAAAAAACAAACAAGTGAAAAACCCAAACAAATTACCAACAAGAACAAAGTAACAACTACAGCAAGAGAGAGAAAAGAGAGAGAGAGAGAGAGAGAGAGAGAGTAAGCCAAACTTATAGATCATAAAATTGAACACCTTCATATTGCAGAATAGTACACATAGTTGTTACACATAATAATAAGATATTGAAATAGGACACTTACTGGAGCTCAAGTACAGTCAACAAGCCCAAAATAATATTGAAAATAGAACCTATGAAAAAGCCCTTTATTAGAAGACACAACAACTATAGAAGGAAGAGAGAGAGAGAGAGAGAGAGAGAGAGAGAGGAGAGAGAGAGAGAGAGAGAGAGAGAGGCAAGATAAAATCTGAGAGGGCAGAAACAAATAACTGCCACTGAAAGATAACGGCAGAGGAAGGGGTGGTAGTAGTGATGCTGCTGCTGCTAATCTATTGTATTTGTAGCCAGTGTAGTAGGCAAGTTGAAGTCGTTGGAGTGGATGGCACACTACTAGTAGTACTACAGTACAGTATGGGGACAGTTTGAAAGACTGCAGGCACTGTGACAAGCGTGATATCTTGATTTGTGAGGAGTAGAATACACCGAGACACTTTGCCAAGTCAAGCGTCGCACAGCGAGATCAGTTCAAGATTAAATTGTTAACAATCAACTTAATCGATTTTATTGGGGGGGAGGGGGGTACTGATTCAAACAGTGAACACTCGCAATGTTTGATGCTAATACCATTCATCTGCTACAAACAACCTAACAATTCTTATCTGAAACCTTTCTTAAAGAAAACATCAAAGCATTTCTGCGGGAGTAATCAGGAAAAACTCACGATTTGCCTACCGAAACCCATGGTGTCGTCTGCTGCTCAGGTCTGCCGCCATGTCGTGATTTGAGGAAACAGGGTTATCGATCCTTTCTACCAAACCTTGTGGTTGCGTCCCTTCTCTCTCTCTCTCTCTCTCTCTCTCTCTCTCTCTCTTCACATTATAACCATGTCATGATGATCATCGTGTATTATTGTGATCAGTGTGTAGCATGTGTTATTTGAAAGTTTCTGGATTGTTTGTTTTGTCCCTGACCCTCAGTCCCCATGTGAAAGGGCTTAAAACCTACTGTGTTAATTCTACAAATAGTACTGATGTTTCCATGTCCATTTTTTGCATCACAATTGGTTTTGAGCATGATGTAAAATTTCAACTCCCCCCCCCCCCCCCCCCCCGAAAAAAAAAGAAAAAGAAAAGAAAGAAAGCATGTATGGACTGGCTGCTGAAAGGATTATAACCCTTTAACACTAATAAATTTCATTGCTCTCTCTCTGTTTTTAAACAAATATTTTTATTTTTTACTTGTTTCTTGTTTTTGTTTATTATTACTGTTGTTAGTGTTGTTGTTTTAATTAGTTTTTTTTTACCTATATTGATGTATCTTGATAAGGGTGGGGGACTTGATGTAAAAAAGCACACCAGTGCTTATTCATTATCCTTGAAAGAAGAGAATTTGACCTGACTTGACTTGACTTGACTCTGTCTCTCTTTGATGAAAAAAAGGTTATGGTAGGGTACAATATCTGTGTTTGTTGCAGCTGTTGCAAGCGGAACACATGCCATGCACGAACTCTGTCTGAGAAAATCAGGGAGATCAGTAGCCTTGATTTTGCAGCAAGGAAAAAGAAAGATATATAAACTGGAAACAAAATCAAAACCAACTGACCAAACAATAACAACAACCAACTAAGCAACAAGCAGAAAACAAACAAAAATCCCAAGCAATTAAAGCACCTTACCAGAAGCAACAAAACAAACTAAAAAGGGAAAATAGCAAAACAAAGAGACAAATGAGCAAGCAAACAAACAAACAAAGAGACAGGCAGACAATAACATTTCAAAAAGTAAAACAAAACAAAAACAAAAATTTAAAAAAATTCTGAAAAAAAGATGAAAATAGCACAACAAAAACAGAGTAATAACTTTTTTTAAAGAAAAAAAAAAGGTGAGTGTCAGGTCAAATACAGGGGAGTCCCCAGGGCTGTGGCATCAAGTGAATTAAGGGTGGATTTGTACAATCTTCCAGGTCCATTTGAAGTGTACACCTGCCAGTGTGTAAAATTTCATTTGTGTATTCACACATGCAGAGGATCACATATGCACAATAGATTTTCTGTATTTCATATCAGCGTTTAGTCAGGTATTAAAACATGAACATACCAAGAATGCATCCTGTATGCAACTCTGAAATTTAGAATGTCACAGCTGAGGCCAGCAGGCAGACCTCCTGTAGAGTTACATGCACAGAAGAAGAAGACCAGGCACAGGGTACCCACCTGATAAGGGAACACTGGCAAAAGAAGAGAGAAACACACACACAGGCACCCACACACAGACACACAGACACACACACACACACACACATACACTCAGAACATGCACCACTGAACACCATCAAAGTGACCCAGAAGCTGGTGGCCCCATTACTTACTTACTTAGGCCTATCACTCCCCCTGGAGCATAGGCCGCTGACAACAGTCCGCCAGTGTTCTCTGTCCTGGGCTATTCTCTCAAAAGGGGGGTCGGCCTTGTGGCTTCTGTAGACTCATGGCTTACACCACATGGCGTCATACATCCTCTTGGCGAGGACCCTTCCTCTCCCAGGGCAGTAGTCTCTTGGTCTGTTGTTGGCCTTTCTGTAGCAAGCTTTGTTTTTAGGGGTGAGGTTGCTAGCCCCACAGCCCAACCCTCCTCCTTTCTCATCCGGCTTGGGACCGGCAATGGCAGAGTTTGGTGGCCCCATGGCAGCCTGATATTGATGGGCTTCCTGTGGACTTTTGACCCTGAGGATCAGACACAATGAATCTGGGTATGGATGTGGGTGAAAGATTGAAATGAGCAGTACTGGACAGTAGGATGATGACGTCAAAGAGGATGAAGCAGCAAAAAAATAACAACCAACCCACCAACCAAACAAAAACAGAAAAATAGCAAAACAAACAAATGAGCAAACAAACAGACAGACAATAACATATTGAAAAGGAATGGAACATTTTTTTAAAAATGAAAAAAGAAAGAAAAAAAAAAGACAGACAGAAAGAAAAGAAAACAGCATAACAAAACAGTAATTAAAAGAATGATAACAAAAAAGGTGAGTGTCAGGTTAGACACAGGGGAGTCCCCAGGGTGGCCAACTTTTGGTCCACCCCTTGAATGGAGACATAGTCTAGCTGCTTCAGGCTCAGATAGTGTTCCCCTGTGCCAGTGGCTCACCCGCTGACTGTCAGCTGCTGTGGGGGTTAAGAACTTGGTCAGCTGTGGTGCAATACCTCGTCCATGGGACATAATGCTTCCTACTTTCTTGATACTGGCAACATCAGTCATGCCCTGTGATATTATTACTGTCTTTTTCTTATTACACACACACACACACACACACACACCCCACACACATACAACACACACACACACACACACACACACACACACACACACACACACACACACACACACACACACACACACACACACACACATACACACACACACACACATACACACACAAACACACACACACACACACACACACACACACACACACACATACACACACACACACACACACACACACACACACACACACACACACACACACACACACACACACACACACATGACAGATGCTACTGCTGAGAAGTTAAAACTGTTGTACCTCAATCCCCAGGGTCCATGAAGTCCTGGGTTTGAATCTTGGCTGTGGCATCAAGTGAATTAAGGGTGGATTTGTACAATCTTCCAGGTCCATTTGAAGTGTACACCTGCCAGTGTGTAAAATTTCATTTGTGTATTCACACATGCAGAGGATCACATATGCACAATAGATTTTCTGTATTTCATATCAGCATTTAGTTAGGTATTAAAACATGAACATACCAAGAATGCATTCTGTATGCAACTCTGAAGTGTGGAATGTGACAGCTGAGGCCAGCAGGCAGACCTCCTGTAGAGTTACATGCACAGAAGAAGAAGACCAGGCACTGGGTACCCCACCTGGTAAGGGAACACAGGAAAAAGAAGAGAGAAATACACACAGACATACACACACAGACACAGACACAGACACAGACACACACACACACACACACAACACACACACACACACACACACAACACACACACACACACACACACACACACACACACACACACACACACACACACACACTGTGAGTACAGAAGTACACACTGGAAACAAAGTTTGCTTGTATGACTGTTTTCTAGTCTTGCAAGGGAGACAGCCATTCTCCAAACTAAGAGGATCTTTCATTTCATTTTCATGTTTTAAAATTGCATTCCTTATCAAACCCTGTGTTAGATGCTCAGGGAGAAAAGAAACCTTGATTTTGCAGCATAGAAAAACAAAAACATATCGAGGAGGAAAGACTAACACAAAAACTAAAACCAACTAACTAAACAATAACAATAACCAACACAGCAACTAGCAGAAAATAAACAAAAATCCCAAACAAACAATGAAGACAACAACCAAAAACAATAAAAATAAACACAAACAAAATAATAAAAAGAACATATCAAAATAAACAAACAAATGAGCAAACAAATAGATAAACAAACAAATTGACAGACAGACAATAACATTGAAATGGACAGGAAAACAAAACCAAAAAAGAGAAAGAAAACCAAAAATAATAAAAGAAAAAAAAAATGAAAGAAAAATTCCTGGAGGAAGAAAAAGAAAACAGAAACACTAAAAAGAGAAATAAAAAAAAAATTTTTAAGAAAAAAAAAAAGGTGAGTGTCAGGTTAGACACAGGGGAGTCCCCAGGGTGGCCGTTAGGCCTACCCCTTGGATGGAGACATAGTCTAACTGCTTCAGGCTCAGATAGTGTACCCCTGTGCCAGTGGCTCACCTGTTGACTGTCAGCTGCTGTGGGGCTTAAGAACTTGGTCAGCTGTGGTGCAATACCTCGTCCATGGCACATAATGCTTCCTACTTTCTTGATACTACCAACACCAGTTATGCCCCATGACAGTCTTACTATCATTTTCTTATCTCTTTCTCTCTCTCTCTCTCTCTCTCTCTCTCTCTCTCTCTCTCCCCTCTCTCTCTCTCTCTCTCTCACACACACACACACACACACACACACACACACACACACACACACACACACACACACACACACACACACACACACTGTGATATCAAAGTACACTCTGGAAACAAAGATTGTCTGTATAGCTGTTTTCTAGTCCTGCAAGAGAGGCAGCTATTTTCCAACCTAAGAGGATCTTTCATTCCATGTTCATGTTTTAAAATTGTATTCATCATCAAAACCTATCTTAGAGGGGCAAGGAGAAGCCTTGATGATATCTGGGAATTGAAAAAGAAAAACATATTGAAGAGGAAAGAGTGAAACAAAAAACCAACCAACTAAACAACAACAATAACCAACACACCAACAAGCAGAAAATTAAAACAAAAATCCGAAACTAACAACAGAGACAGCAAAATAAACCAAAAAAGAGAGAAGAAAATAGCAAAACAAACAAACAAATGTGCAAACACATAAACAAACATACAAACAGACAGACAATAACATATTGAAATGGAAAGGAAAACAAAACAAAAAAGAAAAAAGAAAACAAAAACAAAAATTCCTGGAAAAAAGAAGAAAACAGCAACAAATAAAAAAAAGAAATTTTTTTTAAGGAAAAAAAAGAAAAAAGGTGAGTGTCAGGTTAGACACAGGGGAGTCCCCAGGGTGGCCAACTTTTGGTCCACCCCTTGAATGGAGACATAGTCTAGCTGCTTCAGGCTCAGATAGTGTTCCCCTGTGCCAGTGGCTCACCCGCTGACTGTCAGCTGCTGTGGGGGTTAAGAACTTGGTCAGCTGTGGTGCAATACCTCATCCATGGCACATAATGATTATTACTGTCTTTTTCTTATTACACACACACACACACACACACACACACACACACACACACACACACACACATACACACACACACACACACACACACGCACACACACACACACACACACACACACACACACACACACACACACACACACACATACATACATACACACACACACACACACACAACACACACACACACACACAAACATACACACACACACATACACACACAAACAACACACACACACACACACACACACACACAACACACACACACACACACACACACACACACACACACACACACACACACACACACACACACACATGACAGATGCTACTGCTGAGAAGTTAAAACTGTTGTACTTTGATCCCCAGGGTCCATGAAATTCTGGGTTTGAATCTTGGCTGTGGCATCAAGTGAATTAAGGGTGGGGATTTGTACAATCTTCCAGGTCCACTTGAAGTTATACACCTGCCAGTGCTTGAATTTTCTTTGTGTATTCACACATGCAGAAAATCACATATGCACATTAGATTTGCTGTATTTCATATCACGTTTAGTTAGGTATTAAAACATGAGCATACCAAGAATGCATTCTGTATGCAACTCTGAAGTTTGGAATGTGACAGTTGAGGCCCAAAGCAGGCAGACCTCCTGTAGAGTTACATGCACAGAAGAAGAAGACCAGGCACTGGGTACCCCACCTGGTAAGGGAACACAGGAAAAAGAAGAGAGAAATACACACAGACATACACACACAGACACATACACACCCCACACACACACACACACACACACACACACACCACACACACGCACACGCACACGCACACACACACACACACACACACACACACACACACACACACACTGTGAGTACAAAAGTACACACTGGAAACAAAGTTTGCCTGTATGACTGTTTTCTAGTCTTGCAAGGGAGACAGCCATTCTCCAAACTAAGAGGATCTTTCATTTCATGTTCATGTTTTAAAATTGCATTCCTTATCAAACCCTGTGTTAGAGGTTGAGGGAGAAAAGAGACCTTTATTTTGCAGCATAGAAAAACAAAGACATATCGAGGAGGAAAGACTGACACAAAAACCAAAACCAAGTAACTAAACATTAACAATAATCAACACAGCAACAAGCAGAAAATAAACAAAAATCGTAAAATAAACAATGAAGACAACAAGCAGAAACAACAAAAATAAACACAAACCAAATAATAAAAAGAACATATCAAAACAAACAAACAAATGAGCAAAACAAATAGATAAACAAAAAAAACTGACAGACAGACAATAACATTGAAATGGAAAGCAAAACAAAACAAAAAAAGAGAAAAGAAACAAAAAAAAGAAAAGAAAAAAATGAAAGAAAAATTCCTGAAGAAGAAAAAGAAAACAGAAACACAAAAAGAGTAATAAAGAATTTAAAGAAAAAAGAAAAAAAAGGTGAGTGTCAGGTTAGACACAGGGGAGTCCCCAGGGTGGCCAGCTTTTGGTCCACCCCTTGAATGGAGACATAGTCTAGCTGCTTCAGGCTCAGATAGTGTTCCCCTGTGCCAGTGGCTCACCCGCTGACTGTCAGCTGCTGTGGGGGTTAAGAACTTGGTCAGCTGTGGTGCAATACCTCGTCCATGGGTCGTAATGCTTCCTAATTTCTTGATACTGGTAACACCAGTTATGTCCCATGACATTCTTATTATTTCTTTTAAATGAATGAATAAACGATTAGAGGGTCAAATAACAAACATGACAAATAAAGAAACAAACAGATAATAAATGATTAGACAACCAAATGTCACTGACAAACAATCCAGCTATCTAATTTCAGTTCATTTATTTATTTCTTCTTTCATTTTTAGAACCATGCAATAAGCACTCAGGTGCTTTTTTCCAGTTCAGCCCCTATGTGTATACAGGTTTGTAAATTTTGACATCAGTTCCCACTGGCACACAATGGCCTACTCTACCAAAGAGTGGAATAGGTTTCAACATGTGTGCAAGATGTTCTTTGTGCGTTTACACATAGGACCTCATTTTTATAGTCTCATCTGAATGGACTTTTGGGGAGGTGGAGTCATCACTGATGTTGAAGGAGATTCAAACCCTGGTTAGCAGATCACTAATACATCACTCTGACTACCAGGCTATCCCATTCATAATCGATTTAACCATTTGTTAATCTATTGGTTATGATTCTCTACTTTTGAAGATGGTGCGTATAAGGTACTTGTGTTGTTCCTGATGCACTGTTCTCAGAGTAATAATGGATTAGTTGACCTGACTTCAGGCTTCCATTTATGTGTACATAACACACACACACACACACAACACACACACACACACACACACACACACACACACACACCACACACACACACACACCACACACACACACACACACACACACACACACACACACACACACAAAAATGACAGATGCTACTGCTGAGAAGTTAAAACTGTTGTACTTTGATCCCCAGGGTCCATGAAACTCTGGGTTTGAATCTTGGCTGTGGCATCAAGTGAATTAAGGGGGGGGATTTGTACAATCTTCCAGGTCCACTTGAAGTATACACCTGCAGTGCTTGAATTTTCTTTGTGTATTCACACATGCAGAAGATCACATATGCACATTAGATTTGCTGCATTTCATATCAGCGTTTAGTTAGGTATTAAAACATGAGCATACCAAGAATGCATTCTGTATGCAACTCTGAAGTTTGGAATGTGACAGTTGAGGCCAGCAGGCAGACCTCCTGTAGAGTTACATGCACAGAAGAAGAAGACAGGCACTGGGTCCCCCACCTGGTAAGGGAACACAGGAAAAAGAAGAGAGAAATACACACAGACATACACACACAGACACATACACACACACGCACACACACAACACACACACAAAACACACACACACACACACACACACACACACACACACACACACACACACACACACACACACACACACACACACACACACCACACACACACTGTGAGTACAAAAGTACACACTGGAAACAAAGTTTCCCTGTATGACTGTTTTCTAGTCTTGCAAGGGAGACAGCCATTCTCCAAACTAAGAGGATCTTTCATTTCATGTTCATGTTTTAAAATTGCATTCCTTATCAAACCCTGTGTTAGAGGTTGAGGGAGAAAAGAGACCTTTATTTTGCAGCATAGAAAAAACAAAGACATATCGAGGAGGAAAGACTGACACAAAAACCAAAACCAAGTAACTATACATTAACAATAATCAACACAGCAACAAGCAGAAAATAAACAAAAATCGTAAAATAAACAATGAAGACAACAAGCAGAAACAACAAAAATAAACACAAACAAAATAATAAAAAGAACATATCAAAACAAACAAACAAATGAGCAAACAAATAGATAAACAAACAAACTGACAGACAGACAATAACATTGAAATGGAAAGCAAACAAAACAAAAAAAGAGAAAGAAAACAAAAAAAGAAAAGAAAAAAATGAAAGAAAAATTCCTGGAAGAAGAAAAAGAAAACAGAAACACAAAAAGAGTAATAAAGAATTTAAAGAAAAAAGAAAAAAAAGGTGAGTGTCAGGTTAGACACAGTGGAGTCCCCAGGGTGGCCAGCTTTTGGTCCACCCCTTGAATGGAGACATAGTCTAGCTGCTTCTGGCTCAGATAGTGTTCCCCTGTGCCAGTGGCTCACCCGCTGACTGTCAGCTGCTGTGGGGTTTAAGAACTTGGTCAGCTGTGGTGCAATACCTCGTCCATGGGTCGTAATGCTTCCTAATTTCTTGATACTGGTAACACCAGTTATGTCCCATGACATTCTTATTATTTCTTTTAAATGAATGAATAAACGATTAGAGGGTCAAATAACAAACATGACAAATAAAGAAACAAACAGATAATAAATGATTAGACAACCAAATGTCACTGACAAACAATCCAGCTATCTAATTTCAGTTCATTTATTTTTTTTCTTCTTTCATTTTTAGAACCATGCAATAAGCACTCAGGTGCTTTTTTTTCCAGTTCAGCCCCTATGTGTATACAGGTTTGTAAATTTTGACATCAGTTCCCACTGGCACACAATGGCCTACTCTACCAAAGAGTGGAATAGGTTTCAACATGTGTGCAAGATGTTCTTTGTGCGTTTACACATAGGACCTCAGTTTATAGTCTCATCTGAAGGACTTTTGGGGAGAGTGGAGTCATCACTGATGTTGAAGGAGATTCAAACCCTGGTTAGCAGATCACTAATACATCACTCTGACTACCAGGCTATCCCATTCATAATCGATTTAACCATTTGTTAATCTATTGGTTATGATTCTCTACTTTTGAAGATGGTGCGTATAAGGTACTTGTGTTGTTCCTGATGCACTGTTCTCAGAGTAATAATGGATTAGTTGACCTGACTTCAGGCTTCCATTTATGTGTACATAACACACACACACACACACACAACACACACACACACACACACACACACACACACACACACCACACACACACACACACACACACACACACACACACACACACACACACATGACAGATGCTACTGCTGAGAAGTTAAAACTGTTGTACTTTGATCCCCAGGGTCCATGAAACTCTGGGTTTGAATCTTGGCTGTGGCATCAAGTGAATTAAGGGTGGGGATTTGTACAATCTTCCAGGTCCACTTGAAGTATACACCTGCCAGTGCTTGAATTTTCTTTGTGTATTCACACATGCAGAAGATCACATATGCACATTAGATTTGCTGTATTTCATATCAGCGTTTAGTTAGGTATTAAAACATGAGCATACCAAGAATGCATTCTGTATGCAACTCTGAAGTTTGGAATGTGACAGTTTGGGGCCCAGCAGGCAGACCTCCTGTAGAGTTACATGCACAGAAGAGAAGACCAGGCACTGGGTACCCCACCTGGTAAGGGAACACAGGAAAAAGAAGAGAGAAATACACACAGACATACACACACAGACACATACACACACACACACAACACACACACACACACACACACACACACACCACACACACACACACACACACACACACCAACACACACACACACACACACACACACACACACACACACACACTGTGAGTACAAAGTACACACTGGAAACAAGTTTCCCCTGTATGACTGTTTTCTAGTCTTGCAAGGGAGACAGCCATTCTCCAAACTAAGAGGATCTTTCATTTCATGTTCATGTTTTAAAATTGCATTCCTTATCAAACCCTGTGTTAGAGGTTGAGGGAGAAAAGAGACCTTTATTTTGCAGCATAGAAAAACAAAGACATATCGAGGAGGAAAGACTGACACAAAAACCAAAACCAAGTAACTATACATTAACAATAATCAACACAGCAACAAGCAGAAAATAAACAAAAATCGTAAAATAAACAATGAAGACAACAAGCAGAAACAAAAAAAAATAAACACAAACAAAATAATAAAAAGAACATATCAAAACAAACAAACAAATGAGCAAACAAATAAATAAACAAACAAACTGACAGACAGACAATAACATTGAAATGGAAAGCAAAACAAAACAAAAAAAGAGAAAGAAAACAAAAAAAGAAAAGAAAAAAATGAAAGAAAAATTCCTGGAAGAAGAAAAAGAAAACAGAAACACAAAAAGAGTAATAAAGAATTTAAAGAAAAAAGAAAAAAAAGGTGAGTGTCAGGTTAGACACAAGGGAGTCCCCAGGGTGGCCAGCTTTTGGTCCACCCCTTGAATGGAGACATAGTCTAGCTGCTTCTGGCTCAGATAGTGTTCCCCTGTGCCAGTGGCTCACCTGCTGACTGTCAGCTGCTGTGGGGGTTAAGAACTTGGTCAGCTGTGGTGCAATACCTCGTCCATGGGTCGTAATGCTTCCTAATTTCTTGATACTGGTAACACCAGTTATGTCCCATGACATTCTTATTATTTCTTTTAAATGAATGAATAAACGATTAGAGGGTCAAATAACAAACATGACAAATAAAGAAACAAACAGATAATAAATGATTAGACAACCAAATGTCACTGACAAACAATCCAGCTATCTAATTTCAGTTCATTTATTTATTTCTTCTTTCATTTTTAGAACCATGCAATAAGCACTCAGGTGCTTTTTTCCAGTTCAGCCCCTATGTGTATACAGGTTTGTAAATTTTGACATCAGTTCCCACTGGCACACAATGGCCTACTCTACCAAAGAGTGGAATAGGTTTCAACATGTGTGCAAGATGTTCTTTGTGCGTTTACACATAGGACCTCAGTTTATAGTCTCATCTGAAGGACTTTTGGGGAGAGTGGAGTCATCACTGATGTTGAAGGAGATTCAAACCCTGGTTAGCAGATCACTAATACATCACTCTGACTACCAGGCTATCCCATTCATAATTGATTTAACCATTTGTTAATCTATTGGTTATGATTCTCTACTTTTGAAGATGGTGCGTATAAGGTACTTGTGTTGTTCCTGATGCACTGTTCTCAGAGTAATAATGGATTAGTTGACCTGACTTCAGGCTTCCATTTATGTGTACATAACACACACACACACACACACACACACAACACACACACACACACACACACACACACACACACAACACACACACACAAAACACACACACACACACACACACACACACACACACACACACACACACACACACACTATCCTAAAAAAAAAAGAAGAAAATAACACAACAAAAACTGAGCAATATATATATTTTTTAAAAAAAAGAAAAAAATAAAGTCCTTTGGATGAGACTATAAACCAAGGCCCCTTGTTCGCCAATTCATGCAGAACATCTTGCACATGCCTTAAATCCTATTCCACTTTTCAAAAGTATAAGCCATTGTGTGCCAGTGGGAACAGATGACAAATTTAAAAGAATGCATACACACGGGGACTGGATGTAAAAAAGCACATGAGTGCTTATTCCATTATCCTCGATATAAAAGAATAAATAAGTAAATAACACTGATCTGTAGCTATTTATATGATTTCAGTCTGGTACTTCTGTTTCCAGTCAGCCTTTCATTTCTTGCTGTTGTTGGGTGTTCCCCAGCTTGACACCCTGAAGGTCACCCAGACTCTGCACTCTTCATCCCACCTAGACATCACTGTGAGATCCAAAGCACACACTGGAAGCAAAATTTGCCTGTATGGCTGTTTTCTAGTCTTGCAAGGGAGGCAGCCATTCTCCAACCTAAGAGGATCTTTCATTTCATGTTCATGTTTTAAAATTGTATTCGTCATTGAACCTTGTCTGAGAGGTGCAGGAAGGCCTAGAAACCTTGATATACAAGCATTGAACAAGAGAAAAAAAGTCTATTAGCAAAGATTAAACAAAATCAAATGCCCAACTAGAAAAAAACCCACAACAATTTAACAGAGCAACAAGTAGAAAAGAAACAAAATTCCCCCCCCCCCCCCTCCACCTAAAAACCAAAAACCCAAAAGCAACATTTTTTTTTTTAAAAACCTATAAAAGAAAATATCAAAACAAACAAAGAGCAAAAAGAAATCAAACAAACACAAAAACGTATCAAAAAGGAAAGCGAAGCAAAGCAAAACCAACTTTTAAAAAAATCCTTAAAAAAACAGAAAAACAACACACAAAGCAGAGTAATAAAACAAAGCTTTAAAAGAAAAGAAAAAGGTGAGATGCAGAAATGTCTAGACACCTTGATAATCAGCATAGAACAAGAAAAACAGTCAGTTAGTAAAGATTAAACAAAATCAAATACCAACCAGGCAAAAACAATAACCAACAGATTAACAGAGAAAAACAAACAACAACCCCTCCCATTCCCCCCCCCCAAAAAAAAAAAAAAAAACCCACTCAACACCAAACAACAACAACCAGAAGGAACAAAATCAACAAAAACAAACTAAAAAAAAGACAATATCAAAACAAACAAATAGCAAACAGATAATACAAAAATACACGATAGCATTTCAAAAAGGAAAGCAAAGCAAACCAAAACATATTTTAAAAAAGAAGAAAAGATCTTCAAAAACAGTATACAGCACAACAAAACAGAGTAATAAACACAGTTTTTAAAAGAAAGAAAAAGGTGAGTGTCAGGTTAGACACAGGGAGTCCCAGGGTGGCCAACTTTTGGTCCACCCCTTGAATGGAGACATAGTCTAGCTGCTTCAGGCTCAGATAGTGTTCCCCTGTGCCAGTGGCTCACCCACTGACTGTCAGCTGCTATGGGGGTTAAGAACTTGTCAGCTTGGCAATACCTCATCCATGGGACATCATGCTTCCTACTTCTTGATACTATCAACACCAGTTATGCCCTATGATATTCTTACTGTCTTTTTCTTATTACACGCGTGCATGCACACACACACAAAACACACACACACACAACACACCACACACACACAACACACACACAACACACACACACACACACACACACACACACACACACACACACACACCACACTAATATCACGTAATGTGAAAAGACGTTAAATTAAAGAAGAACACAACCACACACATATGAGGGATGATAGCTGAAAAGTTAAGATTGTTGACTTCAATTCATGTGGTCCATGAAGTCATGGTTTGAATCTTGGCAGGGGCGTCTAGTGAATTAAAGGTGGGGTTTTGTACAATTCCCAAGTCTACTTAAGTGTACACCCACCAGTGCCTGCATTTTGTGTGTATATATATATACACATGCGAAGGTCACATAATTTAGCACATTAATGGTGCTGTATTTTCATATCAGCGTTTAGTCAGGTATCAAAACATGAACATACCAAGAATGCATTCTGTATGCAACTCTGAAGTTTGGAATGTGACAGCTGAGGCCAGCAGGCAGACCTCCTGTAGAAGACCAGGCACTGGGTACCCCACCTGGTAAGGGAACACAGGCAAAAGAAGAGAGAAACATACACACACACACACACACACACACACACACAACACACACAACACACACAACACACCACACACACACACACACACACACACACAAAACACACACACACACACTGTGGTACAAAAGTACACACTGGAAACAAAGTTTGCTTGTATGGCTGTTTTCTAATTCTGCAAGGGAGGCAGCCATTCTCCAACCTAAGAGGATCTTTCATTTCATGTTCATGTTTACAATTGCATTCCTTATCAAACCCTGTCTTAGAGGTTCAGGGAGAAAGGAACCTGATTTGCAGCATAGAAAAACAAAGACATATCAGAGGAAAGACGACACAAAACACAAACCAAGTAACTAACAATAACAATAACCAACACAGCAACTAGCAGAAAATAACAAAAATCCCATACAAACAATGAAGACAACAACCAGAAACAATAAAAATAAACACAAACAAAATAAAAAAAGAAATATCAAAACAAAGAAACAAATGAGCAAAACAAATAGATAAACAAAACAAACTGACAGACAAAATAACATTGAAATGGAAAGCAAAAAAACAAACAAAAAAAGAGAAAAAAAAAAATAAAAGAAAAAAATTAAAGAAAAATTCCTGTAAAAAACAACAACATAAACACAAAAAAGAGTAATAAAAAATTAATAAAGAAAAAAAAAAAAGGTGAGTGTCAGTTAGACACAGGGGAGTCCCAGGTGGCCAACTTTTGGTCCACCCCTTGAATGGAGACATAGTCTAGCTGCTTCAGGCTCAGATAGTGTTCCCCAGTGCAGTGGCTCACCACTGACTGTCAGCTGCTGTGGGGGTAAAAGAACTTGGTCGCTGTGGTGCAATACCTCGTCCATGGACATAATGCTTCCTACTTTTTCTTGATACTACCAACATCAGTTATGCCCCATAACAGTCTTACTATCCTTTTCTTATCACTCACACAAACACACACACAACACAAACACAAAACACACACACACACACACACACACACACACACACACACACACACACACACACACACACACACACACACACACACACACTCACACACACACACAGACAGAGTGATATGGAAAGTACACTCTGGAAACAAAGATTGCCTGTATGGCTGTTTTCTAATCTTGCAAGGGAGGCAGCCATTCTCCAACCTAAGAGGATCTTTCATTTCATGTTCATGTTTTAAAATTGTTTTCTCCATCAAACCCTGTCTTAGAGGAGCAGGGTGGTCAGAAGCCTTGATGATATATCAGCATTGAAAAAGAAAAACATAACGAGGAGGAAAGACTGACACAAAAACTAAAACCAACTAACCAAACAAACAAGAACAATAACCAACACAGCAACAAGCAGAAAAAAAACAGAAATCCCAAACAAACAATAAAGACAACAACCAAGAAACAACAAAATAAACCAAATTAAAAAAAAAAGCAAAAGAAACAAACAAATGAGCAAACAAATAGATGAACAAACAAACAGACAGACAATAACATATTGAAATGGAAAGGAAAACAAAACATAAACAATAAAGAAAACCCCCCAAAAATGAAAGAAAAATTCTTGGAAAAAAGAAGAAGAAAACAGAAACACAAAAAAGAGTAATAATATTTTTTTAAAAGAAAAAAGAAAATGAAAAGTTGAGTTTCAGGTTAGACACAGGGGAGTCCCCAGGGTGGCCAGCTTTTGGTCCACCCCTTGAATGGAGACATAGTCTAGCTGCTTCAGGCTCAGA
>CM054166.1:15321583-15334083 GCA_028751875.1 Rapana venosa
CATACATACACACACCATACACACAAAAAACACAGATCAAAAGTAAAAACAGGAAGAAAAGTTTGCTCTATACTGTTTTCTAGTCTTGCAAGAGAGGCAGCCATTCTCCAACCTAAGAGGATCTTTCATTTCATGTTCATGTTTTACAAATTTCATTCCTATCAAACCCTGTGTTAGATGCTCAGGGAGAAAAGAAGCCTTGATTTTGCAGCAAAAGAAAAACAAAGACATATCGAGAGGAAAGACGACACAAAAAAACAAACCAACTATCTAAACAATAACAATAACCAACACAGCAACTAGCAGAAAAACCAACAAAATCCCAAACAAATAATGAAGACAACAACCAGAACAATAAAAATAAACACAAACAAAAATAATAAAAAGAACATATCAAAACAAACAAACAAATGAGCAAACAAATAGTAAACAAACAAACTGACAGACAGACAATAACATTGAAATGGACAGAAAAACAAAACCACAAACAGAAAGAAAACAAAAAAAGAAAAAAAAAAAATGAAAGAAAAATTCCTGGAAGAAGAAAAAGAAAACAGAAACACCAAAAAGAGTAATAAAAAAAAATTTTAAAAAAAGAAAAAAAAGGTGAGTGTCAGGCTAGACACAGGGGAGTCCCCAGGGTGGCCAACTTTTGGTCCACCCCTTGAATGGAGACATAGTCTAGCTGCTTCTGGCTCAGATAGTGTTCCCCTGCGCCAGTGGCTCACCCGCTGACTGTCAGCCGCTGTGGGGTTTAAGAACTTGGTCAGCTGTGGTGCAATACCTCGTCCATGGGACGTAATGCTTCCTAATTTCTTGATACTGGTAACACCAGTTATGTCCCATGACATTCTTATTATTTCTTTTAAATGAATGAATAAACGATTAGAGGGTCAAATGACAAACATGACAAATAAAGAAACAAACAGATAATAAAAGAATAGACAACCAAATGTCACTGACAAACAATCCAGCTATCTAATTTCAGTTCATTTATTGATTTTTTCTTTCATTTTTAGAACCATGCAATAAGCACTCAGGTGCTTTTTTCCTGTCCAGTCCCTATGTGTATACAGGTTTGTAAATTTAGACATCAGTTCCCACTGGCACACAATGGCCTACTCTACCAAAGAGTGGAATAGGTTTTAACATGTGTGCAAGATGTTCGTGGTGTGTTTACACATAGGACCTCAGTTTATAGTCTCATCTGAAGGACTTTTGGGGAGAGTGGAGTCATCACTGATGTTGAAGGAGATTCAAACACTGGTTAGCAGATCACTAGTACATCACTCTGACTACCAGGCTATCCCATTCATAATTGATTTAACCATTTGTTAATCTATTGGTTATGATTCTCTACTTTTGAAGATGGTGAGTACAAGGTACTTGTGTTGTTCCTGATGCACTGTTCTCAGAGTAATAATGGATTAGTTGACCTGACTTCAGGCTTCCATTTATGTGTATATAACACACACACACACACACACACACACACACACACACTATCCTGAAAAAAAAGATCGGTGGTCTAGAGGTAATGCGCCTGTCTAGAATGCGAAAAGTCCGGGTCCGGGTTGGGTGTGTGCGTGGTTCGTACCCCGTTTGGGCCCGAAATTTTTCCCCATCCATTAGACCATGAGTGGTGGTCTGGGCGCTAGTCTTCGGATGAGACGATAAACTGAGGTCCCGTGTGTTACACAAAATTTTCAGCGCACGTAAAAGAACCCAGGCAACAAGAGAGTTGTCCCTGGCAAAATTCTTGGAAAAAAAGCCACTCTGATAGGAAAACAAATACAGCTGCAGACCAAAAGAAAAAAAAAGAAAAAAAAAGGGTGGCGCTGCTCTTGTGGCGACGCACTCTCCCCGGGGAGAGCAGCCCGAATTTCACGCAGAGAAATCTCGTGACATAAAGTGGTATAAAATAAATAAAATAAATAAATAAATAAAGAAGAAAAGAACACAACAAAAACTGAGCAATATATATATTTTTTAAGAAAAGAAGAAAAATAAAAGTCCTTTGGATGAGACTATAAACCAAGGCCCAGTGTGCACCAATTCATGCAGAACATCTTGCACATGCCTTAAATCCTATTCCACTTTTCAAAAGAGTAGGCTATTGTGTGCCAGTGGGAACAGATGACAAATTTAAAAGAACGCATACACAAGGGGACTGGATGTAAAAAAGCACATGAGTGCTTATTCCATTATCCTCGATATAAAAGAATAAATAAATAAATAACACTGATCTGTAGCTACTTATGTGATTTCACTCTGGTAGTTCTGTTTCCAGTCAGCCTTTCATTTCTTGCTGTTGTTGGGTGTTCCCCAGCTTGACACCCTGAAGGTCACCCAGACTCTGCACTCTTCATCCCGCCTAGACATCACTGTGAGATCCAAAGCACACACTGGAAGCAAAGTTTGCCTGTATGGCTGTTTTCTAGTCTTGCAAGGGAGGCAGCCATTCTCCAACCTAAGAGGATCTTTCATTTCATGTTCATGTTTTAAAATTGTATTCGTCATTGAACCCTGTCTGAGAGGTGCAGGAAGGTCTAGAAACCTTGATATATCAGCATTGAACAAGAAAAAAAAAGTCAATTAGCAAAGATTAAACAAAATCAAATGCCAACTAGAAAAAACCCACAACAATTAACAGACCAACAAGTAGAAAACAACACCCCCCCCCCCCCCCCCCACTAAAAAAAAACCCAACAAAAAACAACAACCGAGAAGCAACAAAATAAAAAGAAACTGAAAACAAGAAAACATCAAAACAAATGAAGAGCAAACAGATAGTCTAACATACAAACAATAACATCAAAAAGGAAAGCAAAGCAAAGCAAAACCAACTTTTAAAAAAATCCTCAAAAAAACAGAAAACAGCACACAAAAACAGAGTAATAATCAAACTTTATAAAGAAAGAAAAAGGTGAGATGCAGAAAGGTCTAGACACCTTGGTATATCAGCATTGAAAAAGAAAAAAAAGTCAGTTAGCAAAGATTAAACAAAATCAAATACCAACCAGGCAAAAACAACCAACAGAGCAACAAGTAGAAAACAAACAAAATCCCCCCAACCCCCCTCCCCCCACCCCCACCCCCACCCCAAAAACAACAACAAACAACCCACAACAACAACAACAACAGCAACAACCAGAAGCAACAAAATAAACAAAAACAAACTAAAACAAGAAAATATCAAAACAAACAAATAGCAAACAGATAATCCCCCAAACGCACAATAACATATCAAAAAGGAAAGCAAAGCAAAGGCAAAAAATTATTTTTACAAGAAGAAAAAATCTTCAAAAAACTGAAAACAGCACAACAAAACAGGGTAATAATAAAATTATAAAAAAGGTGAGTGTCAGGTTAGACACAGGGGAGTCCCCAGGGTGTCCAACTTTTGGTCCACCCCTTGAATGGAGACATAGTCTAGCTGCTTCAGGCTCAGATAGTGTTCCCCTGTGCCAGTGGCTCACCCGCTGACTGTCAGCTGCTGTGGGTCTTAAGAACTTGGTCAGCTGTGGTGCAATACCTCGTCCATGGGACATAATGCTTCCTACTTTCTTGATACTGCCAACACCAGTTATGCTCTATAATATCATTTTATTACACACACACACACACACACACACACACACACACACACACACACACACACACAACACACACACACACACACAGAAACACACACAGAAACACACACACACAAACACACACACACAAACACACACAAACACACACACACATACACACGCACAAACACACACACACAAACCACACACACAAACACACATACACACACACATACACAAACACACACACACACACACACACACAACACACACACACACACACACACACACACACACACACACACACACACACACACACACACACACACACACACACAGGACAGATACTACTGCTGGGAGGTTAAAACTGTTCTACTTCAATCCCCAGGGTCTATGAAGTCCTGGGTTTGAATCTTGGCTGTGGCACCTGGTGAATAAAGGGTGGGCATTTATACAATCTCCCAGGTCCACTCAAAGTGTACATTCAGTATCCTTGGAAAAAAATGAATTTGTCATTGTCATTGTCATTGTCACCTGCCAGTGAGTGAAATTTGTTGTGTATTTACACATGCAGAAGATCACATATGGACATTAAAGTTGCTGTATTTTATATCAGCGTTTAGTCAGGTATTAAAACATGAACAGTCCAAGAATGCATCCTGTATACCACTCTGAAGTGTGGAATGTGACAGCTGAGGCCAGCAGGCAGACCTCCTGTAGAGTTACATGCACAGAAGAAGAAGACCAGGCACTGGGTACCCCACCTGGTAAGGGAACACAGGCAAAAGAAGAGAGAAACACACACACACACACACACACTTACACACAGAGATCAAAAGTACACACTGGAAGCAAAGTTTGCTTGTATGACTGTTTTCTAGTCTTGCAAGGGAGACAGCCAATCTCCAAACTAAGAGGATCTTTCATTTCATGTTCATGTTTTACAATTGCATTCCTTATCAAACCCTGTGTTAGAGGTTCAGGGAGAAAAGAAGCCTTGATTTTGCAGCATAGAAAAACAAAGACATATCCAGGAGGAAAGACCGACACAAAAACACAAACCAACTAACTAAACAATAACAATAACCAACACAGCAACTAGCAGAAAATCAACAAAAATCCCAAACAAACAATGAAGACAACAACCAGAAACAACAAAAATAAACACAAACAAAATAATAAAAAGAAAATATCAAAACAAACAAACAAATGAACAAATAGATAAACAAACAAACTGACAGACAGACATTAACATTGAAACCGAAAGCAAAGCAAAACCAAAAAAGAGAAAGAAAACAAAAAAAAGAAAAGAAATTAAAAAAAAAAAATTCCTGGAAAAAGAAAAAGAAAACAGAAACACAAAAAAAGAGTAATAAAAAAATTTTAAGAAAAAAAAGGTGAGTGTCAGGTTAGACACAGGGGAGTCCCCAGGGTGGCCAACTTTTGGTCCACCCCTTGAATGGAGACATAGTCTAGCTGCTTCAGGCTCAGATAGTGTTCCCCTGTGCCAGTGGCTCACCCACTGACTGTCAGCTGCTGTGGGGGTTAAGAACTTGGTCAGCTGTGGTGCAATACCTCATCCATGGGACATAATGCTTCCTACTTTCTTGATACTGGCAACACCAGTTATGCCCCATGATATATTACTGTCTTTTTCTTATCACTCACACACACACACACACGCACACACAGACACACAGACACACAGACACACAGACACACACACACACACACACACACACACACACACACACACACACACAATGTACCATATGGAAATAAAAGATTGACTTGACTTCACACACACACACACACACACACACACACACCACACACACACACACACACACACACACACACACACACACACACACACACACACACACACACACACACACACACACACACACACACACACAAAATGTGATATGAAAGTACACACTGGAAACAAAGCTTGCCTGTATGGCTGTTTTCTAGTCTTGCAAGAGAGGCAGCCAATCTCCAACCTAAGAGGATCTTTTATTTCTTGTTCATGTTTTAAAATTGTATTTATCATCAAACCCTGTCTTAGAGGAGCAGGGTGATCAGAAGCCTTGATGATATATCAGCATTGAAAAAGAAAAACATAACGAGGAGGAAAGACTGACACAAAAACCGAAACCAACCAACCAAACAAACAATAATAATAATAATCAGCACAGCAACAAGCAGAAAAGAAATAAATATCTCAAACAAACAATAGAGACAACAACCAGAAACAACAAAATAAACCACCAAAAAATATAAAAAAAGGAATAGCAAAACAAACAAACAGATGAGCAAAGAAATAGATGAACAAACAGACAGACAGACAACAACATATTGAAATGGAAAGGAAAACAAAACAAAACAAAAATGATAAAGAAAACCCTCCAAAAATGAAAGAAAAATTCTTGGAAAAAAGAAGAAGAAAACAGAAATACAAAAAAGAGTAATAATATTTTTTTAAAAGAAAAAAGAAAATGAAAAGGTGAGTGTCAGGTTAGACACAGGGGAGTCCCCAGGGTGGCCAGCTTTTGGTCCACCCCTTGAATGGAGACATAGTCTAGCTGCTTCAGGCTCAGATAGTGTTCCCCTGTGCCAGTGGCTCACCCACTGACTGTCAGCTGCTGTGGGGGTTAAGAACTTGGTCAGCTGTGGTGCAATACCTTGTCCATGGGACATAATGCTTCCTACTTTCTTGATACTACCAACATCAGTTATGCCTAATGATATTATTACTGTCTTTTTCTTAGTACACACACACACACACACACACACACACACACACACACACACACACACACACACACACACACACACACACACACATACACACGCACACTCACACACATAAACACACATACACACACACATACACACACATACACACACACATACACACACACATAAACACACACACACTCACACACACACACACATACACACACATACACACACACACACATACACACACACACACACACACACACACACACGCACGCACACACATGACAGATGCTATAGCTGAAAAGTTAAGACCATTTGACTTCAAACTTGTGGGTCCACCAAGTGATAGGTTTAAATCTTGGCTGTGGCATCTAGTAAATTAATGGTGGGGATTTATACAATCTTGTAGGTCCACTTAAAATGTGAGCTCCCCCACCAGTGCTTGAATTTTCTTTGTGTATATACACATGCAAAAGATCGCATATGCACATTCAATTTGCTGTATTTCATATCAGTGTTTCTTCTTTCGAGCCAGAAGGCCCATAGAGCCGGAGCTTATCCCTGTTTCTGTAGCGTTAAGCGAACTGATGGTTTTTCACCACCCCTGTGACAGGACGCTAGTCTGTCGCCAGATACTTCCCCAGCAGAGCTGGTACCCACTTGTACACCTGGGTGGAGTGAGGAAAATAGGAGTAAAGTGTCTTTCCCAAGGACACAACACTGAGCCGAGCGGGGATCGAACCCGCGACCTCTGGATCACGAGTTGACCGCCTAAACCACTCGACCACGGTGCCTCCATATCAGTGTTTAGTCAGGTATTAAAACATGAACATACCAAGAATGCATCCTGTACACAACTCTGAAGTTTGGAATGTGACAGCTGAGGCCAGCAGGTAGACCTCCTGTACAGTTACATGCACAGAAGAAGAAGACCAGGCACTGGGTACCCCACCTGGTAAGGGAACACAGGCAAAGAAGAGAGAGAAACACACACACACACACACACACACACACACACACACACACACACACACACACACACACACACACACCACACACACACACATGCACGCACTCATGCATACACTCACACAGGCACGTGTGCACACACAGATTGAATGTACACACTGGAAGCAAAGTTTGCTTGTATGACTGTTTTCTAGTCTTGCAAGAGAGGCAGCCATTCTCCAACCTAAGAGGATCTTTCATTTTTCATGTTCATGTTTTACAATTGCATTCGTTATCAAACCCTGTGTTAGAGGTTCAGGGAGAAAAGAAGCCTTGATTTTGCAGCATAGAAAAACAAAGACATATCCAAGAGGAAAGTCTGACACAAAAACACAAACCAACTAACTAAACAATAACAATAGCCAACACAGCAACAAGCAGAAAATAAACAAACAATAAAGACAACAACAAGGAACAAAATAAACCCCAAAAAATAAATAAAAAAAATATCAAAACCACAAACAAATGAGCAAACAAATAGATAAACAAACAATCAGACAATAACATATTGAAATGGAAAACAAAAGAAAAGAAAAAAGAGAAAAAAAAACCCAAAAATGAAAGAAAATTTCTTGGAAAAAAAGAAGAAAACAGCAACACAAAAAAGAGTAATAAAAATTGTTTAAAAGAAAAAGGGAAAAAAAGGTGAGTGTCAGGTTAGACACAGGGGAGTCCCCAGGGTAGCCAACTTTTGGTCCACCCCTTGAATGGAGACATAGTCTAGCTGCTTCAGGCTCAGATAGTGTTCCCCTGTGCCAGTGGCTCACCCGCTGACTGTCAGCTGCTGTGGGGGTTAAGAACTTGGTCAGCTGTGGTGCAATACCTCGTCCATGGGACATAATGCTGCCTACTTTCTTGATACTGGCAATACCAGTTATGTCCCAGACATTCTTACAATTTCTTTTAAATGAATGAATAAATGATCAGAGGGTCAAATAACAAACATGACAAATAAAGAAACAAACATATAATAAATGAATAAGCAACCAAATGTCAACTAACAAACAATCTAGCCACCTATTTTCAGTTTATTTATTGTTTTATTTATTGTTTTATTTCGAGGATCATGGAATAAGCACTCAATGACTCATGTGCTTTTTTCCATTCAGTCCCTGTGAGTATGCTGTTTTGTAAATTTTGTTATCAGTTCCCACCAGCACACAATGGCCTGCTCTTCCAAAAAGTGGAATGGGTTTTAACATGTGCACAAGATTTTCTGCGTGCATTTACACATGGGACCTCAGTTTATAGTCTCATCAGCAGGACTTTTGGGGTGAGTGGAGTCGTCACTGATGTTGAACAAGATTCAAACCCTGGTTAGCAGATCACTAATACATCACTCTGACCACCAGGCTATCCCGTTCATAATTGATTTAACCATCTGTTAATCTATTGGTTATGATTCTCTACTTTTGAGGATGGTGATGCACCATATAAGGTACTTATGTTTTTCCTGATGCACTGTTCTCAGAATAATAATGTATTACTTGACCTGACTTCAGGCTTCCATGTATGTGTACATATAACACACACACACACACACACACACACACGCACACACACACACACACACACACACACACACACACACACACACACACACACACACACACACACACACACACACACACACACACACTGATCTATACCTATTGATGTGATTTCACTCGGGTAGTTCTGTTTCCAGTCAGCCTTTCATTTCTTGCTGTTGTTGTGTGTTCCCCAGCTTGACGCCCTGAAGGTCACCCAGACTCTGCACTCTTCATCCCACCTAGACATCACTGTGAGATCCAAAGTACACACTGGAAGCAAAGTTTGCCTGTATGGCTGTTTTCTAGTCTTGCAAGGGAGGCAGTCATTCTCCAACGTAAGAGGATCTTTCATTTCATGTTCATGTTTTAAAATTGTATTCGTCAGTGAACCCTGTCTGAGAGATGCAGGAAGGTCTAGAAACCTTGATATATGAGCATTGAACAAGAAAAAAAAAGTGAATTAGCAAAGATTAAACAAAATCAAATGCCAACTAGAATAATCCCACAACAATTAACAGACCAACAGGTAGGAAACAGCCCCCTTCCCCCCGCCCCCTACTAAAAACAACAACAACAACAACAAAAAACAACAACCCAGAAGCAACAAAATAAAAAGAAACTGACAAAAGAAAACATCAAAACAAATGAAGAGCAAACAGTCTAACATACAAACAATAACATCAAAAAGGAAAGCAAAGCAAAGCAAAACCAACTTTTAAAAAAATCCTAAAAAACCAGAAAACAGCACACAAAAACAGAGTAATAAAAAAGTTTAAAAAGAAAAGAAAAACGTGAGATGCAGAAGGTCTAGACATCTTGGTATATCAGCATTGAAAAAGAAAAAAAAGTCAGTTAGCAAAGATTAAACAAAATCAAATACCAACCAGGCAAAAACAACCAACAGAGCAACAAGTAGAAAACAAACAAAATCCCCCAATCCCCCTCCCCCCCCAAAAAACCAACAACAACAACAACCCCACAACAACAACAGCAACAACCAGAAGCAACAAAATAAACAAAAACAAACTAAAACAAGAAAATATCAAAACAAACAAATAGCAAACAGATAATCCCCAAACACACAATAATATATCAAAAAGGAAAGCAAAGGAAAGCTCAAAAAAAAAATTTTAAAGAAGCAAAAATCTTCAAAAAACTGAAAACAGCACAACAAAACAGGGTAATAAAAAAAAAAAGGTGAGTGTCAGGTTAGACACAGGGGAGTCCCCAGGGTGGCCAGCTTTTGGTCCACCCCTTGAATGGAGACATAGTCTAGCTGCTTCAGGCTCAGATAGTGTTCCCCTGTGCCAGTGGCTCACCCGCTGACTGTCAGCTGCTGTGGGGGTTAAGAACTTGGTCAGCTGTGGTGCAATACCTCGTCCATGGGACATAATGCTTCCTACTTTCTTGATACTGCTAACACCAGTTATGCTCTATATCATTTTATTACACACACACACACACACACACAAACACAAACATACACACATACGCACACACGCACACACATGCACACACCAACACACACAAACACATACACACATAAACACGCACAAACACACCCCCACACACACACAAACACACACAAAATGCACACACACACACAGAAACATACACAACACACAGACACACACACAAACACAAGCACACACACAAACAACAGAACACACACACAAACACACACGCACAAACACACACACAAAACACACCACACAAACACACATACACACACAAATACACAAACACACACACACAAACACACACACACAAACACACACACACACCCCACACACACCCCACACAAACACACACACACACACACACCACACACACACACACACACAGGACAGATGCTACAGCTGAGAGGTTAATACTGTTTCTAACTTCAATCCCCAGGGTCTATGAAGTCCTGGGTTTGAATCTTGGCTGTGGCACCTGGTAATAAAGGGTGGGCATTTATACAATCTCCCAGTCCACCCCAAAGTGTACATTCAGTATCCTTGGAAAAAATGAATTTGTCATTGTCATTGTCATTGTCACCTGCCAGTGAGTGAAATTTGTTGTGTATTTACACATGCAGAAGATCACATATGGACATTAAAGTTGCTGTATTTTATATCAGCGTTTAGTCAGGTATTAAAACTTGAACATCCAAGAATGCATCCTGTATACAACTCTGAAGGTGGAATGTGACAGTTTGGGGCCCAGCAGGCAAAACCTCCTGTAGAGTTACATGCACCGAAGAAGAAACCAGCACTGGGTACCCCACCTGGTAAGGGAACACAGGCAAAAGAAGAGAGAAACACACACACACACACACACACACCCCAACACACACACACACACACACAACACCCCACACACACACACACACACACCACACACACACACACACACTTACACACAGAGATCAAAGTCACACTGGAAGCAAGTTTGCTTGTTGACTGTTTTCTAGTCTTGCAAGGGGGGACACCAATCTCCAAACTAAGAGGATCTTTCATTTCATGTTCATGTTTTCCCAATTGCTTTCCCTTATCAAACCCTGTGTTAGAGGTTCAGGGAGAAAAGAAGCCTTGATTTTGCAGCATAGAAAACAAAGACATATCCAGGAGGAAAGATTTGACACAAAAACACAAACCAACTAACTAAACAATAACAATAACCAACACAGCAACTACAGAAAATAAACAAAAATCCCAAACAAACAATGAGACAACAACCAGAAACAACAAAAATAAACACAAACAAAATAATAAAAAGAAATATCAAAACAAACAAACAAATGAGCAAATAGATAAAAAAAACAAATGACAGACAGACATTAACATTGAAACCGAAAGCAAAGCAAAACCAAAAAAAAACAAAAAAGAAAACAAAAAAAATAAAAGATTTTTTTTTTAATTCCTGGAAAAAGAAAAAGAAAACAGAAACACAAAAAAAAGAGTAATAAAAAAATTTTAAGAAAAAAGAAAAAAGGTGAGTGTCAGGTTAGACACAGGGGAGTCCCCAGGGTGGCCAACTTTTGGTCCACCCCTTGAATGGAGACATAGTCTAGCTGCTTCAGGCTCAGATAGTGTTCCCCTGTGCCAGTGGCTCACCCGCTGACTGTCAGTTTTCTGTGGGGGTTAAAAAACTTGGTCAGCTGTGGTGAAAATACCTCATCCATGGCACATAATGCTTCCTAACTTTCTTGATACTGCTAACACCAGTTTGCTCTATATCATTTTATTATACACACACCACCTACACACACAAAACACAAACAAAACACAAAATACACACACACACGCACACACATGCACACACCAACACACACAAACCCCATACACACATAAACACGCACAAAACACACACAAAACACACACAACACACACAAAATGCACACAGACCCCACAGAAACAACACAAAACACAGACAAAAACACACAAACACAAGCACACACACAACACAGAAACACACACAAAAAAACACACACCCCAAAACACACACACCCACAAACACACACACAAACACCATACACACACACATACACAAACACACACACACAAAACACACACACACACACACACACAACACACACACCCCACACACTTTGACAGATGCTACTGCTGAAAAGTTAAAACTGTTGTACTTTGAT
>CM054166.1:15339083-15413715 GCA_028751875.1 Rapana venosa
AAGGAAGACAGCCATTCTCCAACCTAAGAGGATTTTTCATTTCATGTTCATGTTTTAAAATTGTATTTGTCATTGAACCCTGTCTGAGAGGTGCAGGAAGGTCTAGAAACCTTGATATATCAGCATTGAACAAGAAAAAATATCAATGAGCAAAGATTAAACAAAATCCCATACCAAGCAACAACAACAACCAACACAGCAATAAGCAGAAAACTATGTTAATGAGCAAAGATTAAGACAAAATCACATACCAACCAAGCAAAAACAACAACCAGCACAGCAATAAGCAGAAAAACAAACAAAAATCAATAAGGATCAAAAAACCAAACCAGAGGCAACAAAATAAAAAGAAAATCAAAACAAAAGGAAAGAAAAAAATTAAAACAAATAAACAAGTAAAAAAAACAAACTGACAAACAATAACATACCAAAAAAGAAAGCAAAACCAAACCCAGAAAATTCTGCAAGAATGAAGAAAAAAGGACAACCAAAAAAGAGTAATTTTTTCTAAAAAGAAAGAAAAAGGTGAGTGTCAGATTAGACACAGGGGAGTCCCCAGGGTGGCCGTTAGGCCTACCCCTTGAATTGAGACATAGTCTAGCTGCTTCAGGCTCAGATAGTGTTCCCCTGTGCCAGTGGCTCACCCGCTGACTGTCAGCTGCTGTGGGGTTTAAGAACTTGGTCAGCTGTGGTGCAATACCTCGTCCATGGTACATAATGCTTCCTACTTTCTTGATACTGCTAACACCACACTATGATATCATTTTCTTATTACACACACACACACACACACACACACACACACGCACTCACGCACACACACACATAAACACAAACACTCACTCACTCACTCATCCCTTGGTCGGGACAACCGTTGGGGTACCCGCATGGACGCTGCAAGTGGACCGCCAAATGGTTCTGTCCTGGGCTGTTTTCAGGAGGCTTGGTACAGTGAGGCCGGTCCACTCCTTGATGTTGGACATCCAGCTTTTGCGTGGTCGTCCCTGCCTCCTTGCTCCTTCCACCATTCCCTGCAGGACTGTCTTTGACAAGCTGTTATGCCTTGTTGTGTGGCCAAACCACTTCATTTCCTCCGTTTGACTGTTTTGCAAGGGTTCTTTTTTGCCACCATCCTCGATCTGCTGCCAGACGTATCAGGGTTTTGCGGCCTGTAGTGATGTTCAGGATCCGCCTGAGGCACTTCTCTAAAAGGTTTGAATCGACGTTCAAAATCGGCAGTAATGTCCATGCTTCACAGCTGTAAAAGGCAATGGATTGAGGTGCCTGTAGAGTCTGCCTTGGTGGGGGTTTGATGTTGGGGTTCTCCCCCTTTCGCCAGCTATCATGGAGGAGAGTGCCACAGCAAGTCTGATCTTCACCTCTTTGTGCTCGTGCCTTTTTTGGGTATGACTGCCCCAAGGTACTTGAAAGTTTCCACCCCCTTGTTCTGCCCCTATCTTGAGCGGGGGGAGGGGCTGTGGTATTTTCACTAGGATCTTGCTCTTTTCTGTGCTGATCCCCATACCGTGGCATTGGCTGTTTTTCCGTCGGTGGTGAGACCGGGAGTTTCTTTCACTGCGGCCATGAGATCAATACGTCTGCGAACGAAGTTTGCAGACTGGCCTTCCTCCTATTGTGATTGTGGTCTTGAAGCCAAGGGGGCCCCCTGCATGTGTTCCCCCGGGAACACGTTAAAAAGAACGGGGGATAGGGGGCACCTTGTCGAACTCCAACTGAACCCGGAAGAATCCCCGATTCTCCACCCAAGGACTGCCTGTGGGAGCCATCACGCCTGGATGATTTTGAATCAGGCCCTCGTCGAAGCTATAGTTTTCCATGACTTCCCACAAGTTTTCTTGCCACACTCGATCAAAGCCTTCTTGAAGTAATGAATTTGTTTGGCTTAGCTGATTTTTGGAGATGCTTCTCTTGACATTCTGTTTGAAAAATCTTTCGACAGTGCTCGACCTGGTTGAACCCTGCCTGTTCTTCTGAAGGTTTTTTTCTGCTTGGGTTTTCTCGTTAAAGGCAATCTAGCATAACTTTGCTGGAGGTTATCAACTGATTTTCTGAAATTTGGCATTCTTCAGGTTCCCTTCTTTGGAAGGAACTATGAGGATTGGGTCCACTGTTCGGGCCCCACTCTTTGTGGTCCAATGCGGGGGCAGATGATTGTTATGCCTTATACCTCTGGCCTCCGTACTTATGGCTCACCCCGGGATGTTGTAAATCCCGGGTGATTTGCCTCCTTTCGGGGATCTACGCTTCTTCTACCTCTTCCTCCGACCTTGGTTTTCGGGATCGAGGGTCGGGGATTTGCTCGGAAGTTTGTTCGGATCATTTTCATTGAAATTGTACAGGTCTCTGCAATACCGTCCATCTCTTCTATAGGGGGGCCTCTCTGAAAGGACTGACCCCCCCTTTTTCTTCAATAACGGGGGTCTTTGGGTTTCTGGGCTTGGTTATTCTGATGGTCGGACGCCTCTTTGCTGTCTCCTTTCGCCATTTCCTTTTCAACCTTGGAGCATTTTTCTGACATCCAGTTTCCCCTGGCCTCAGTCATCTTCTTCTTGTTGATCTTTGACTGTTCTATATCTTCGGCCGTTTTCGGGGGTTTTTTTTCTTCACGGCTTTAGCTCCCTACGTTGGTCGCACGGGCCAGGGAAACCCTGGGAACCCCCGGGTTTGGGCTTTTTCCCTTTTTTTCCCGGGTCTCCAGCGCTGTCTCCGAATGGGCTTGCTGAAGGGGCTCAGTGAGTTGTTGAGTCACTTTGGGGAAATTCAATGCTGCAAATCTGCCCCCCATCTCAGCTTTAAAGATTTCAGGACTTCGGGGTCCTTCACTTTTCCGTTGAAACCCCAAACGGGGGGTTTCTCTTGGTTCTTGGTCTTCAGCTTATCTGTAGGGGCATGAGTCCAGTCGTGGGCCTACCAATATCAGCGCCAGGGAAACTTCTTGTTGGCTTTTGATGCTCATTAAATTTGTTTGGGGGGCCAAAATGTAGCATCTGGTTGTGTCTTCCCTTTGGTGAGTGCCACGTCTTCTTTTGATGTCTTGTGGGGGGATAAGGTTTGGCGACAGTAAGTTGGGTTCTTGCGAATTCCAAAAGTTGGGCCCCTATCATTAGTTGTCCCTCCAAAAACGCCTCTGCCCCGGCCATTGTCATAAGCGTCAGGGGCCCATCTGGCTTTCCCTCGCCCTGGGTCACGAAAAGTCCTTCTTTGGGGTTTTATTTGATGGGCTCTCCAGATCTTCGTAAAACACTCGATTGCTTATTTTATGTAGTCTGATGTTGGGGCTAGACTTGTTGATGGTCATTTTTTGTGGTTTTGCTGCGACACCATGGGGATCATCTGCTTGAAAAATTGGGGGGCAGCGATGAACTGTTAGTCCCTTCTTGTTGACAAAAATCCTATCCCTTTGGGGTTTGGAGTCGTCGCCAATATACCTATTTTGATCCTCCCGTAGTTCTTCGCCGAATCCGACACAACGGACTTCGGCCAGTCCCCGTATGTCCCATTCGAAACTTCGAAGTTTGTGGGTTAGCTCTTGGGGCTTCCACATGCGTACAAGGTACGGATGTTCCATGTACCAATGATGGTCCTTTCAGCCTGGAGTTGTAGCTGTTGTTTGCGTCCCAGTCGCATATTTTCCACCTCTATCCTGGAACGCTCCAATGGAAGGCGCGGTTGTTGGTATTCCGGGCCTCAACCGATCCGGCATGTCTTTCCTTGCAGTGTTGTCCATGTAGGTATTTCTGTGGGCGTGGATTGCTTGGCGGCGCCCATCTCCTCTCCAAGCTGCTATTTGCCCATAGCTGGGGATTTTTGGGTCGGGTTATCTCCCCACTGAGACAGGTAGTACTGGGTTACAGGTTACCAGTAGCAGAGGAACACCTCTGACTCTGACTCTGACACAACACACACACACACATAAACACACACATAAACACAACACACACAGAAACACATACACACACACAACACACACACACACACACACAAACACACCACACAAACACACACACACACACAAACACACACACAGCACACACACCACACACACACACAAACACACACAAACAAACACATACACACACACAACACACACACAAACCACACACACACAACACCCACAACACACACACACACATATGCACACACACACCACATATGCTACAGCTGGGAGGTTAATACTGTTGTACTTCGATCCCCAGGGTCTATGAAGTCCTGGGTTTGAATCCTGACTGTGGCATCTGGTACATGATGGGTGGGCATTTATACAATCTCCCAGGTCCACTTAAAATGTGAGCCCCCCCACCAGTGCTTGAATTTTCTTTGTGTATATACACATGCAAAAGATCACATATGCACATTAAAGTTGCTGTATTTCATATCAGCGTTTAGTCAGGTATTAAAACATGAACATACCAAGAATGCATCCTGTATGCAACTCTTAAGTGTGGAACGTGACAGCTGAGGCCAGCAGGCAGACCTCCTGCAGAGTTACATGCACAGAAGAAGACCAGGCACTGGGTACCCCACCTGGTAAGGGAACACAGGCAAAAGAAGAGAGAAGCACACACACACAAACACACACACACACACACAAACAACACACACACCACACACACACACACCACACCACACACACACACACACACACACACACACACACACACACACAACACACACGTGAGTACAAAAGTACACACTGGAAGAAAAGTTTGCTTGTATGGCTGTTTTCTAGTCTTGTAAGAGAGGAAGCCATTCTCCAACCTAAGAGGATCTTTCATTTCATGTTCATGTTTTAAGATTGCATTCCTTATCAAACCCTGTCTTAGAGGTTTAGGGAGAAAAGAAGCTTTGATTTTGCAGCATAGAAAAACAAAAACATATCAGGGAGGAAAGACTGACACAAAAACACGAACCAACTAACAAAACAATAACAATAACCAACACAGCAACTAGCAAAAATAAACAAAAATCCCATACAAAACAATGAAGACAACAACCAGAAACAATAAAAATAAACACAAACAAAATAATAAAAAGAAAATATCAAAACAAAGAAAACGATATGAGCAAACAAATAGATAAACAAACAAACTGACAGACAGACAATAACATTGAAATGGAAAGCAAAACAAAACAAAAAAGAGAAAGAAACAAAAAAGAAAAGAAAAAACTTAAAGAAAAATTCCTGTAAAAAAAACAAAACAGAAACACAAAAAAGAGTAATAAAAAAATTTAAAGAAAAAAGAAAAAAAGGTGAGTGTCAGGTTAGACACAGGGGAGTCCCCAGGGTGGCCAGCTTTTGGTCCACCCCTTGAATGGAGACATAGTCTAGCTGCTTCAGGCTCAGATAGTGTTCCCCTGTGCCAGTGGCTCACCCACTGACTGTCAGCTGCTGTGGGGTTTAAGAACTTGGTCCGCTGTGGTGCAATACCTCATCCATGGGACATAATGCTTCCTACTTTCTTGATACTACCAACATCAGTTATGCCCCATAACAGTCTTACTATCCTTTTCTTATCACTCACACAAACACACACACACACACACACACACACACACACACACACACACACACACACACACACACACACAAACACACACACACACACACACACAGACAGAGTGATATGGAAAGTACACACTGGAAACAAAGATTGCCTGTATGGCTGTTTTCTAGTCTTGCAAGGGAGGCAGCCATTCTCCAACCTAAGAGGATCTTTCATTTCATGTTCATGTTTTAAAATTGTATTCACCATCAAACCCTGTCTTAGAGGAGCAGGGTGATCAGAAGCCTTGATGATATATCAGCATTGAAAAAGAAAAACATAACGAGGAGGAAAGACTGACACAAAAACTAAAACCAACTAACCAAACAAACAAGAACAATAACCAACACAGCAACAAGCAGAAAATAAACAGAAATCCCAAACAAACAATAAAGACAACAACCAGAAACAACAAAATAAACCAAATTAAAAAAAAAAAAGCAAAAGAAACAAACAAATGAGCAAACAAATAGATGAACAAACAAACAGACAGACAATAACATATTGAAATGGAAAGGAAAACAAAACATAAACAATAAAGAAAACCCCCCAAAAATGAAAGAAAAATTCTTGAAAAAAAGAAGAAGAAAACAGAAACACAAAAAAGAGTAATAATATTTTTTTAAAAGAAAATGAAAAGTTGAGTTTCAGGTTAGATACAGGGGAGTCCCCAGGGTAGTCCACCCCTTGAATGGAGACATAGTCTAGCTGCTTCAGGCTCAGATAGTGTTCCCCTGTGCCAGTGGCTCACCCACTGACTGTCAGCTGCTGTGGGGGTTAAGAACTTGGTCCGCTGTGGTACAATACCTCGTCCATGGGACATCATGCTTCCTACTTCCTTGATACTGCCAACACCAGTTATGCCCTGTGATATTATTACTGTCTTTTTCTTATTACACACAAACACAGACACAGACAGACAGACAGACACACACACAAACACAAAACACACACACAAAACACACACACACACACACACACACACACACACACACACACACACACACACACACACACACACACACACACACACACACACACACACACATAACAGATGCTATAGCTGAAAAATGAAGACCATTTGACTTCAAACTTGTGGGTCCATGAAGTGATAGGTTTGAATCTTGGCTGTGGCATCTAGTAAATTAACGGTGGGGATTTATACAATCTTTTAGGTCCACTTCAAATGTGCACTTGCCAGTGCCTGAAGTTTTGTGTGCATTTACACATGCAGAGGATGAAATATGCACATTAAAGCTGCTGTACTTCATATCAGCATCTAGTCAGGTATAAAAATATGAACATACCAAGAGTGCATCCTGTATGGAACTCTGAAGTGTGGAATGTGACAGCTGAGGCCAGCAGGCAGACCTCCTGTAGAGTTACATGCACAGAAGAAGAAGACCAGGCACTGGGTAACCCACCTGGTAAGGGAACACAGGCAAAAGAAGAGAGAAACATACACACACACATGCACCCACGCATGCATACACGCACCTGCACACAAATACACAGAGATTGAAAGTACACAATGGAAGGAAAATTTGCCTGTATGGCTGTTTTCTAGTCTTGCAAGGGAGACAGCCATTCTCCAACCTAAGAGGATCTTTCATTTCATGTTCATGTTTTACAATTGCATTCCTTATCAAACCCTGTGTTAGAGGTTCAGGGAGAAAAGAAGCCTTGATTTTGCAGCATAGAAAAAGAAAGACATATCGAGGAGGAAAGTCTGACACAAAAAACAAACCAACTAACTAAACTATAACAATAACCAGCACAGCAACTAGCAGAAAATAAACAAAAATCCCAAACAAACAATGAAGACAACAACCAGAAACAACAAAAATAAACACAAACAAAATAATAAAAAGATAATATCAAAACAAACAAACAAATGAGCAAACAAACAAACAAACAAACAAACAAACAAGCAGACAGGCAATAACATATTATAATGGAAAGCAAAACAAAACAAACAAAAAAGAGAAAGAAAACCCCCCCAAAATAAAAGAATATTCTTGGGAAAAAAAGAGAAGAAAACAGAAACACAAAAAAGAGTAATAAAAAATTTTTAAGACAAAAGAAAAAAAAAGGTGAGTGTCAGGTTAGACACAGGGGAGTCCCCAGGGTGGCCAACTTTTGGTCCACCCCTTGAATGGAGACATAGTCTAGCTGCTTCAGGCTCAGATAGTGTTCCCCTGTGCCAGTGGCTCACCCGCTGACTGTCAGCTGCTGTGGGGGTTAAGAACTTGGTCAGCTGTGGTGCAATACCTTGTCCATGGGACATAATGCTTCCTACTTTCTTGATACTGCCAACACCAGTTATGCCTAATGATATTATTACTGTCTTTTTCTTAGTACACACACACACACACACACACACACACACACACACACACACACACACACACACACACACACCACACACACACACACCCCACACACACACATACACACACACATACACACACACTCACACACACATGACTGTGTGCACCTGCACACACACACAACACAACACACACACACACACACACACACACACACACACACACACACACACACACACACACACACACAAAACACACACACATGACAGATGCTATAGCTGAAAAATGAAGACCATTTGACTTCAAACTTGTGGGTCCATGAAGTGATAGGTTTGAATCTTAGCTGTGGCATCTAGTAAATTAAGGGTGGGGATTTATACAATCTTGTAGGTCCACTTCAAATGTGCACTTGCCAGTGCCTGAAGTTTTGTGTGTATATACACATGCAGAAGATGAAATATGCACATTAATGCTGCTGTATTTTCATATCAGCATTTAGTCAATTATTAAAACATGAACATACCAAGAATGCATCCTGTATGCAACTCTGGACTTTGGAATGTGCAGCTGAGGCCAGCAGGCAGACCTCCTGTAGAGTTACATGCACAGAAGAAGAAGACCAGGCACTGGGTACCACCACCTGGTAAGGGAACACAGGCAAGAGAAAGAGAAATACACACACACCACACACACATAACACACACACACACACACACACACACACACACACACACACACACACACACACACACACACACACACACACACCCCACACACACATGCACCACTCATGCATACACTCACACAGGTGCGTGTGCACACACAGATTGAATGTACACACTGGAAGCAAAGTTCGCCTGTATGGCTTTTTTCCCTAGTCTTGCAAGAGAGGCAGCCATTCTCCAACCTAAGAGGATCTTTCATTTCATGTTCATGTTTTAAAATTGCATTCCTTATCAAACCATGTCTCAGAGGTTCAGGAGAAAAGAAACCTTGATTTTGCAGCATAGAAAAACAAAGACATATCGAGGAGGAAAGTCTGACACAAAAACACAAACCAACTAACTGAACAATAACAATAACCAGCACAGCAACAAGCAGAAAAAGAAACAAAAATCCCAAACAAACAATAAATACAATGACCAGAAACAAGAAAAGAAAAAAAAAACAAAATATATAAAGATAATATCAAAAGAAACAAACAAATGAGTAAGCAAATAAATAAACAAACAATCAAACAAACAATCAAACAATAACGTATTGAAATGGAAAGCTAAACAAAAGAAAAAAGAGAAGGAAAACCCCCCCAAAATGAAAGAAAAATTATTGGGAAAAAGAAATAAACAGCAACACAAAAAAGAGTAATAAAAATTGTTTAAAAGAAAAGGAAAAAAGGTGAGTGCCCAGGTTAGACACGGGGGGGTCCCCAGGTGGCCAATTTTTGGGTCCACCCCTTGAATGGAGACATAGTCTAGCTGCTTCAGGCTCAGATAGTGTTCCCCTGTGCCAGTGGCTCACCCACTGACTGTCAGCTGCTGTGGGGGTTAAGAACTTGGTCAGCTGTGGTGCAATACCTCGTCCATGGGACATAATGCTTCCTACTTTCTTGATACTACCAACATCAGTTATGCCCCATAACAGTCTTACTATCCTTTTCTTATCACTCACACAAACACACACACACACAAACACACACACACACACACACACACCAAAACACACACACAACACACACACAACACACACACACACACACACACACACACACACACACACACACACAATGTGATATGGAAAGTACACTCTGGAAACAAAGTTTCCCTGTATGGCTTTTTTTCTAGTCTTGCAATGGAGGCAGTCATTCTCCAACCTAAGAGATCTTTCATTTCATGTTCATGTTTTAAAATTGTTTTCACCATCAAACCCTGTCTTAGGGGAGCAGGGTGATCAGAACCTTGAAGATATATCAGCATTGAAAAAGAAAAACATAACGAGAGGAAAGACTGACACAAAAACAAAACCAACTAACCAAACAAACAAGAACAATAACCAACACAGCAACAAGCAGAAAATAAACAGAAATCCCAAACAAACAATAAAGACAACAACCAGAAACAACAAAATAAACCAAATTTTAAAAAAAAAGCAAAAGAAACAAACAAATGAGCAAACAAATAGATGAACAAACAAACAGACAGACAATCACATATTGAAATGGAAAGGAAAACAAAACATAAACAATAAAGAAAACCCCCCAAAAATGAAAGAAAAATTCTTGGAAAAAAGAAGAAGAAAACAGAAACACAAAAAAGAGTAATAATATTTTTTTAAAAGAAAAAAGAAAATGAAAAGGTGAGTGTCAGGTTAGACACAGGGGAGTCCCCAGGGTGGCCAACGTTTGGTCCACCCCTTGAATGGAGACACAGTCTAGCTGCTTCAGGCTCAGATAGTGTTCCCCTGTGCCAGTGGCTCACCCGCTGACTGTCAGCTGCTGTGGGGGTTAAGAACTTGGTCCGCTGTGGTACAATACCTCGTCCATGGGACATCATGCTTCTACTTCCTTGATACTGCCAACACCAGTTATGCCCTGTGATATTATTACTGTCTTTTTCTTATTACACACAAACACAGACACAGACAGACCCCACACACCACACAACACAAACACAAAACACACACACAAAACACACACACACACACACACACACACACACACACACACACACACACACACACACACACACACACACACACACACACACACACATAACAGATGCTATAGCTGTAAAATGAAGACCATTTGACTTCAAACTTGTGGGTCCATGAAGTGATAGGTTTGAATCTTGGCTGTGGCATCTAGTAAATTAACGGTGGGGATTTATAATCTTGTAGGTCCACTTCAAATGTTTCACTTGCCAGTGCCTGAAGTTTTGTGTGCATTTACACATGCAGAAGATGAAATATGCACATTAAAGCTGCTGTACTTCATATCAGCGTCTAGTCAGGTATAAAAACATGAACATACCAAGAGAGCATCCTGTATGGAACTCTGAAGTGTGGAATGTGACAGCTGAGGCCAGCAGGCAGACCTCCTGTAGAGTTACATGCACAGAAGAAGAAGACCAGGCACTGGGTAACCCACCTGGTAAGGGAACACAGGCAAAAGAAGAGAGAAACACACACACACATGCACCCACGCATGCATACACGCACAGGTGCGTGTGCACACAAATACACAGAGATTGAAAGTACACAATGGAAGGAAAATTTGCCTGTATGGCTGTTTTCTAGTCTTGCAAGGGAGACAGCCATTCTCCAACCTAAGAGGATCTTTCATTTCATGTTCATGTTTTACAATTGCATTCCTTATCAAACCCTGTGTTAGAGGTTCAGGGAGAAAAGAAGCCTTGATTTTGCAGCATAGAAAAACAAAGACATATCGAGGAGGAAAGTCTGACACAAAAAACAAACCAACTAACTAAACTATAACAATAACCAACACAGCAACTAGCAGAAAATAAACAAAAATCCCAAACAAACAATGAAGACAACAACCAGAAACAACAAAAATAAACACAAACAAAATAATAAAAAGATAATATCAAAACAAACAAACAAATGAGCAAACAAACAAACAAACAAACAAACAAACAAACAAACAAGCAACAGGCAATAACATATTATAATGGAAAGCAAAACAAAACAAACAAAAAAGAAAAGAAAACCCCCCCAAAATAAAAGAATATTCTTGGGAAAAAAAGAGAAGAAAACAGAAACACAAAAAAGAGTAATAAAAAATTTGTAAGACAAAAGAAAAAAAAAGGTGAGTGTCAGGTTAGACACAGGGGAGTCCCCAGGGTGGCCAACTTTTGGTCCACCCCTTGAATGGAGACATAGTCTAGCTGCTTCAGGCTCAGATAGTGTTCCCCTGTGCCAGTGGCTCACCCGCTGACTGTCAGCTGCAGTGGGGGTTAAGAACTTGGTCAGCTGTGGTGCAATACCTTGTCCATGGGACATCATGCTTCCTACTTTCTTGATACTGCCAACACCAGTTATGCCTAATGATATTATTACTGTCTTTTTCTTAGTACACACACACACACACACACACACACACACACACACACACACACACACACACACACACACCACACACACACACACACACACACACACACACACACATACACACACACATACACACACTCACACACACATGCCTGTGTGCACCTGCACACACACACACACACACACATACCACACACACACACACACACACACACACACACACACACACACACACACACACACACACACACACACACACACAAAAAACACACACACACACACACACACACACACATGACAGATGCTATAGCTGAAAAATGAAGACCATTTGACTTCAAACTTGTGGGTCCATGAAGTGATAGGTTTGAATCTTAGCTGTGGCATCTAGTAAATTAACGGTGGGGATTTATACAATCTTGTAGGTCCACTTCAAATGTGCACTTGCCAGTGCCTGTAGTTTTGTATGTATATACACATGCAGAAGATGAAATATGCACATTAATTAATGCTGCTGTATTTTCATATCAGCATTTAGTCAATTATTAAAACATGAACATACCAAGAATGCATCCTGTATGCAACTCTGGACTTTGGAATGTGCAGCTGAGGCCAGCAGGCAGACCTCCTGTAGAGTTACATGCACAGAAGAAGAAGACCAGGCACTGGGTACCCCACCTGGTAAGGGAACACAGGCAAGAGAAGAGAGAAATACACAACACACCACACACACATACACACACACACACACACACACACACACACACACACACACACACACACACACACACACACACACACACACACACACACACACACACACACACACACACACACATGCACCACTCATGCATACACTCACACAGGTGCGTGTGCACACACAGATTGAATGTACACACTGGAAGCAAAGTTTGCCTGTATGGCTGTTTTCTAGTCTTGCAAGAGAGGCAGCCATTCTCCAACCTAAGAGGATCTTTCATTTCATGTTCATGTTTTAAAATTGCATTCCTTATCAAACCATGTCTCAGAGGTTCAGGGAGAAAAGAAACCTTGATTTTGCAGCATAGAAAAGCAAAGACATATCGAGGAGGAAAGTCTGACACAAAAACACAAACCAACTAACTAAACAATAACAATAACCAGCACAGCAACAAGCAGAAAAAGAAACAAAAATCCCAAACAAACAATAAATACAATGACCAGAAACAAGAAAAGAAACAAAAACAAAATATATAAAGATAATATCAAAAGAAACAAACAAATGAGTAAGCAAATAAATAAACAAACAATCAAACAATAACGTATTGAAATGGAAAGCTAAACAAAAGAAAAAAGAGAAGGAAAACCCCCCAAAATGAAAGAAAAATTATTGGGAAAAAAGAAATAAACAGCAACACAAAAAAGAGTAATAAAAATTGTTTAAAAGAAAAAGGAAAAAAAGGTGAGTGTCAGGTTAGACACAGGGGAGTCCCCAGGGTGGCCAGCTTTTGGTCCACCCCTTGAATGGAGACATAGTCTAGCTGCTTCAGGCTCAGATAGTGTTCCCCTGTGCCAGTGGCTCACCCGCTGACTGTCAGCTGCTGTGGGGGTTAAGAACTTGGTCAGCTGTGGTGCAATACCTCGTCCATGGGACATAATGCTTCCTACTTTCTTGATACTGGCAACACCAGTTATGCTCTGTGATATTATTACTGTCTTTTTCTTATTACACACACACACACACACACACACACACACACACACACACACACACACACACACACACACACACACACACACACACACACAAACACACACACACACACAACACTCACACACACACACACACACACACACACACACACACACACACACACACACACATACACACAATGTACCATCTGGAAATAAAAGATTGACTTGACTTAACTTCACATACACACACACACACACACACACACACACACACACACACACAACACACACATACACACACACACACACACACACACACACACACACACACACACACACACAACACACACACACACATTATGATATCAAAGTACACACTTGAAACACAGCTTGCCTGTATGGGTGTTTTCAAGTCTTTCAAGGGAGGCAGCCATTCTCCAACCAAAGAGGATCTCTCATTTCATGTTCATGTTTTAAAATTGTATTCATCATCGAACCCTTTCTTAGAGTACCAGGGTGATCAGAAGCCTTGATGATATATCAGCATTGAAAAAGAAAAACATAACGAGGAGGAAAGACTAACACAAAAACTAAAACCAACTAACCAAACAAACAAGAACAATAACCAAAACAGCAACAAGCAGAAAATAAACAAAAATCCCAAACAAACAATAAAGACAACAAAATAAACCAAAATTTTTTTTTATAGCAAAAGAAACAAACAAATAAGCAAACAAATAGATGAACAAACAAACAGACAGACAATAACATATTGAAATGGAAAGCAAAACTAAACAAAACAAAAAAAGATAAAGAAAAACCCTCCCAAAATGAAAGAAAAATTCTTGGAAAAAAGAAGAAGAAAACAGAAACACAAAAAAGAGTAATAATATTTTTAAAAAATAACATAAAAAGGTGAGTGTCAGATTAGACACAGGGGAGTCCCCAGGGTAGTCCACCCCTTGAATGGAGACATAGTCTAGCTGCTTCAGGCTCAGATAGTGTTCCCCTGTGCCAGTGGCTCACCCGCTGACTGTCAGCTGCTGTGGGGGTTAAGAACTTGGTCAGCTGTGGTGCAATACCTCGTCCATGGGACAACATGCTTCCTACTTTCTTGATACTGCCAACACCAGTTATGCCTAATGATATTATTACTGTCTTTTTCTTAGTACACACACACACACACACACACATACACACACACACACACACACACACACACACACACACACACCACACACACACACACACACACACACACACAAAACACACACACACACACACACACACAGAGTGATATGGAAAGTACACTCTGGAAACAAAGATTGCCTGTATAGCAATTTTCTAGTCTTGCAAGGGAGGCAGCCATTCTCCAACCTAAGAGGATCTTTCATTTCATGTTCATGTTTTAAAATTGTTTTCTCCATCAAACCCTGTCTTAGAGGAGCAGGGTGATCAGAAGCCTTGATGATATATCAGCATTGAAAAAGAAAAACAGAACGAGGAGGAAGGACTGACACAAAAACGAAAACCAACTAACCAACCAAACAATAACAATAACCAACACAGCAACAAGCAGAAAATAATAAGCAATCACAAACACATAATAAAGACAACATCCCAGAAACACCAAAATAAACAAAACAAACAAGAAACTAGCAAAAGAAACAAACAAATGAGCAAACAAATAGATAAACAAACAAACAGACAGGAAAGCAAAACAACACAAAACAAAAAAGAACCGCACCCCCCAAAAAAAAAAAGAAAAAAAATGAAAAGAAAAATTCTTGGCAAAAAGAAGAAGAAAACAGAAACACAAAAACGAGTAATAATTTTTTTTTTAAAGAAAAAATAAAATAAAAAGGTGAGTGTCAGGTTAGACACAGGGGAGTCCCCAGGGTGGCCAACTTTTGGTCCACCCCTTGAATGGAGACATAGTCTAGCTGCTTCAGGCTCAGATAGTGTTCCCCTGTGCCAGTGGCTCACCCACTGACTGTCAGCTGCTGTGGGGGTTAAGAACTTGGTCAGCTGTGGTGCAATACCTCATCCATGGCACATAATGCTTCCTAATTTCTGATACTGGCAACACCAGTTATGTCCCATGACATTCTTATTATTTCTTTTAAATGAATGAATAAACGATTAGAGGGTCAATTAACAAACATGACAAATAAAGAAACAAACAGATAATAAATTAATAGACAACCAAATATCACTGACAAACAATCCAGCTATCTAATTTCAGTTCATTTATTTATTTCTTCTTTCATTTTTAGAACCATGCAATAAGCACTCAGGAGCTTTTTTTTCCGTTCAGTCCCTATGTGTATACAGGTTTGTAAATTTTGACATCAGTTCCCACTGGCACACAACGGCCTACTCTACCAAAAAGTGGAATAGGTTTTAACATGTGTGCAAAATGTTCTTCGTGCGTTTACACATAGGACCTCAGTTTATAGTCTCATCTGAAGGACTTTTGGGGAGAGTGGAGTCATCACTGATGTTGAAGGAGATTCAAACCCTAGTTAGCAGATCACTAATACATCACTCTGACTACCAGGCTATCCCATTCATAATTGATTTAACCATTTGTTAATCTATTGGTTATGATTCTCTACTTTTGAAGATGGTGCGTATAAGGTACTTTTGTTGTTCCTGATGCACTGTTCTCAGAGTAATAATGGATTACTACACACACACACACTATCCTGAAAAAGAAGAAGAAAATAACACAACAAAAACTGAGCAATATATATTTTTTTTAAGAAAAGAAGAAAAATAAAAGTCCTTTGGATGAGACTATAAACCAAGGCCCCTTGTGCGCCAATTCATGCAGAACATTTTGCACATGCCTTAAATCCTATTCCACTTTTCAAAAGAGTAGGCCATTGTGTGCCAGTGGGAACGGATGACAAAATTTAAAACAACGCATACACACGGGGACTGGATGTAAAAAAGCACATGAGTGCTTATTCCATTATCCTCGATATAAAAGAATAAATAAATAAATAACACTGATCTGTAGCTATTTATATGATTTCACTCTGGTACTTCTGTTTCCAGTCAGCCTTTCATTTCTTGCTGTTGTTGGGTGTTCCCCAGCTTGACGCCCTGAAGGTCACCCAGACTCTGCACTCTTCATCCCACCTAGACATCACTGTGAGATCCAAAGCACACACTGGAAGCAAAGTTTGCCTGTATGGCTGTTTTCTAGTCTTGCAAGGGAGGCAGCCATTCTACAATGTAAGAGGATCTTTCATTTCATGTTCATGTTTTAAAATTGTATTCGTCATTGAACCCTGTCTGAGAGATGCAGGAAGGTCTAGAAACCTTGATATATGAGCATTGAACAAGATAAAAAATGTCATTTAGCAAAGATTAAACAAAATCAAATGCCAACTAGAAAAAACCCACAACAATTAACAGACCAACAAGTAGAAAACAACCCCCCCCTCCCCTCCACTAAAAAAAACAACAACAAAAAACAACAACCGAGAAGCAACAAAATAAAAAGAAACTGAAAACAAGAAAACATCAAAATAAATGAAGAGCAAACAGATAGTCTAACATACAAACATATAACATCAAAAAGGAAAGCAAAGCAAAGCAAAACCAACTTTTAAAAAAATCCTCAAAAACCAGAAAACAGCACACAAAAACAGAGTAATAAAAAAGTTTAAAAAGAAAAGAAAAAGGTGAGATGCAGAAAGGTCCAGACACCTTGGTATATCAGCATTGAACAAGACAAAAAAGTCAGTTAGCAAAGATTAAACAAAATCAAATACCAACCAGGCAAAAACAACCAACAAGCAACAAGTAGAAAACAAACAAATCCCCCAATCCCCCTCCCCCAAAAAAACCACCACCAACAACAACCCCACAACAACAACAAGCCAACAACCAGAAGCAACAAAATAAAACAAAAACAAAGCTAAAACAAGAAAATATCAAAACAAACAAATAGCAAATATAATAATCCCCCAAACACACAATAACATATAAAAAGGAAAGCAAAGGAAAGCCCCAATTTTTTTAAAGAAGCAAAATCTCAAAAAACTGAAAAAGCAAACAAAACAGGGTAATAAAAAAAAAGGTGATGTCAGGGTTTGCACAGGGGATCCCCGGGTGGCCAACACACACACACACACACAACACACAAACACACACACACAAACACACCCACACACACCCACACACACAACCACACACCCCACACATAACAGATCCCTTTAGCTGAAAAAGGAAGACCATTTGACTTTAACTTTGGGTCCATGAAGTGATAGGTTTAAATTCTTGGCGTGGATCTAGTAAATTAACGGGGGGGATTTATACAATCTTTTGGGTCCACTTCAAATTTTGCCTTGCCATGCCTAAAGTTTTGTGTCATTTACAAAGCAAGGATGAAATTTGCACATTAAAGTTTCCTGTACTTCATATCAGCTTCTAGTCGGGTATAAAAATATGAACATCCCCGAGGCCCCCCTGTAGGGAAATCGGGAAGTGTGGAATGTAAACAGTGAGGCCAGGGGCAGACCTTTAGAGTTAATGCACAGAAGAAAAAGACCGGGCACGGGGTAACCCCCGGGGTTGGGAAAAACAGGAAAAAAGAAGAGAGAAAAAACACACACACATGCACCCACCATCATAACGCACCTGCACACAAATACACAGAGATTGAAATACCCAAGGAAAGGGAAAAATTTGCCTTTTAGGGCTTTTTTTTCCCTAGTCTTGCAAGGGAGACCCCCCCATTCCCCAAACCCTAAAAGGATCTTCTTTTCATGTTCATGTTTTCCCTTTTGCATTTTTTTACAAACCCTGGGTTAGAGGTTCAGGGGAAAAAAGGCCTTTGATTTGCAGCATGAAAAAGAAAAAACATATCGAGGGGGAAATTTCTAAACACAAAAAAAAAAACCAATTTAACTAAATTTAATAAAAATTAACCAGCACAGAAAACTAGCAAAAAAATTAAAAAAAAATCCAAACAAACAATGAAGAAACAACCAAAACAACAAAAATAAACACAAAACAAAATAAAAAAAAATAAAAACAAAACAAAAAAAAAAAAAATGAGCAAAAAAAACAAAAAAACAAACAAAAAAACAAGCAGACGGCAATAACATTTAAATAATGGAAAGAAAAACCCAAAACAAAAAAAAAAGGGGAAAGAAAACCCCCCCAAAAATAAAAAAATTATTTTTTGGGGAAAAAAAAAGAAAAAGAAAACAAAAAACCAAAAAAAGAGTAATAAAAAATTTGAAAGGGACAAAAAGAAAAAAAAAGGTGAGTGTAAGGTTAGACACAGGGGGGGTCCCCGGGGGGCCATTTTTTGGTCCCCCCCTTTTTAATGGGGGGACATAGTCTAGCTGCTTAAAGGTCGGGATAGTTTTCCCCTGGGGCCAGGGGCTCCCCCCGCGCTGTCAGCTGCTGGGGGGGTTAAGAACTTGGTAGCGTGGTGCAAAACCGGGTCCATGGGACAAATGCCTTCCCTACTTTTTTTGGATACTCCCAAACCCCAGTTATGCCAAATTAAATTTTATTCTGCCCTTTTTTTTATTACAAAACCACACACAAACACACAACACACAAATAACACACACACACACCCCAAACACAACACACCCACCCCACACACCCCCACACAAACACATACACACACCCATACACAAAATTTACAAAACATGCTGTTTTGCCCCTGCAACACACACAACAACCCTAAAAAACACACACCACAAAACACACAACAAACCACACACACAAAAAACACACACACAAAAAAACCACACACATGAAATTGCTATAGCTAAAAAATGAAGCCCAAAATTTGACTTCAAATTTTTGGTCCAAAAGTGATGGGTTTTGGAATCTTAGCTGGGGCATCTAGAAAATTTTAAGGGGGGGATTTATAAACTTGTAGGCCCACTTCAAATGTGCACTTCCCAGTGCCTGAAGTTTTTGTTTTATATACACATGCAGAAGATGAAATAGGCACTTTAATGTGCGGGATTTTCATATCAGATTTAGTCAATTTTAAAACATAAACCATACCAAAAAATGCATCCTGTATGAAAATTTGGATTTTGGAATTGCAGCTAAAGGCCAGCAGGCGGGACCCCCTTTTGATTTACATGCACAGAAAAAGAAGACCGGGCCACTGGGTACCCCACCTGGTAAGGGAACACGGAGAGAAGAGAGAAAAAACACAAAAACCCACAAAACCCAACACACACACACCCCACACACACACACAAAACCCACCACCCACCCCCACACACCCAACTCAACACACACACACACCCCCTTGCACCCCCATGATAAAACTCACACAGGTGCGTGTGCACCAAACGATTTGAATGTAACAAAAGGGAAAAGCAAAGTTCGCCGGGAGGGGCTTTTTTCCCTAGTTTGCAAGAGGGGGCAGCCATTCCCCCATCCAAAGAGGATCTTTCTTTTCTTGTTCATTTTTTTAAAATTGCACCCCTTATAAAAACCAGGGCCCCAAGGGGTTTCAGGGAGAAAAAAACCTTAAATTTGCGGGCATAGAAAAAAAAAAAAGGAAAATATCGAGGGGGAAAATTTCCCCCCACAAAAACAAACCAACTAATGAAAAAAACAAAAAACCAGCACAGCAACAAGCAAAAAAAGGGAAAAAAAAAAAATCCCAAACAAACAAAAAATTACAATTGGACCGGGAAACAAGAAAAGAAAAAAAAAAACCAAAAATAAAAATAGAAATTTAAAAAAGAAACAAAACAAAGGAGTAAGCAAAAAAAAAAAAACAATCAAACAAACAATCAAACAAAACGTATTGAAAGGGAAAGCTAAAAAAAAAAAAAAAAGAGAAAAAAAACCCCCCCCAAAAAATAAAGAAAAATTTTTGGGAAAAAAAAAAAAAACAGCAACACAAAAAAGAGTAATAAAAATTGTTTAAAAAAAAAAGGGAAAAAAAGGGGGGTTGTCAGGTTAAAACAAAGGGGGGCCCCCAGGGGGGCCCAAATTTTTTTGGTCCCCCCCTTTAAATTGGGGGGCATAGTCACGGCTTCAGGCTCAGTAGTGTTCCCCTTTTGCCATGGTCACCCACGACTGTCAGTGCTTTTGGGGGTTAAAAAATTTGGGGCACTGTGGGGAAATTTCCTCACCCTGGGAAAAATGCTTCCTACTTTTTTGGGTTTCACCAAATCATTTTATGCCCCAAAAACCAGTTTACTACCCTTTTCTTATCACTCACACAAACACACAACACACAAAAAAACCACACAAACACACACACAAAAACACAAAAAAAACCCCCACCCCCCCCCACACACACACACAACTCCCCAACCCCAAACAAAACACCCACACACCACAAACACAAGTGATAGGGAAAGAACACCGGAAAAAAATTTTCCCTTTTAGGGCCCGGGTTTTCTAGTCTTGCAATGAGGCAGTTTTCCCAAACCTAAGGATCTTTCTTTTCAGTTTTTTTTTTAAAATTTTTTTCCCACCATCAAACCCTGTCTTAGGGGGCAGGGGGATCAGAAGCCTTGAAAAAATATATCAGCTTTAAAAAAAGGAAAAACAGAACGAGGGGGGAAAAACGGACACAAAAACTAAAACCAACTAACCAAACAAACAAGAACAAAAACCAACAAAAAAAGCAACAAGCAAAAAAAAAAGAAATCCCAAAAAAACAAAAAAGGGACAACAACCAAAACAACAAAAAAAACCCAAAATTTTTTAAAAAAAAAAAGCAAAAAAAACAAAAAAATGAGCAAAAAAATAGATGAACAAACAAAAAGAAAGAAAAATCAAAATATTGAAAGGGAAAGGGAAAAAAAAACCCAAAACAAAAAAGAAAACCCCCCCAAAAAAATGAAAGAAAAATTTTTGGAAAAAAAAAGAAGAAAAACAAAAACACAAAAAAGAGAAATTTAATTTTTTTTTTAAAAGAAAAAAGAAAATAAAAAGGTGAGTGTGGTTGAAAGGGGGGCCCCCCAAAGGGTTTGGCCCAAAATTTTGGCCCCACCCCTTGAATGGAGCCCAAGTCTAGCTGTTCGGGCCTCAGATAGTGTTCCCCTGTGCCAGTGGCTCCCCCCCTGCTGTCAGCTGCGGGGGGGGTTAAGAATTTGGGCCGCTGGGGTAAAATCCCTCGTCATGGGACATAAATGCTTCTATTTCCTTGATACCCCAACACCATTTTATGCCCTGTGATATTTTTACTGCCCTTTTTTCTTATTACAACAAAAACAGACAAAAGCAGCCCACACAAAACAACACACCAAACACAAAACACACACAAAAAAAAAACACACCACACCCCACACCCCACACACCACACACCCCACACCCACACACACACCCACACACAAAACACAAAACATAAAATGCTAAAGCGGGAAAATAAGGGCCCAAATTTGCTTAAAATTTTTGGGGTTCCTTGAAGTATGGGTTTTGAATTTTGGGCTGTGGCATTGGGTAAATTAACGGTGGGATTTTTACAATTTGAGGCCCACTTCAAATGGCACTTCCCAGTGCCTGAAGTTTTGTGTGCATTTACCCCTGCAAAAGAGGGAAAAATGAAAATTAAAAGTTTGGTTTGTACTTCATATCAGCGTTAGTCAGGTATAAAAACATGAACTCCCAAGGGGAGCATCCTGTAGGGAAACTCTGAATTTGTGGAATGGACAGCTGGGGCCCAGAGGAGACCCCCTGTAGATTTAAAATTGCACAGAAAAAAGGGACCAGGCCTGGGAAACCCAAACCTGGTAAGGGAAAAACAGGCAAAAGAAGAGAAAAACAACACACACATGCACCCACGCTAAATACACGCACAGGTGCGTGTGACACAAAACACAGAGTTTGAAAGTACACAAGGGAAAAGGAAAAAATTTTGCCGGTAGGCTTTTTTTGGTTTTGGGAAAGGGGAGACCCCAAATTTCCAACCAAGAGGATCTTTCATTTCATTTTTCAGGGTTTTAAAATTGGGCTTTCCCCTTATAAAACCCCTGTTTTTAGGGTTCGGGGAGAAAAGAAGCCTGTTTTTGCGAAAGAAAAAAAAAAGGGGACATTCGAGGGGGAAAAGTCTGACACAAAAAAAAAACCCAAAACTAACAAAAACTATAACAAAAACCCAACACAGAAACAAAGAGAAAATAAAAAAATCCAAACAAACAATGAAAAAAAAACCCAGAAACAAAAAAATAAACAAAAAAAAAAATAAAAAAAAGGTAATATAAAAAAACAAACAAACAAATGAGCAAACAAACAAAAAAAAAAACAAACAAACAACAAAAAAAAGCGGGACAGGCAATAAACATATTAAAAGGGAAAAAGAAAAACCCAAAACAAAAAAAAAAGGAAAGAAAACCCCCCAAAATAAAAGAATATTTTTGGGGAAAAAAAGAAAAAGAAAAAGAAACACAAAAAAGGTAAAAAAAAATTTGTAAGACAAAAGAAAAAAAAGGGAGTGCCCCGGGGTTGGCCCACGGGGAGCCCCCAGGGTGGCCAACTTTTGGTCCACCCTTGAAGGGAAACCCATAGCCCTAGCTGCTTAAAGGTTCAAAAGGGGTTTTCCCCCTGGGGCCAGGGGCTCCCCCCGCGGACTGTCACTGAGGGGGGGTTTTAAGAATTTGGGTCACTGTGGTGCTATACCTTGTCCAGGGCTTCATGCTTCCTACTTTCTTGTTTACTGCCAACACCAGTTATGCCTAATGAATTATTACTGTTTTTTTTCCTTAGTAAACACACCCAAAACACACAAAACCCCCCAAAAAACACACACACAACACGCACACACACACCACACACCCCACACCACAAAACCCCAACACACACAACACAAAACAAAACCCCAAAACACAATAAACACACACCCCTGTGTGAAAACCTCACACCACACACACACACAAAAAACACCCCAACACCCAAAACACACCACAACCCCAAAACACACACACACACACACAAACACACACACACACAAAAAACAAAAACAAAACACACACACACAACACACAAGGACAGAGTATAGCAAAAAAATTTGAAAAACCCATTTGATTTCAATTTGTGGGTAAATTGAAGTGATGGGTTTGAATTTTTGTGTGGAATCTAGAAAATTAACGGGGGGTTTTTAACAATTTTGTGGTCCATTTCAAATGTCCCCTTTCCCAGTCCCTGTAGTTTTGTATGTATTTTACACATGAAAAGATGAATATGCACATTAATTAATGCTGCTTTTTTTCCCATAACATTTAGTCAATTATTAAAAATGAACAACCAAGAAGAAATGGGGGATGAAAACCTTGGTTTTTTGGAATGTGCTAGGCCAGCAGGCAGACCTCCTGAGATTTTACATGCACAGAAGAAAAAGGGACCAGGAAATGGGTACCCCCCCGGGAAAGGGGAAAACCACGGGAAAGAGAAGAGAGAAAACACACCCCCAACACACATCCCACACACACACCACACACCACAAACCATTTAAACAAAAACACACACACACACACACCCAAAACCAAAACCCCCACACACACACACAAAAACACCCAAAACCACCACTTTCACCCTCATCCCATAAACTCCCCACAGGTGGTGTGCACACACAGATTGAATTACCCTGGAAGAAAAGTTTCCCTGGGGGGCTTTTTTCTAGTTTTTGAAAGGAGAGGCAAACCCAAATTTCCCCAAACCCCTAAGAGGATCTTTCTTTTTCATGTTAATTTTTTTTAAAAAATTTGCATTCCTTATCAAAAAATTTTCCAGGGGTTTTCAGGGAAAAAAAAACCTTGTTTTGCGCAAAAAAAGAAAAGGGGACATACAAAGGAGGAAAGTCTGACAAAAAAACCCAAAAAACCAAAAACTAACAAAAAATAACAAAAACCAGCACAGCAAAAAAGCAAAAAAAGAAAAAAAAAACCCCCCCCAAAAAAAACAAAAAAAACAATGACCAGAAAAAAGAAAAGAAACAAAAAAAAAAATTTTTAAAAAGATAAAAATCAAAAGAAACAAAAAAATGAGTAAGAAATAAAAAACAAAAAATCAAACAATAAAAATTGAAAGGGGGAAGCAAAACCCAAAAAAAAAAAGAAAAGGGGAAAAACCCCCCAAAAGGAAAAAAAAATTTTTGGGAAAAAAAAAGAAATAAAAAAGCAACAAAAAAAGAGTAAAAAAATTTTTTGTTTTAAAAAAAAAAGGAAAAAAGGGGGTTGTCGGGTTTAGCCCAAAGGGGAGTCCCAGGGGCCAGCTTTTGGAAAAACCCCTTGAATGGAGACAAGTCAGCTGCTTCGGGCTCGGGATAGGGGTTCCCCGGGCCCCAGTGGTCCCCGCTAAATGTAAATGCTGTGGGGGTTAAGAACTTGGTCAGCTGTGGGGGCAAAAACCGGGGTTTCCAAAAATGGGAAAAATGTTTCCCTTTCTTTCTTGTTACGGCAACACCAGTTAGGGCTCTGTGATATTAACTGTCTTTTTCTTATTACACACACACACCACACACAAACACACCCCCAAAACCCACACCCCAAACCACCCCAAAACACACACACACACACACAAAACAACAACAAAACACACAAAACACACAAAAAACTCCACACACACCACAAAACCCCACACACACACACCAAACACACACACACAAAACAAAACACAAAATGTACCATCGGAAATAAAAGATTGTTTGGATTTAAAACTTACATACCCACACACACACAAACACCACACACACACAACACCACACCCCAACAACAACCACCCCACAAACACACCAAAAACACAAAAACCCACACAAAACACACACACACACCACACTTTATGATACCCAAATTTCACCCTAAAACACAGCTTCCTGTATGGGTTTTCAATTTTAAAGGGAGGCAGCATTTTTCCAAAACCAAAAGGGATCCCATTTAAAGGGTTAATGTTTTAAAATTGTATTCTTATCAAACCCCTTTCCCTTAGAGTCCCAAGGGTGATCAGAACCCTTTGATGAAATTAGCAGGAAAAAGAAAAAACATAACGAGGGGAAAAGGACTAACAAAAAAAACTAAAACCAACAAAACCAAACAAACAAAAACAATAAACCAAAAAAAGCAACAAGCAGAAAATAAACAAAAACCCCAAAAACAAACAAAAAAAACAAACAAAAAAAACCCAAAAATTTTTTTTTTATGGGCAAAAGAAACAAACAAATAACAAACAAATGATAAACAAAAAAAAACAGACAGACAAAAACATATTGAAAGGGAAAAGGGCAAAACTAAACAAAAAAAAAAAAGAAAAGAAAAACCCTCCCAAAATAAAAGGGAAAAATTTGGAAAAAAGAAGAAAAAACAGAAACAAAAAAAAGGAGTAATAATATTTTTAAAAAATAACAAAAAAAGGTGAGTGTCAATTAGACACAGGGGAGCCCCCAGGGAAAGTCCCCCCCAATTGAATGGAGAAAAAGTCTAGCTGCTTCGGGCTGGGATAGTTTTCCCCCGGCCAGGGGTTTCACCCGCTGACTGTCAGCTGTGTGGGGGGTTAAGAATTTGGGGCACTGTGGTGCAATACCTCGTCATGGGACAACATGCTTCCTACTTTCTTGATATTTGCAACCCCAGTTATGCCAAAAGATATTATTACTGATTTTTCTTGGGTAACACACACACACCCACACACTTTCCCAAAAACAAAAACACCACACAAACAAACCACCCACACACACACAAAACACACCCCCTTCACACCACACACACACACACTTCCAAAACACACAAAAACAAAAAGAGTGATAGGGAAAAGTCCCTTCTGGAAAAAAATTTTTTGCCGGGTATAGCAATTTTCTAGTCTTGAAAAAGGGGGGCACCTTTTCCCAAACCTAAGAGGTTTTCTTTCATGTTCATTTTTTTAAAAATTTGTTTTTCCATAAAACCCCTTTGTTTTTAGAGGAGCAGGGGGGATCAGAAGCCTTGAGGATTATCACCCATTGGAAAAAGAAAAACAAACAGGAGGAAGGACGACAAAAAAACAAAAACCCAAAACAAACCCAAACCAAACAATAACAATAACCAACACAGAAAAAAAAGGCAGAAAAAAAAAAGCAATCAAAAACACATAAAAAAGGACAACACCAAAAAAAACCAAAAAAAAACAAACAACAAAAAACCCCTAGAAAAAAAAAAAACAAATGACAAAAAAATAGTTTAAACAAACAAACAGACGGGAAAAGCAAAAAAAACACAAAAAAAAAAAGAACCGCACCCCCCCAAAAAAAAAAAAAAAATGAAAAAAAAATTTTTGGGCAAAAAAGAAAAAAGGAAAAAGAAAACAAAAACAGTAATAATTTTTTTTTTAAAGAAAAAAAAAAAAAAAAGGGTGATGCGGGTTGACACGGGGGGTCCCCAGGGGGGCCCCAACTTTTGGTCCACCCCTTGAATGGGACATAGTCAGCTGCTTCAGGCTCAGATAGTTTTCCCCCCTGCCTTTTGGCTCCCCATGACGGGCGCTGCTGGGGGTTAAGATTTGGGTCAGTGTGGGCAAACCTAACCCATGGCACAAAAGGTTCCTATTTCTTGATTTTTTGGAAACACCAGTTAGCCCCCAGACATTCTTATTATTTTTTTTTAAAATAATAAAATTAAAAATTAGGGGGGTAAAAATTAAAAAACAGAAAAATAAAAAAACAAACAAAATAAATAAAATAGAAAACCCAAAAATGTCACTGACAAAAAAACCCAGCTATTAATTTCATTATTTATTTTTTTTCTTTCTTTTTTTTGGAACCTTGCAAAAGCACTAAAGGGCCCTTTTTTTTTTCCGTCGGGGTCCCTAGTGTAAAAGGTTTGTAAATTTTGACATAAATTCCCACTGGAAAACAAAGGCCCCAACTACCAAAAAAATGGAAAAGGTTTTAAAAAATTGTGCAAAATGTTCTTCGTGCGTTTACACATAGGACCCAGTTTTTAGTCTAATTTAAGGGCTTTTTGGGGGGAAATGGAAATCATCATGTTTTTTGAAGGAGAATTTAAAAACCTAGTTAGGATCACTAAACAAACACTTTTGGGCTACCCGGCTATTTCCCTTTTTATTAAATTTATTTAAACCCTTTGGTTTTAACTATTGGTTTTGGTTCTCTACTTTGAAAATTTGGGGGCGTATAAAAGGCTTTTGTTGTTCCTGATGCAAGGTTTTTCAGAGTAATAAAGGATTACTACACACCCCAACACACTATCCTGAAAAAAAAGAAGAAAAAACACAACAAAAACTGGCAAAAAAAAATTTTTTTAAAAAAAAGAAAGAAAAATAAAAGTCCTTTGGATGAACCCTTTTAAAACCCAAAGGCCCCTTTTGCGCCCAATTTAAAAAAGAACATTTTGCACATGCCTTAAAACCCCCATTCCCTTTTCAAAAGAGTTTGGCCTTTTTTTTGCCAGGGGGAACGGGGTGACAAAATTAAAACAACGCAACCCCACGGGGGCTGGATGTAAAAAAGCAAATGAGTGCTTTTCCCTTTTCCTCGATATAAAAGAATAAAAAAATAAAAAAACACTGTTTTGTAGCTATTTTATGAATTTTAATCTGGTACTTTTTGTTTCCCTCCGGGCCCTTTATTTCTTTCTGTTGTTGGGTGTTTTCCCCGCTTGACGCCTGAAGGGCACCCCGACTCTGCACTCTTCATCCCACCTAGACATCACTGTGAAAATCCAAAGCACACATGGAAGCAAAAATTTTGGGCCCGTTTTGGCTGTTTTTAGTCTTGGGAAGGGAGGCAGCCATTCCCCCAATTTTTTAAAAAGGACTTTTATTTCAGGTTTATGTTTTTAAAATTTTATTCGTCATGAACCCTTTTCTGAGGGGATGCAGGGGAAAGGGCTAGAAACCTTGGAAAATATGGCATTGGGAAAAAGATAAAATTGGGCATTTTGGGAAAGATTTAAAAAAAAATCAAAGGGGGAATAGAAAAAACCCAAAAACAATTAACGCCCAAAAAGTAAAAACACCCCCCCCCCCCCCCTCCACTAAAAAAAAAAAACAAAAAAAAACAACAAAACCCAGAAAACAACAAAAAAAAAAAATGAAAAAAAAGAAAACATCCCAAAAAAAATGAAGAGCAAACGATAGGGCTAAAAATAAAAAACAAATTTTTCAAAAAGGAAAGCAAAACAAAGCAAAACCAACTTTAAAAAAAAACCCCAAAAACCAGAAAAAAAGAAAACAAAAACGAGTAAAAAAAAAAAGTTTTTAAAAAGGGAAAGAAAAAAAGGGGAGATGCAGAAAAAGGGCCCAAACACCCTTTGGGATATCAGCATTGAACAAGACAAAAAAAGTCAGTTAGGGAAAGATTAAACAAAATCAAATACCAACCAGGGCCCAAAAAAAAACCAAAAGAGCAAAAAAGTAGAAAAAAAAACAAAATCCCCCCAACCCCCCCCCCCCAAAAAAAAAACCCCCACCAACAAAAACCCCCCAAAAACAACAGAACAAAACCCGAAACATCCAAAAAAAAACAAAAAAAAAGCTAAAACAAGGAAAAAAATAAAAACAAACAAAAAAGCAAAAATATAAACCCCCAAACACCCCAAAAAAATTTAAAAAGGAAAACAAAGGAAAGCCCCAAATTTTTTTTTTAAAAAAGCAAAAAACTTCAAAAAAATGAAACGGGGCCCAAAAAAAAAGGGAAAAAAAAAAAAAAAGGTGGTGTCGGGGTTTTTCACAGGGGGGTCCCCGGGGGGGCCAACTTTTTGGGGCCAAAACCCCCGAATGGAGAAAAAAATCTAGCTGCTTCGGCTAGATAGGTTTTTCCCCTGTGGGCCCGTGGTCAAACCCCCTGCTTTACAGCTGCTTTTGGGGGGTTAAAACTTTGGGCAGCTGTGGGGGGGAAATTCCTCTTTCCATGGGCATAATGCTTCCTTCTTTCTTGATACGCCAACACCGTTATGCTCTAGGTAATTTATTTTTTTAAAAAACCCCACCCAAAACCCCACACACACCACAACCCCACACAAACACACACCACAACACACCCCACACACACAACACCACCAAAACACACACCACCCAAAAACCCCACACACACACACAAAACACCCACCACAAACACACACACACACACACACCACCAAACGTGATATCAAAGTCCCTTGGGAAAAAAAGATTGTCCCGTATGGCGTTTTGTAGTCCGGGAAAAGGGGGGCAGCTATTTTCCAACCCCAAAAGGATCTTTCATTCCCTTTTTTTATGTTTTAAAAAATTTTATTTAAACACAAAACCTAAACTTAGAGGGGGGAAGGGGAACCTTGTTTATTTTTGGGGGAATTTAAAAAGAAAAAAATTATTTAAGAGGGGAAAAAGTGAAACAAAAAACCAACCAAAATAAACAACAACCCAAAAAACCAAACAACACCCCCCAAAAAACAGAAAATTAAACAAAAATTCCCCCAAACAACAAAAGAGACAGCAAAAAAAAAACCAAAAAAAGGGGAAAAAAAAAAAAAGCCAAAAAAAAACAAAAATGTGCAAACACTTAAAAAAAACTTTCAAACAGACAGACAATAACCTATTGAAAAAGGAAAGGAAAAAAAAAACAAAAAAAGAAAAAGAAAAAAAAAAAAGAAAAATTCCTGGAAAAAAAAGGAAAAAAAGAGCAAAAAACACAAAAAAAAAAAAAAAATTTTTAAAAAAAAAAAAAAGAAAAAAGGTGAGTGTCAGGGGGAGAAACAGGGGGTCCCCCGGGGGGCCCGCTTTGGGCCACCCCTTGAAAGGAGGGCTTAGTCCCAGCTGCTTTGGCTCCCGATAGTGTTCCCCCGTGCCATGGGTCACCCGCTGGGCGGGGAGCTGCTGGCGGGTTTTAAAAACTTGGTAGGGGTTGCAATACCTCCTCCATGGCACATAATTTATTATTACTGTCCTTTTTCTTTTTACCACACCCACCCCACAAACACACACACAACACACACACTCACACCCCACACACAAAACACACACACAACCACTTTACAAAAACACACACAACACCACCACAAAATACACACACACAAAACCCCAAACACAAACAACCACACACAATTTCACAACACACAAAACACACACAAAACAACCCCACACCCACAACACACAAACACAAACACACACACACACACCACACAATATGACAGGGTGTAATGCGGGAAAAATTTTAAAAATGTTGTAATTTGAGCCCCCGGGTCCAAAGAAATTTTGGGTTTGAAACTTGGGGGGTGGAATAAAATGAATTTAAAAGGGGGGGAAATTTTGGGACATTTCCCGGCCACTTGAAGTATACACCTGCCAGGCTTGAAAATTTTTTTTGGGTATTCACACGGGAAAGATCAATTTGCACATTAGATTTGCTGATTTCATACAGCGTTTTGTTTTGGATTAAAACTTTAAAATACCAAGAATGCATTCGGGTGGGGAACTCGGGAAATTTGGGGAAAGGGACAGCTGAGGCCCGCAGGCAGACCTCCGTAGAGTTACTGCACAGAAGAAGAAACCCGGACTGGTTAAACCCAAACCTGGTAAGGGGAAAACAGGCAAAAAAAGAAGAGAAAAAAAAAACACCGAGAGAAAGACAACCCGAAAACCCAACCCCACAAAAATCCCCCATACACCAAAAACACAAAAACACACACACACCCCCACAACAACACCCCCCACACACAACACACATACATAAATACACCACAATACACACAAATCCCCAGTTTAAAAGGACACCTGGAAGAAAAGTTTGGGCCCCATCTTTTTTTGGGGCTTTTCAAGGAGGCAGCCAATTTTCCAACCCAAAAGGATCTTTTAATTTAAAGTTTTGTTTTAAAAAATTGGGATTTCCCTTTTCAAAACCCCGTGTTTGATGCAAGGGGGAAAAGGGAAACCTTGATTTTTGGGAGCATAGAAAAAAAAAAAGACAAACGAGGAGGAAAAACGACCAAAAACACAAACCAACTACTAAAAATAACAATAACCAACACAGCAAATAGCAGAAAATCAAACCAAAAAACCCAAAAAAAACAATGAAGGGCAAAAACCAAAAAAATTAAAAAAAAAAAAAAAAAATAATAAAAAAAACAATCAAAAAAAACAAACAAAAAGAGCAAAAAAATAGTTTTAAAAAAACAAACTGCCAGACAGAAAAAACATTAAATGGGGCAGGAAAAAAAAAAAACCCAAACGAGAAAGAAAACCAAAAAAAGAAAAGAAAAAAAATGGGAAAAAAAAAAAATTTCCCGGGAAAAAGAAAAAAAAAAACAGAAACCCCCAAAAAGAGTTTAAAAAAAATTAAAAAAAAAAAAAAAAAAAAAAGGGGAGGGCAGGTTAAGGGCACAGGGGATCCCCAGGGTGGCCAACCCCTTGGTCCACCCCCTTTAATGGGGAAAAAGCTGCTTTCTTCTGGCTCAAAATGTGTTCCCCTGTGCCGGGGCTCCCCCCGCGCTGTCGCTTCTGTGGGGTTTAAGGGAACTTGGGGCAGCTGTGGTGCAATACCTCGCCAAAGGGGCTAATGCTTTCCCAATTTTTTGGGTTTTGGTTTAAAACCCGTTATGTCCCCCCGGAATTCTTTAATTTTTTTCTTTTTAAAAGGAAAGAATAAAACGATTAAGGGTCAAATAACCCAAAAATGCAAATAAAGAAAAAAAACGATTTTTAAAAGATTAAAACAACCAAATGTCAAAAAACAAACAATCCAGCTATCTTAAATTTTTGTTAAATTTTTTGATTTTTTCTTTCCAAATTTTTTTTAAAAAGCAATAAGCAATCAGGTGGGTTTTTTTCCCGTCCTTTTCCCTTTTTTGTATACAGGTTTGTAAAATTTTTTCCCTCAGTTCCCCCTGGGGAAAACAAGGGGCCCACTTCTAACAAAGAGGGAATAGGTTTTTTTCATTGTGCAAGATGTTTGGGGGGGGTTTACAATGACCCCCGTTTATGTTCATCGGGAAGGGCTTTTGGGGGGAGTGGAGTCCCTCAATGTTTTTGAAGGAGATTCAAACACTGGTTAGCGAACATATTTCATCACTTTGAATAACCCGGCTTTAAAAAATAAATTTTATTTAACCATTTGTTTATCTATTGGTTTTTGATTCTTTACTTTTGAAGATGGTGAGTAAAAAGGTTTTTTTTTCTTGTTTTTTCCTTTATTTCACTGTTTCAGGTAATAAAGGGATTAGTTGACCTGACTTCAGGCTTCCATTTTTGTGAACATAACACAACAACAAAAAACAACAACCGAGAAGCAACAAAATAAAAAGAAACTGAAAACAAGAAAACTCAAAATAAATGAAGAGCAAACAGATAGTCTAACATACAAACAATAACATCAAAAAGGAAAGCAAAGCAAAGCAAAACCAACTTTTAAAAAAAATCCTCAAAAACCAGAAAACAGCACACAAAAACAGTAATAAAAAGTTTAAAAAGAAAAGAAAAAGGTGAGATGCAGAAAGGTCCAGACACCTTGGTATATCAGCATTGAACAAGACAAAAAAGTCAGTTAGCAAAGATTAAACAAAATCAAATACCAACCAGCCAAAACAACCAACAGAGCAACAAGTAGAAAACAAACAAAATCCCCCAATCCCCCTCCCCCCAAAAAACCACCACCAACAACAACCCACAACAACAACAGCAACAACCAGAAGCAACAAAATAAACAAAAACAAGCTAAAACAAGAAAATATCAAAACAAACAAAATAGCAAATATATAATCCCCCAAACACACAATAACATATCAAAAAGGAAAGCAAAGGAAAGCCCCAAATTTTTTTTTAAAGAAGCAAAAATCTTCAAAAAACTGAAAACAGCACAACAAAACAGGGTAATAAAAAAAAAAGGTGAGTGTCAGGTTAGACACAGGGGAGTCCCCAGGGTGGCCAACTTTTGGTCCACCCCTTGAATGGAGACATAGTCTAGCTGCTTCAGGCTCAGATAGTATTCCCCTGTGCCAGTGGCTCACCCACTGACTGACAGCTGCTGTGGGGCTTAAGAACTTGGTCAGCTGTGGTGCAATACCTCATCCATGGGACATAATGCTTCCTACTTTCTTGATACTGCCAACACCAGTTATGCTCTATGATATCATTTTATTACACACACACACAAACACACACACACACACACACACACAACACACACACACACACACACACCACACACACACACACACACACACACACACACACACACACACACACACACACACACACACACACACACACACACACACACACACACACACACACACACACTGTGATATCAAAGTACACTCTGGAAACAAAGATTGTCTGTATGGCTGTTTTGTAGTCCTGCAAGAGAGGCAGCTATTTTCCAACCTAAGAGGATCTTTCATTCCATTTTCATGTTTTAAAATTGTATTAATCATCAAAACCTATCTTAGAGGGGCAAGGAGAAGCCTTGATGATATCTGGGAATTGAAAAAGAAAAACATATTGAAGAGGAAAGAGTGAAACAAAAAACCAACCAATTAAACAACAACAATAACCAACAAGCAGAAAATTAAAACAAAAATCCGAAACTAACAACAGAGACAGCAAAATAAACCAAAAAAGAGAGAAGAAAATAGCAAAACAAACAAACAAATGTGCAAACACATAAACAAACATACAAACAGACAGACAATAACATATTGAAATGGAAAGGAAAACAAAACAAAAAAAGAAAAAGAAAAAAAAAAAAGAAAAATTCCTGAAAAAAGAAGAAAGAGCAACACACACAAAAAAGAAAAAAAATTTAAAGAAAAAAAAAGAAAAAAGGTGAGTGTCAGGTTAGACACAGGGGAGTCCCCAGGGTGGCCAGCTGTTGGTCCACCCCTTGAATGGAGACATAGTCTAGCTGCTTCTGGCTCAGATAGTGTTCCCCTGTGCCAGTGGCTCACCCGCTGACTGTCAGCTGCTGTGCGGGTTAAGAACTTGGTCAGCTGTGGTGCAATACCTCCTCCATGGCACATAATGATTATTACTGTCTTTTTCTTATTACACACACACACACACACACACACACACACACACACACACACACACACACACACACACACACACACACACACACACCACACACACACACACACACACACACACACACAACATACACACACACACACACAAACACAAACATACACACACACATACACAACACACACACACACACACACACACACACACACCACACACACACACACACACACACACACACACACACACACACACACATATGACAGATGCTACTGCTGAAAAGTTAAAACTGTTGTACTTTGATCCCAGGGTCCATGAAGTTCTGGGTTTGAATCTTGGCTGTGGCATCAAGTGAATTAAGGGTGGGATTTGTACAATCTTCCAGTCCACTTGAAGTATACACCTGCCAGTGCTTGAATTTTCTTTGTGTATCACACATGCAGAAGATCACATATGCACATTAGATTGCTGTATTTCATATCAGCGTTTAGTTAGGTATTAAAACATGAACATACCAAGAATGCATTCTGTATGCAACTCTGAAGTTTGGAATGTGACAGCTGAGGCCAGCAGGCAGACCTCCTGTAGAGTTACATGCACAGAAGAAGAAGACCAGGCACTGGGTACCCCACCTGGTAAGGGAACACAGGCAAAAGAAGAGAGAAACACACACAGAGAGACAGACAGACAGACACACACACACACATATACACATACACACACACACACACACACCACACACACACACACACACCACACACACACACACACACACACACATACATACATACACACACACATACACACAAATACACAGATCAAAAGTACACACTGGAAGAAAAGTTTGCCTCTATAGCTGTTTTCTAGTCTTGCAAGAGAGGCAGCCATTCTCCAACCTAAGAGGATCTTTCATTTCATGTTCATGTTTTACAATTGCATTCCTTATCAAACCCTGTGTTAGATGCTCAGGGAGAAAAGAAGCCTTGATTTTGCAGCATAGAAAAACAAAGACATATCGAGGAGGAAAGACTGACACAAAAACACAAACCAACTATCTAAACAATAACAATAACCAACACAGCAACTAGCAGAAAATCAACAAAAATCCCAAACAAACAATGAAGACAACAACCAGAAACAATAAAAATAAACACAAACAAAATAATAAAAGAACATATCAAAACAAACAAACAAATGAGCAAACAAATAGATAAACAAACAAACTGACAGACAGACAATAACATTGAAATGGACAGGAAAAACAAAACCACAAACGAGAAAGAAAACAAAAAAGAAAAGAAAAAAAATGAAGAAAAATTCCTGGAAGAAGAAAAAGAAAACAGAAACACCAAAAAGAGTAATAAAAATTAAAAAAAAATAAAAAAAAAAGGTGAGTGTCAGGTTAGACACAGGGGAGTCCCCAGGGTGGCCAACTCTTGGTCCACCCCTTGAATGGAGACATAGTCTAGCTGCTTCTGGCTCAGATAGTGTTCCCCTGTGCCAGTGGCTCACCCGCTGACTGTCAGCTGCTGTGGGGTTTAAGAACTTGGTCAGCTGTGGTGCAATACCTCGTCCATGGGACGTAATGCTTCCTAATTTCTTGATACTGGTAACACCAGTTATGTCCCATGACATTCTTATTATTTCTTTTAAATGAATGAATAAACGATTAGAGGGTCAAATAACAAACATGACAAATAAAGAAACAAACAGATAATAAATGATTAGACAACCAAATGTCACTGACAAACAATCCAGCTATCTAATTTCAGTTCATTTATTGATTTTTTCTTTCATTTTTAGAACCATGCAATAAGCACTCAGGTGCTTTTTTCCTGTCCAGTCCCTATGTGTATACAGGTTTGTAAATTTAGACATCAGTTCCCACTGGCACACAATGGCCTACTCTAACAAAGAGTGGAATAGGTTTTAACAGTGTGGCAAGATGTTCGTGTGTGTTTACACATAGGACCTCAGTTTATAGTCTCATCTGAAGGACTTTTGGGGAGAGTGGAGTCATCACTGATGTTGAAGGAGATTCAAACACTGGTTAGCAGATCACTAGTACATCACTCTGACTACCAGGCTATCCCATTCATAATTGATTTAACCATTTGTTAATCTATTGGTTATGATTCTCTACTTTTGAAGATGGTGAGTACAAGGTACTTGTGTTGTTCCTGATGCACTGTTCTCAGAGTAATAATGGATTAGTTGACCTGACTTCAGGCTTCCATTTATGTGTACATAACACACACACACACACACACACACACACACACACACACACACACACACTATCCTGAAAAAAAAGATCGGTGGTCTAGAGGTAATGCGCCTGTCTAGAATGCGAAAAGTCCGGGTCCGGGTTGGGTGTGTGCGTGGTTCGTACCCCGTTTGGGCCCGAAATTTTTCCCCATCCATTAGACCATGAGTGGTGGTCTGGGCGCTAGTCTTTCGGATGAGACGATAAACTGAGGTCCCGTGTGTTACACAAAATTTTCAGCGCACGTAAAAGAACCCACGGCAACAAGAGAGTTGTCCCTGGCAAAATTCTTGGAAAAAAAGCCACTCTGATAGGAAAACAAATACAGCTGCAGACCAAAAGAAAAAAAAAGAAAAAAAAAGGGTGGCGCTGCTCTTGTGGCGACGCACTCTCCCCGGGGAGAGCAGCCCGAATTTCACGCAGAGAAATCTCGTGACATAAAGTGGTATAAAAATAAATAAAATAAATAAATAATAAAGAAGAAAAGAACACAACAAAAACTGAGCAATATATATATTTTTTAAGAAAAGAAGAAAAATAAAAGTCCTTTGGATGAGACTATAAACCAAGGCCCAGTGTGCACCAATTCATGCAGAACATCTTGCACATGCCTTAAATCCTATTCCACTTTTCAAAAGAGTAGGCTATTGTGTGCCAGTGGGAACAGATGACAAATTTAAAAGAACGCATACACACGGGGACTGGATGTAAAAAAGCACATGAGTGCTTATTCCATTATCCTCGATATAAAAGAATAAATAAATAAATAACACTGATCTGTAGCTACTTATGTGATTTCACTCTGGTAGTTCTGTTTCCAGTCAGCTTTCATTTCTTGCTGTTGTTGGGTGTTCCCCAGCTTGACACCCTAAAGATCACCTAGACTCTGCACTCTTCATCCCACCTAGACATCACTGTGAGATCCAAAGCACACACTGGAAGCAAAGTTTGCCTGTATGGCTGTTTTCTAGTCTTGCAAGGGAGGCAGCCATTCTCCAACCTAAGAGGATCTTTCATTTCATGTTCATGTTTTAAAATTGTATTCGTCATTGAATACTGTCTGAGAGGTGCAGGAAGGTCTAGAAACCTTGATATATCAGCATTGAACAAGAAAAAAGAAGTCAATTAGCAAAGATTAAACAAAATCAAATGCCAACTAGAAAAAACCCACAACAATTAACAGACCAACAAGTAGAAAACAACACCCCCCCCCCCCCCCCCCCACTAAAAAAAACCCAGCAAAAAACAACAAAAGAGAAGCAAAAAATAAAAAGAAACTGAAAACAAGAAAACATCAAAACAAATGAAGAGCAAACAGATACCTAACATACAAACAATAACATCAAAAAGGAAAGCAAAGCAAAGCAAAACCAACTTTTAAAAAAATCCTCAAAAAACAGAAAACAGCACACAAAAACAGAGTAATAATCAAACTTTATAAAGAAAAGAAAAAGGTGAGATGCAGAAAGGTCTAGACACCTTGGTATATCAGCATTGAAAAAGAAAAAAAAGTCAGTTAGCAAAGATTAAACAAATCAAATACCAACCAGGCAAAAACAACCAACAGAGCAACAAGTAGAAAACAAACAAAATCCCCCCAACCCCCCTCCCCCCCACCCCCACCCCAAAAACAACAACAACAACCCCACAACAACAACAACAACAACAGCAACAACCAGAAGCAACAAAATAAAAACAAAAACAAACTAAAACAAGAAAATATCAAAACAAACAAATAGCAAACAGATAATCCCCCAAACGCACAATAACATATCAAAAGGAAAGCAAAGCAAAGGCAAAAAATTATTTTTACAAGAAGAAAAATCTTCAAAAAACTGAAAAACAGCACAACAAAACAGGTAATAATAAAATTATAAAAAGGTGAGTGTCAGGCTAGACACAGGGGAGTCCCCAGGGTGTCCAACTTTTGGTCCACCCCTTGAATGGAGACATAGTCTAGCTGCTTCTGGCTCAGATAGTGTTCCCCTGTGCCAGTGGCTCACCCGCTGACTGTCAGCTGCTGTGGGGGTTAAGAACTTGGTCAGCTGTGGTGCAATACCTCGTCCATGGCACATAATGCTTCCTACTTTCTTATACTGGCAACACATTATGCCTAATGATACCATTTTATTACACACACACACACACACACACACACACACACACCACACACACACACCACACAACACACACACACACAACACACACAACACACAACACACCCACACACACAACACACACACAACACACAACACACACACACACTGTGATATCAAAGTACACTCTGGAAACAAAGATTGTCTGTATAGCTGTTTTCTAGTCCTGCAAGAGAGGCAGCTATTTTCCAACCTAAGAGGATCTTTCATTCCATTTTCATGTTTTAAAATTGTATTAATCATCAAAACCTATCTTAGAGGGGCAAGGAGAAGCCTTGATGATATCTGGGAATTGAAAAAGAAAAACATATTGAAGAGGAAAGAGTGAAACAAAAAACCAACCAACTAAACAACAACAATAACCAACACACCAACAAGCAGAAAATTAAAACAAAAATCCGAAACTAACAACAGAGACAGCAAAATAAACCAAAAAAAGAGAGAGAAAAATAGCAAAACAAACAAACAAATGTGCAAACACATAAACAAACATACAAAACAGACAGACAATAACATATTGAAATGGAAAGGAAAACAAAACAAAAAAAAAAAAGAAAACAAAAAAAAAAAAATTCCTGGAAAAAAGAAGAAAAGAGCAACACACACAAAAAAGAAAAAAAAATTTAAAGAAAAAAAAAGAAAAAAAGGTGAGTGTCAGGTTAGACACAGGGGAGTCCCCAGGGTGGCCAACTTTTGGTCCACCCCTTGAATGGAGACATAGTCTAGCTGCTTCAGGCTCAGATAGTGTTCCCCTGTGCCAGTGGCTCACCCGCTGACTGTCAGCTGCTGTGGGGGTTAAGAACTTGGTCAGCTGTGGTGCAATACCTCGTCCATGGGACATAATGATTATTACTGTCTTTTTCTTATTACACACACACACACACACACACACACACACACACACACAGAACACACACACACACATACATACATACACATACACACACACACCACAAACACAAACATACACACACACACAGACACACACACACACACACATACATACATACACACACACACACACAAACACACACACACACACATGACAGATGCTACTGCTGTGAAGTTAAAACTGTTGTACTTTGATCCCCAGCCTCCATGAAGTTCTGGGTTTGAATCTTGGCTGTGGCATCAAGTGAATTAAGGGTGGGGATTTGTACAATCTTCCAGGTCCACTTGAAGTATACACCTGCCAGTGCTTGAATTTTCTTTGTGTATTCACACATGCAGAAGATCACATATGCACATTAGATTTGCTGTATTTCATATCAGCGTTTAGTTAGGTATTAAAACATGAACATACCAAGAATGCATTCTGTATGCAACTCTGAAGTGTGGAATGTGACAGCTGAGGCCAGCAGGCAGACCTCCTGTAGAGTTACATGCACAGAAGAAGAAGACCAGGCACTGGGTACCCCACCTGGTAAGGGAACACAGGCAAAAGAAGAGAGAAACACAGACACACAGACACACACAGACACACACACACACACACACACACACACACACACACACACAGACACACACACACACATACACACACACACACACACACACACACATATATTATATATATATATAATACTGTGAGTACAGAAGTACACACTGGAAACAAAGTTTGCCTGTATGACTGTTTTCTGGTCCTGCAAGGGAGGCAGCCATTCTCCAACCTAAGAGGATCTTTCATTTTTCATGTTCATGTTTTACAATTGCATTCCTTATCAAACCCTGTGTTAGAGGTTCAGTGAGAAAAGAAGCCTTGATTTTGCAGCATAGAAAAACAAAGACATATCGAGGAGGAAAGACTGACACAAAAACACAAACCAACTAACTAAACAATAACAATAACCAACACAGCAACCAGCAAAAAATAAACAAAAATCCCGAACAAACAATGAAGACAACAACCAGAAACAATAAAAATAAACACAAACAAAATAATAAAAAGAACATATCAAACAACAAACAAAATGAGCAAACAAAATAAACAAACAAACTGACAGACAGGGCAATAACATTATTTTTTCTTCATTTTTAGATACCATGCAATAAGCACACTAGGGGCTTTTTTCCAGTTCAGTCCCTATGGTGTATTACAGGTTTGTAAATTATGACATCAGTTCCCACTGGCACACAATGGCATACTCTAACAAAGAGTTTAGAATAGGTTTTACATGTGTGCAAGAGGTTCTTTTGTGCGTTTACAATAGGTCCTCAGTTATAGTCTCATCTGTAGGACTTTTGGGGAGAGTGGAGTCATCACTGTGTTGAGGAGATTCAAACCATGTTTAGCAGATCATTAGTACATCACTCTGACTTCCAGGCTATCCATTCATCAATTGATTTACCCATTTGTTAAATTATTGGTAATGTTCTTACTTTTGAAGATGGTGAGTATATTGTATTGTGTTGTTCCTGGTGCATGTTTCAGAGTAATTATGGATTAGTTGACCTGACTTCAGCTTCCATTTATGTGTACATAACACACACACACACACACACACACACACACACCACACACACACACCAAACACACACACACACACTATCCTGAAAAAAGTTCGGTGGTCTAGAGGTAACAGCCTGTCTAGGAATGCGACAAAGTCCGGGTCGGGTGTGTGCTGGAAATAAAGCCACTCAGATAGGGGAAACAAAACAGCTGACAGGACCAAAATAGGGTGGCGGCTCTTTGTCGCGACGACGCGCCTCCCCGCTCTCCCCGGGGAGGAGCCAGCCCGCCGAAAATTTAAGCAGAGAAATCTCGGGACTTATAGTGTGTGGTTAGAAAATAAATAAATAAATAAAGAGAAAAGAACACAACCAAAAACTGAGCAAATATATATTATTTTTTTAAGAAAAGAGAAAAAATAAAAGTACTTTGGATGAGGACTATAATAATCAAGGCCCAGTTGTGACCAATTCATGCAGAACATCTTGAATGCCTTAAATCCTAGTCTCTTTTCAAATGTGTAGGCTATTGTGTGCCAGTGGGAAACAGATGACTAATTTAAAAGAACGCATACACAAGGGGGACTGGGATGTAAAAAAAGCACATGAGTGCCTTATTCCCATTATCCTCGCTATAAAAGAATAAATAAAATAAATAACACTGATCTGTAGCTATTTATATGAATTCACTCTAGGTACTTCTGTTTTCCAGTTCAGCTTTCATTTCTTGCTGTGGTTGGGTGTTCCCAGCTTGACACCCTGAAGGTCACCCTGAATCTGCACTCTTCATCCCGCCTAGCAGCACTGTGAGATCCAAAGCAACACTGGAAGCAAAGTTTGCCAGTATGGCTGGTTTTCAGTCTTGCAAGGGAGGCAGCCTTTCTCCAACGTAAGAGGATCTTTCTTTCATTTCATGTTTTAAAATTGTATTCGTCATTGAACCTGTCTGAGAGAGAGATGCAGGAAGGTCTAGAAACTTGATACAATCAGCATTGAACAACGAAAAAAATATCAATGAGGAAAGTTTAACAAAATCCCAACCAACTAGAAAAAAAACAACAAACCAGCAAAAGTAGAAAAACAAACAAAATCCCCCTCAAAAACAAACAAACAACAAACCACAACAACAAGAACTAAGCAAACAACACCAACAACCAAAAGATAAAAACAAACAAAAAACACACTAACAAAAGAAAATGCTAAAACAAACAAGAACAACACAAAATCAAAGAAACACATGATAAAACAATCAAAATAAAAGGAATGCAAGCAAAACCACATGGAAAAAAAGAGAAAATCTCAAAAAATAAAGTAGCACACTAAAAGAGGAAATAATAAGCAAATAAAAAATGTAAAAAGGTTGAGTGTGGATCAGCCACAGGGGAGTCCCCAGGTGGCAACTTTGGTCCAACCTTGAATGGAGACATAGGCTAGTGCTTAGGTCAGATAGTGTTCCCTGTGCCGGTGGCTCACCTGCTGACTGTCAGCTGCTGTGGGGGTTTAAGGAAAACTTGGTCAGCTGTGGTGCAATAACCTCGACCATGGCACATAATGTTCTACTTTCTTTAATACTGAAACATCAGTTTCTACCCTTTGATATTATTACTCTTTTTCTTATACTCAACACACACACACCACACCACACACCCAAACACAAACTCACACCCCCCCCCCACACACACACACACACACACACACACACACACAAACACACACCACACACATAACACACACATAAAAAATACACACACACAAACACACACACACAACACAACACACACACACACACAAAACAACACACAACCACAACACACACACACACACATGAAAGATGCTACTGATGAGAGGTTTTAAAACTATTTGTACCTTCAATCCCCAGTGTCTATGAAGTCTTGGGTTTGAATCTTGGCTGTAGAACCTGGTGAATTATGGGTGGGCATTTATACAATCTCCCAGGTCCACTTGAAGTGTGCATTCATTATCCTCGAAAGAAAAAAAGTCATTGTCATTGTCATTGTCACCTGCTAGTGTGTGAAATTCGTTGTGTATTCACACATGCAAAAGATCACATAATTATGCACATTCAATTTGCTGTATTTCATATCAGCGTTTAGTCAGGTATAAAAACATGAACATACCAAGAATGCATTCTGTATGGAACTCTGAAGTGTGGAATGTGACAGCTGAGGCCAGCAGGCAGACCTCCTGTAGAGTTACATGCACAGAAGAGAGACAGGCACTGGGTTAACCCACCTGGTAAGGGAAACAGGCAAAGAATGAGAGAAACACAGACACACAGACACACCACAGAAACACAGACCACCACACACAGACACACACAAACATTCCACACACACACACACAAAAACACACACACACACACACACACACACACACACACACACACACACACACACTCACACAGACACACACACATTCTGTGAGTACAGAAGTACACACTGGAACTAAAGTTTTGCCTGTATGTCTGTTTTCTGGACCTGCAAGGGAGGCAGCCATTCTCCAACCTAAGAGGATCTTTCATTTTTCTGTTCATGTTTTTCAATTGCATGTCCTTATCTAACCCTGGTTAGAGGTTCAGAGAAAGAAGTCCTTGATTTTGCAGCATAGAAAAACAAAGACATATCGAGGAGGAAAGAACTGACACAAAAACACAAACCAACTATCTAAACATAACAATAACCATCCACGCAATAGCGTAAATATAAACAAAAATCCCAAAACAACAATGATGACAGCAACCACAAAAAATAAAATTAAACACAAACAAAATAATAAAAGGAATATATCAAAACAAACAAACAAATGGAGACAAAACAAATAGATGAACAAACTGACAGAAAGACATAACATTGAAATGGACAGGGGGAAAAAAACCAAAAAAGAGAAAGAAAACAAAAAAAGAAAAGAAAAAAAAATGAAAAGAAAAATTCCTCGGAAAAAGAAAAAGAAATCAGAAACACCAAAAAGAGATATAAAAAAAATATTTTAGAAAAAAAAAGTGAGTGTCAGGTTAGACACAGGGTGATGTCACCATGGGTGGCCAACTTTTGGTCCACCCTTGAATGGAGAATAGTCTAGTGCTTCAGGCTCAGATAGTGGTTCCCCTGTGCAGTGGCTCACGCTGACTGTAGCTGCTGTGGGGTTAAGGACTTGGTAGCTGTGGTGTCAATACCTCATCCATGGCACATAATGTTTTACTTTACTGTCTTTTTTCTTATTACACACACACACACACACACCACAAACACCCACAAACAATACACACAACACACACACCAAGACACACACAACACCACACACACAAACAAACCACACACACCACATACACACCACACACACACACAAAAACACAAACATCACACACAACACACATACACCAGCACAAACACACACACACACACACACACACACACACACACACAACACTTGGACATATGCTAATGCTGTGAAGTTAAAAATGTTGGTACTTTTGATCCCAGGGTCCATGAAATTCTGGGTTTGAAATCTTGGTGTTGCATCAAGTGAAGTAGGGTGGGGATTGTACAAATCTTCCAGGTACACTTGAAGTTACACCTGACAGTGCTGAATTTTCTTTGTGTATTCACACCATGCATGAAGATCACATATGCACATTAGCTTTGCTGTATTTCAAATCCAGCATTTACGTTAGAGTATTTAAACATGAAAATACAAGAATGCATTCTGTATGCAACTCTGAAGTTTGGAATGTGACGCTGAGGCCATGCAGGCAGACCTCCTGTAGAGGTACATGCACAAGCAGAAGAAGACAGGCACTGGGGTACCCACTGGTAAAGGGAACACAGGCAAAGAGAAGAGAGAAACACGAAACACAGACAGACAGACACACAGACACACATACACACTCAACACACACACCACACATACACACACTCACACACTTCACACGCACAACACACCACACACACACACAACACACAACACACACACACCAACACACACACTACCACACCCACACACACACACACTCACACACACACATACACTGTGAGTACAGAAGTAACACACTGGAAACAAAGTTTGCCTGTTGACTGTTTTCTGGCCTGCAAGGAGGCAGCCAGTTCTCCAACCTAAAGAGGATCTTTCATTTCATGTTAATGGTTTTACAAATTGCATTCCTTATCAACCCTGTTTAGAAGTTCAGGGAGAAATAGAAGCATTAATTTGCAGCATAGAAAACAAGACATATCGAGAGAGGAAAGCTGACACAAACACACAACCAACTATCTAAACAACAACAATAACCAGCACAGCAAACTAGCAGAAAATAAACAAAAATCACAAGCAAACAATGAAGACAACAACCACAAACAATAAAAATAAACACAACAAATAATAAAAAGGAACATTTATCAAAACAAACAACAAATGAGCACACAAATAGATAAACAAACAAACTGGACAGACAGACAATACATTGAAAAGGACAGGAAAAAAACAAAAAAAGAGAAAGAAAACAACAAAAAAAAAGAAAAGAAAAATAAAAAGAAAAATTCCTGGAAGAAGAAAAGAAAACAGAAACCCAAAAAGAGTAATACATAAAAAAATTATTTTTTAAGAAAAAAAAAGTGACAGTGCAGGTTAGACACAGGGAGTCCCCAGGGTGGCCGTTAGGCCTACCCATTGGATGGTGCATAGTCTAGCTGCTTAGGCTCAGATTAGTGTTCCCTGTGCCAGTGGCTCACCGCTGACTGTCGATGCTGTGGGGTTTAAGAACTTGGTTCAGCTGTTGTGCATACCTCGTCCATGGGACGTAATGTTCATACTTTCTTGTTACTACCAACCACCAGTTATGCCCCTGACAGTCTTACTATCCTTTTCTTATCTCTTTCTCTCTCTCTCTCTCTCCTCTCTCTCTCTCTCTCTCTCTCTCTCTCTCTCTCTCTTTCTCTCTCTCTCTCTCTCTCTCTCTCTCTCTCTCCTCTCTCTCACACCACACACACACACACACACCCACTCACACACACTCACACACACACACACACACAACACACACACACACACAACACTTGATATCAAAAGTACCACTCTGGAAACAAAGATTGGTCTGTATAGATCGTTTTCTAGTCCGACAGTGAGGCAGCTATTTCCAACCTAAGAGGATCTTTCATTCATTTTCATGTTTTAAAATTGTATTACATCAAAACTATCTTAGAGGGGCAAAAGAAGCCTTGATGATATCTGGAATTTCGAAAAAGAAAACATATTGAAGAGGAAAGAGTGAAACAAAAACCAACCAAGTAAAAAACAACAATAACCAACACACCCACAAGCAGAAAATTAAAACAAAAATCCGAATACTTACAACAGAGACAGCAAAATAAACCAAAAGAGAGAAGAAAATAGCAAAACAAAACAAAACAAATGTGCAAATACATAAACAAAATACAAAACAGACAGGACAATAACATATTGGAATTGAAGGAAACAAAACAAAAAAGAAAAAGAAAACAAAAAAAAGAAATATTCTGGAAAAAAAGAAGAAAAGAGCAACTCCACACAAAAAGAAAAAAAATTTTTAAGAAAAAAAGAAAAAAGGTGGCGTCAGGTTAGACCAGGGGACGTCCCTGGGTGGCCAACTTTGGTCACCCTTGAATGGAGAATTAGTCTTTGCTTAAGGCTCAAGTTCAGTGTTCCCCCTGTGCCAGTGGCCTCACCCGATGACTGTCAGCTGCTGTGGTGGTTAAGAACTTGTGTCAGCTGTGGTGCAATACCTCATCATGGCACTTAAGAGTATAACTGTATTTTTATTATTACACACACACATCACACTCACACACACACACAAACCATCATGATACAACCGCACACACACACCACACACACACACAAACACAACACACACACACACACACACACCACACACACACAAACTATTACCCACACACCTACACACTCAAACACACACACACACACACCACACACACACACACCCACACACACACACACACATGACAGATGCTTCTGCTTGTGAAGTTAAAACTGTTGTAACTTTGATCCCCAAGGGTCATGAAGTTCTGGGTTTGAATCTTGGCTGTGGCATCAAGTGAATTAAGGGTTGGGGATTTGTACAATCTTCCAGGTTCACTGAAAGTTATACACCTGCATGTGCTTGAATTTTCTTTGTGTATTCACACATTGCAGATATGCAAATATCAAATATATAATCACATATGCACATTAGATTTGCTCTGTATTTCAATCAGGTTTAGTTAGGTATTAAAACATGAGCATACAAGAATGCATTCTGTATGCAACTTTGAATGTTTGGAATGTGACGTTGAAGGCCAGCAGGCAGAACTCCTGTAGAGTTAACATTGCACAGAAGAAGAAGACCAGGCACTGGGTACCCCACCTGTAAGGGAAACAGGAAAAAAGAAGAGAGAAATACACACAGACATACACACACAGACACATACTCACACACAAACACACACACACACACCACACCCACTACCACGCACACACACACACATACGCACACACACACAACCACTCACACCAACACACACACACACACACACACCACACTGTGAGTACAAAAGACACAAACTGGAAACAAAGTTTGCTGTATGACTGTTTTCTAGTCTTGCCAAGGGCGACAGCATTCTCCAAACTTAAGAGGATCTTTCATTTCATGTTCATGTTTATTAATTGCATTCCTTATCAAACCCTGTGTTAGAGGTTGAGGGAGAAAAGAGACTTGATTTTGCAGCATAGAAAAACAATACATATCGAGGAGGAAAGACTGGACACAAAACCATAACAAGTAACTATAATTTATACAATAATCAAACACAGCAAAAGCAGAAAATAAACTAAATCGTTAAATAAACAATGAAGACAACAAGCAGAAACAACAAAAATACACAACAAATAATAAAAGACATATCAAAAAATCAAACAAATGAGCAAACAATAGATAAAACAAACAAAACTGACAGCGACAGACAATAACATTGAAGGAAAGCAAAACAAAACCAACAAAAGAGAAAGAAAACAAAAAAGAAAGAAAAAAAATGAAAGAAAAAATTCCTGGAAGAAGAAAAAGAAAACAGAAACACAAAAAGAGTAATAAAGAATTTAAAGAAAAAAAGAAAAAAAAAAAGGTTGGAGTGTCAGGTTAGACCACAGCGTCAGGAAAAGAAAGTCATTAAAAGTATAAGGAGAAAAAGAAACTTATATATGAACTACAAAACTGAGATAATAAAAGAGAAAAAGAAGAAAAAAATGAGCAAATAAGAAGAAAAAACAATAATAAGTAAAAAAAAGAAGATTAAAAAATAAGAAGATAAGAAAAAAAAAAAAAAAACACAATTTAGAGAAAAAATATAGTCCCCAGGTGGCCAGCTTGTTGTCCCACCCTTGAATGGAGACATAGTTGCTGCTTCAGGCTCAGAATAGTGTTCCCCTGTGCAGTGGCTCACCGCTGATGTCAGCTGCTGTGGGGGTTAAGAACTTGGTCAGCTGTTGGTGCTATACCTCGTCCATGGGAAGTAATGCTTCTACTTTCTTGGATACTACAACACCAGTTATGCCCCATGACAAGTCTTTCTATCCTTTTCTTTTCTCTTTCTCTATCTCTCTCTCTTTTTCTCTCACACAACACACACCCACACACACACACACACACACACACACACACACACACACACACACACACCACACACACACACATCACAAACACACACACACACACAACACACACACACACACACCACACACACACAACACTGTGATATAAAAGTACACTCTGGAAACAAAAGATTGTCTGTATAGCTGTTTTTTAGTCCGCAAGAGATAGAGAGCAGGATTTCCAAACCTATAGAGGATCTTTCATTCCAGTTTCATGTTTTAAAATTGTATTAATCATCAAAACCTATCTTAGATCCGGCACAAAAGAAGCCTTGATGATATTGGTGACGTGAAAAGAAAAAACATATTGAAGAGGAAAGAGTGTGAAAACAAAAACCAAACCAAAGTAAACAACAACAATATACACACACACCAAGCAGAAATTAAAACAAAAATACGAAAACTAACAAACAGAGACAGCAATATACACCAAAAGAGCGAGAGAAAATAGCAAACAAACAAACAAATCCTGCAAAATAAATAAAACAAACATCAAACAGACAGACATTAACATATTGAATGGAAAAGGAAAACAAAACAAAAAAGAAAAAAGAAACAAAAAAAAGAAAAATTCCTGGAAAAAAAGAAGAAAAGAGCAAAACACACACAAAAAAGAAAATTTTTTAAATGGAAAAGAGAAAACAAAAAAGGTGAGTGTCAGATTAGACACAGGGGAGTCCCCAGGGTGGCCAGCCTTTGGTCCACCCCTTGAATGGAGACATAGTCTAGCTGCTTCTGGCTCAGATAGTGTTCCCCTGAGCCAGTGGCTCACCCACTGACTGTCAGCTGCTGTGGGGTTTAAGAACTTGGTCAGCTGTGGTGCAATACCTCGTCCATGGGACATAATGCTTCCTAATTTCTTGATACTGGCAACACCAGTTATGTCCCATGACATTCTTATTATTTCTTTTAAATGAATGCATAAACGATTAGAGGGTCAAATAAACATGACAAATAAAGAAACAAACAGATAATAAATGAATAGACAACCAAATGTTACTGACAAACAATCCAGCTATCTAATTTCAGTTCATTTATTTATTTCTTCTTTCATTTTTAGAACCATGCAATAAGCAGTCAGGTGCTTTTTTTCCCGTTCAGTCCCTATGTGTATACAGGTTTGTAAATTTTGACACCAGTTCCCATTCGCACACAATGGCCTACTCTACAAAAGCGTGGAATAGGTTTTAACATGTGTGCAAGATGTTCTTCATGCGTTTACACATAGGACCTGTTTATAGTCTCATCTGAAGGACTTTTGGGGAGAGTGGAGTCATCACTGATGTTGAAGGAGATTCAAACCCTGGTTAGCAGATCACTAATACATCACTCTGACTACCAGGCTATCCCATTCATAATTGATTTAACCATCTGTTAATCTATTGGTTATGATTCTCTACTTTTGATGATGGTGAGTATAAGGTACATGTGTTGTTCCTGATGCACTGTTCTCAGAGTAATAATGGATTAGTTTACCTGACTTCAGGCTTCCATTTATGTGTACATAACACACACACACACAGACACACATACACACACACACTATCCTGAAAAAGAAGAAGAAAAGAACACAACAAAAACTGAGCAATATATTTTTTTTAAAGGAAAGAAGAAAAATAAAAGTCCTTTGGATGAGACTATAAACCAAGGCCCCGTGTGCCAATTCATGCAGAACATCTTGCACATGCCTTAAATCCTATTCCACTTTTCAAAAGAGTAGGCCATTGTGTGCCATTGGGAACAGATGACAAAATTTAAAAGAACGCATACACACGGGGACTGGATGTAAAAAAGCTCATGAGTGCTTATTCCATTATCCTCGATATAAAAGAATAAATAAATAACTAAATAAATAGATAAATAACACTGATCTGTACCTATTTATGTGATTTCACTCTGGTAGTTCTGTTTCCAGTCAGCCTTTCATTTCTTGCTGTTGTTGGGTGTTCCCCAGCTTGACACCCTGAAGGTCACCCAGACTCTGCACTCTTCATCCCACCTAGACATCACTGTGAGATCCAAAGCACACACTGGAAGCAAAATTTGCCTGTATGGCTGTTTTCTAGTCTTGCAAGGGAGGCAGCCATTCTCCAACCTAAGAGGATCTTTCATTTCATGTTCATGTTTTAAAATTGTATTCGTCATTGAACCCTGTCTGAGAGGTGCAGGAAGGCCTAGAAACCTTGATATACAAGCATTGAACAAGAGAAAAAAGTCTATTAGCAAAGATTAAACAAAATCAAATGCCAACTAGAAAAAACCCACAACAATTAACAGAGCAACAAGTAGAAAAGAAACAAAAATTCCCCCCCCCCCACCCCCCCCCCCCCACCTAAAAACCAAAAACCCAACAAAAAACAACAACCCAAAAGCAACATTTTTTTTTAAAAGCTATAAAAGAAATATCAAAACAAACAAAGAGCAAAAAGATAATCAAACAAACACACAATAACGTATCAAAAAGGAAAGCGAAGCAAAGCAAAACCAACTTTTAAAAAAATCCTCAAAAAAACAGAAAACAACACACAAAAGCAGAGTAATAAACAAAGCTTTAAAAGAAAAGAAAAAGGTGAGATGCAGAAATGTCTAGACACCTTGATATATCAGCATTGAACAAGAAAAACAGTCAGTTAGTAAAGATTAAACAAAATCAAATACCAACCAGGCAAAAACAATAACCAACAGATTAACAAGTAGAAAACAAACAACACCCCTCCCATTCCCCCCCCCCCAAAAAAAAAAAAAAAACCCCACTCAACACCAAACAACAACAACCAGAAGGAACAAAATCAACAAAAACAAACTAAAAAAAAGACAATATCAAAACAAACAAATAGCAAACAGATAATACAAAAATACACAATAGCATTTCAAAAAGGAAAGCAAAGCAAACCAAAACAATATTTTAAAAAGAAGAAAAGATCTTCAAAAAAACAGTATACAGCACAACAAAACAGAGTAATAAACACAGTTTTTAAAAAGAAAGAAAAAGGTGAGTGTCAGGTTAGACACAGGGGAGTCCCCAGGGTGGCCAACTTTTGGTCCACCCCTTGAATGGAGACATAGTCTAGCTGCTTCAGGCTCAGATAGTGTTCCCCTGTGCCAGTGGCTCACCCACTGACTGTCAGCTGCTGTGGGGGTTAAGAACTTGGTCAGCTGTGGTGCAATACCTCATCCATGGGACATCATGCTTCCTACTTTCTTGATACTGGCAACACCAGTTATGCCCTATGATATTCTTACTGTCTTTTTCTTATTACACGGTGCATGCACACACACACACACACACACACACACACACACACACACACACACACACACACACACACACACACACACACCACACACACACACACACACACACACACCACACTAATATCACGTAATGTGAAAAGACGTTAAATTAAAGAAGAACACACATCACACACATATGAGGGATGCTATAGCTGAAAAGTTAAGATTGTTGACTTCAATTCATGTGGGTCCATGAAGTCATGGGTTTGAATCTTGGCAGGGGCGTCTAGTGAATTAAGGGTGGGGTTTTGTACAATCTCCCAAGTCTACTTAAAGTGTACACCCACCAGTGCCTGCATTTTGTGTGTATATATATACACATGCAGAAGGTCACATATGCACATTAATGCTGCTGTATTTTCATATCAGCGTTTAGTCAGGTATCAAAACATGAACATACCAAGAATGCATCTCTGAAGTTTGGAATGTGACAGCTGAGGCCAGCAGGCAGACTCCTGTAGAGTTACATGCACAGAGGAAGAAGACCAGGCACTGGGTACCCCACCTGGTAAGGGAACACAGGCAAAAGAAGAGAGAAACACACCACACACACACACACACACACACACACACACACACACACACACACACACACACAACACACACACACACACACACACACACACACACACACACACACACTGTGAGTACAAAAGTACACACTGGAAACAAAGTTTGCCTGTATGGCTGTTTTCTAGTCTTGCAAGGGAGGCAGCCATTCTCCAACCTAAGAGGATCTTTCATTTCATGTTCATGTTTTACAATTGCATTCCTTATCAAACCCTGTCTTAGAGGTTCAGGGAGAAAAGGAACCTTGATTTTGCAGCATAGAAAAACAAAAACATATCAAGGAGGAAAGACTGACACAAAAACACAAACCAACTAACTAAACAATAACAATAACCAACACAGCAACTAGCAGAAAATAAACAAAAATCCCATACAAACAATGAAGACAACAACCAGAAACAATAAAAATAAACACAAACAAAATAATAAAAAGAAAATATCAAAACAAAGAAACAAATGAGCAAACAAATAGATAAACAAACAAACTGACAGACAGACAATAACATTGAAATTGAAAGCAAAACAAAACAAAAACAGAGAAAGAAAACAAAAAAGAAAAGAAAAAATTAAAGAAAAATTCCTGTAAAAAACAACAACAGAAACACAAAAAAGAGTAATAAAAAAATTTAAAGAAAAAAGAAAAAAAGGTGAGTGTCAGGTTAGACACAGGGGAGCCCCAGGGGGGCCAGTTTTTGGGTCCACCTTGAATGGAGACATAGTCTAGCTGCTTCAGGTGTATGTTCCCTGTGCGGGGGCTACCCGCTGTTGTCGGCTGGGGGGGTTAAGAACTTGGTGCTGTGGTGAAATACCTCGTCCATGGGAAAAAAAATGTTTCTCTTTTTGATACTACCAACTCAGTTATGCCCCATAAAAATTTACTATCCTTTTCTTTCACTCACACAAACACACACACACACACACACACACACACACACACACACACACACACACTCACACACACACACACACACCACACACACACACACACACACACACACACACCACACACACACTGTGAGTACATAAAGTACACACTGAAACAAAGTTTGCCTGTATGGTGTTTTCTAGTCTTGCAAGGGAGGCAGCCATTCTCCAACCTAAGAGGATCTTTCATTTCATGTTCATGTTTTACAATTGCATTCCCTTATCAAACCCTGTCTTAGAGGTTCAGGGAGAAAAGGAACCTTGATTTTGCAGCATAGAAAAAAAAACATATCAAGGAGGAAAGACTGACACAAAAACACAAACCAATACTAACAAACAATAACAATAACCAACACAGCAACTAGCAGAAAATAAACAAAATCCCAACAAACAATGAAGACAACAACCAGAAACAATAAAAATAAACACAAACAAAATAATAAAAAGAAAATATCAAAACAAAAAACAAATGAGCAAACAAATAGATAAACAAACAAACTGACAGACAGACAATAACATTGAAATTGAAAGCAAAACAAAACAAAAACAGAGAAAGAAAACAAAAAAAAAAAGAAAAAATTAAAGAAAAATTCCTGTAAAAAACAACAACAGAAACACAAAAAAGAGTAATAAAAAAATTTAAAGAAAAAAGAAAAAAAGGTGAGTGTCAGGTTAGACACAGGGGAGTCCCCAGGGTGGCCAGCTTTTGGTCCACCCCTTGAATGGAGACATAGTCTAGCTGCTTCAGGCTCAGATAGTGTTCCCCTGTGCCAGTGGCTCACCCGCTGACTGTCAGCTGCTGTGGGGGTTAAGAACTTGGTCAGCTGTGGTGCAATACCTCATCCATGGGACATAATGCTTCCTACTTTCTTGATACTACCAACATCAGTTATGCCCCATAACAGTCTTACTATCCTTTTCTTATCACTCACACAAACACACACACACACAAACACACACACACACACACACACACACACACACACACACACACACAACACACACACACACACACACACACACACACACACAATGTGATATGGAAAGTACACTCTGGAAACAAAGTTTGCCTGTATGGCTGTTTTCTAGTCTTGCAATGGAGGCAGTCATTCTCCAACCTAAGAGGATCTTTCATTTCATGTTCATGTTTTAAAATTGTTTTCACCATCAAACCCTGTCTTAGAGGAGCAGGGTGATCAGAAGCCTTGAAGATATATTAGCATTGAAAAAGAAAAACATAACGAGGAGGAAAGACTGACACAAAAACTAAAACCAACTAACCAAACAAACAAGAACAATAACCAACACAGCAACAAGCAGAAAATAAACAGAAATCCCAAACAAACAATAAAGACAACAACCAGAAACAACAAAATAAACCAAATTATAAAAAAAAAAGCAAAAGAAACAAACAAATGAGCAAACAAATAGATGAACAAACAAACAGACAGACAATCACATATTGAAATGGATAGGAAAACAAAACATAAACAATAAGAAAACCCCCAAAAATGAAAGAAAAATTCTTGGAAAAAAGAAGAAAAAAACAGAAACACAAAAAAGAGTAATAATATTTTTTTAAAAGAAAAAAGAAAATGAAAAGGTGAGTGTCAGGTTAGACACAGGGGAGTCCCCAGGGTGGCCAACATTTGGTCCACCCCTTGAATGGAGACATAGTCTAGCTGCTTCAGGCTCAGATAGTGTTCCCCTGTGCCAGTGGCTCACCCACTGACTGTCAGCTGCTGTGGGGGTTAAGAACTTGGTCCGCTGTGGTACAATACCTCGTCCATGGGACATCATGCTTCCTACTTCCTTGATACTGCCAACACCAGTTATGCCCTGTGATATTATTACTTTCTTTTTCTTATTACACACAAACACAGACACAGACAGACAGACACACACACACACACACACAACACAAAACACACACACAAAACACACACACACACACACACACACACACACACACACACACACACACACACACACACACACACACACACAACACACACACACACACACACACACACACATAACAGATGCTATAGCTGAAAAATGAAGACCATTTGACTTCAAACTTCTGGGTCCATGAAGTGATAGGTTTGAATCTTGGCTGTGGCATCTAGTAAATTAACGGTGGGGATTTATACAATCTTGTAGGTCCACTTCAATTGTGCACTTGCCAGTGCCTGAAGTTTTGTGTGCATTTACACATGCAGAAGATGAAATATGCACATTAAAGCTGCTGTACTTCATATCAGCGTCTAGTCAGGTATAAAAACATGAACATACCAAGAGTGCATCCTGTATGGAACTCTGAAGTGTGGAATGTGACAGCTGAGGCCAGCAGGCAGACCTCCTGTAGAGTTACATGCACAGAAGAAGAAGACCAGGCACTGGGTAACCCACCTGGTAAGGGAACACAGGCAAAAGAAGAGAGAAACACACACACACATGCACCCACGCATGCATACACGCACAGTGCGTGTGCACACAAATACACAGAGATGGAAAGTACACAATGAAAGAAAATTTGCCTGTATGGCTGTTTTCTAGTCTTGCAAGGGAGACAGCCATTCTCCAACCTAAGAGGATTTTTCATTTCATGTTCATGTTTTACAATTGCATTCCTTATCAAACCTGTGTTAGAGGTTCAGGGAGAAAAGAAGCCTGATTTTGCAGCATAGAAAAACAAAGACATATCGAGGAGGAAAGTCTGACACAAAAAACAAACCAACTAACTAAACTATAACAATAACCAACACAGCAACTAGCAGAAAATAAACAAAATCCCAAACAAACAATGAAGACAACAACCAGAAACAACAAAAATAAACACAAACAAAATAATAAAAAGATAATATCAAAACAAACAAACAAATGAGCAAACAAACAAACAAACAAGCAGACAGGCAATAACATATTATAATGGAAAGCAAAACAAAAACAAACAAAAAAGAGAAAGAAAACCCCCCCCAAAATAAAAGAATATTCTTGGGAAAAAAAGAGAAGAAAACAGAAACACAAAAAAGAGTAATAAAAAATTTTAAAGACAAAAGAAAAAAAAAGGTGAGTGTCAGGTTAGACACAGGGGAGTCCCCAGGGTGGCCAGCTTTTGGTCCACCCCTTGAATGGAGACATAGTCTAGCTGCTTCAGGCTCAGATAGTGTTCCCCTGTGCCAGTGGCTCACCCGCTTTCTTGATACTGGCAATACCAGTTTTGTCCCATGACATTTTCACTATTTCTTTTAAATGAATGAATAAATGATCAGAGGGTCAAATAAAAAACATAACAAATAAAGAAACAAACTAAAAATAAATGAATAAACAAGCAAATGTCAACTAACAAACGATCCAGCCACCTATTTTCAATTTATTTATTTATTTATTCATTCCTTTATTTCAAGGATAATGGAATAAGCACTCATCTGCATTTTCCCCCATCCAGTCCTTGTGTGTATGCAGTTTTGTAAATTTTGTCATCAGTTCCCACTGGTACACAATGGCCTACCCTACCAAAAAGAGGAATGGTTTTAACGTGCACAAAGATGTTCTGCGTGCTTTACACATGGGACCTCAGTTTAAGTCTCATCTGAAGGACTTTTGGGAAAAGTGGAGTCGGCACTGATGTTAACTCCAGAGGAAAAATCCCCATGAACGACATTCGAACATGGGTTAGTAGATCATGAATACATCATTCTGACCACCAGGCTATCCTGTTCATGATTGATTTTAACCATCTGTTAATCTATTGGTTATGATTCTCACTTTTGATGATGGTAATGTACCATATTAGGTATTTAGTTTTTCCTGATGCACTGTTCAGAGTAATAATGGTTTATTTGACCTGACTTCAGGCTTCCATTTATGTGTACATAACATACAACACACACACACACACACACACACACACACACACACACACACACACACACACACACACACACACACACACACACACACACACACACACACACACACACTGATCTGTACCATTTATGTGATTTAACTCTGGTAGTTCTTTTTCTGTGAAAACCAATGCTAGCTACATGACAAAGATCAAATGGGAAGACAGGATCATGAATGAAGAACTATGGAGAATGTGCAAAGTTGAGATCTGAAGTCTGTAGCTAGTACCAATAGATGTGCTGGTTTGGGCACAGTCAACGTAAAAGCAGGCCACCAACATCATAAAAAGAGAAATGAAACTCATGAGGTATGGAAAGAGACCAAAGGGAAGACCTAGCAGAACCTGGGCTGCCTGTATTGCAGATGATCTTTATGAAAGGGCATAAATAAGGAGGAAGCTCAAACAGAGAGAGATGGAGAAGGCTCATCAATGTCAAACCTCCCCTGCGAGAAACATGACAAAAAAAGGAAGAAGAAGTTCTGTTTCCAGTCAGCCTTTCATTACTTGCTGTTGTTGGGCGTTCCCCAGCTTGACACCCTGAAGGTCACCCAGACTCTGCACTCTTCATCCCACCCTGAGGTAAACTTTGCTTCCAGTGTGTGCTTTGGATCTCACAGTGATTTCTAGGTGGGATGAAGAGTGCAGAGTCTGGGTGACCTTCAGGGTGTCAAGCTGGGGAACACCCAACAACAGCAAGAAATGAAAGGCTGACTAGAAAGAGAACTACCAGAGTGAAATCACATAAATAGGTACAGATCAGTGTGTGTGTGTGTGTGTGTGTGTGTGTGTGTGTGTGTGTGTGTTGTGTGTGTGTGTGTGTGTGTGTGTGTGTGTGTGTGTGTGTGTGCACACCTGTTCGTGCGTGCGTGCGTGCGTGCGTCCGTATGTGTGTGTGTGTGTGTGTGTGTGTGATGTGTGTGTGGTGTGTGTGTGTGTGTGTGTGTGTGTGTGTGTGTGTGTGTGTGTGGTGTGTGTTGTGTGTGTTATGTACACATAAATGGAAGCATGAAGTCAGGTCAAATAAACCATTATTACTCTGAGAACAGTGCATCAGGAAAAACTAAATACCTTATATGGTGCCTCACCACCATCAAAGGTAGAGAATCATAACCAATAGATTAACAGATGGTTAAATCAATCATGAAGGGGATAGCCTGGTGGTCAGAGTGATGTATTCGAATCTCTTCAAGGGGATTTTTCCTTTGGAATTAACGTCAGTGTTGACTCTACTCTACCCAAAAGTCTTTCAGATAAGACTATAAACCAAGGTCCCATGTGTAAGTGCACACAGAACATCTTGCGCCCATGTTGAAACCTGTTTCGCTTTTCAGAAGAGTAGGCCATAGTGCGCCAGTGCGAACTGATGACAAAATTGACAAAACTGCATACACACAGGGACTGGATGGGGGAAAAAGCAGATGAGTGCTTATTCCATTATCTTTGGAAAAAAAAGAATAAATAAATAAATAAATGAACTGAAAATAGGTGGCTGGATTGTTTGTTAGTTGACATTTGGTTGTTTATTCATTTATTATATGTTTGTTTCTTTATTTGTCATATTGTTATTTGACCCTCTGGTCATTTATTCATTCATTTAAAAGAAATTGTAAGAATGTCATGGGACATAACTAGTATTGCCAGTATCAAGAAAGTAGGAAGCATTATGTGCCATGGACGAGGTATTGCACCACAGCTGACCAAGTTCTTAACCCCCACAGCAGCTGACAGTCAGCGGGTGAGCCACTGGCACAGGGGAACACTATCTGAGCCTGAAGCAGCTAGACTATGTCTCCATTCAAGGGGTGGACCAAAAGTTGGCCACCCTGGGGACACCCCTGTGTCTAACCTGACACTCACCTTTTTTTTCTTTTTTATATTACTCTTTCTTGTGTTTCTGTTTTCTTCTCCTTTTTTCAAGAATTTTTCTTTTCTTTTTGGGGTTTTCTTTCTCTTTTTTGTTTTGTTTTGTTTGCTTTCCATTTTAATATGTTATTGTCTGTCTGTCTGTTTGTTTGTTTGTTTGTTTGTTTGTTTATTTCTTTGCTCATTTGTTTGTTTGTTTTGAGTTTTCTTTTTATATTTTGTTTTTGTTTATTTTGTTGTTTCTGGTCATTGTCTTTATTGTTTGTTTTATGATTTTTGTTTATTTTCTGCTTGTGCTGTGTTGGTTATTGTTATTGTTTAGTTAGTTGGTTTTGGTTTTTGTGTCAGTCTTTGCTCCTTGATATGTCTTTGTTTTTCTATGCTGCAAAATCAAGGCTTCTTTTCTCCCTGAACCTCTAGCACAGGGTTTGATAAGGAATTCCATTTTAAAACATGAACATGAAATGAAAAATCTTCTTAGGTTGGAGATTGGCTGTCTCCCTTGCAGGACTAGAAAACAGCCATACAGGCAAACTTTGCTTCCAGTGTGTACTTTTCTACTCACAGTGAGTGTGTGTGTGTGTGTGTGGTGTGTGTGTTTTGTGTGTGTGTGTGTGTGTATGTGTGTGTGTTTCTGTGTGTGTGTGTGTGTGTGTGTGTGTGTGTGTGTGTTGTGTGTGTGTGTGTGTGTGTGTGTGTTTCTCTGTGTGTGTGTGTGTGTGTGTGTGTGTGTGTGTTGTGTGTGTGTGTGTGTGTGTGTGTGTGTGTGTGTGTGTGTGTGTGTGTGTGTTGTGTTATGTACACATAAATGGAAGCATGAAGTCAGGTCAAATAAACCATTATTACTCTGAGAAACAGTGCATCAGGAAAAACTAAATTACCTTATATGGTGCCTCACCACCATCAAAGGTAGAGAATCATAACCAATAGATTAACAGATGGTTAAATCAATCATGAAGGGGATAGCCTGGTGGTCAGAGAGATGTATTCGAATCTCTTCAAGGGGATTTTTCCTTTGGAATGAACGTCAGTGTTGACTCTACTCTACCCAAAAGTCTTTCAGATAAGACTATAAACCAAGGTCCCATGTGTAAGTGCACACAGAACATCTTGCGCCCATGTTGAAACCTGTTCCGCTTTTTAGAAGAGTAGGCCATAGTGTGCCAGTGCGATCTGATGACAAAATTGACAAAACTGCATACACACAGGGACTGGATGGGGGGAAAAGCAGATGAGTGCTTATTCCATTATCCTTGAAAAAAAATAAATAAAATAAATGAACTGAAAATAGGTGGCTGGTTGTTTGTTAGTTGACATTTGGTTGTTTATTCATTTATTATATGTTTGTTTCTTTATTTGTCATATTGTTATTTGAACCTCTGGTAATTTATTCATTCATTTAAAAGAAATTGTAAGAATGTCATGGGACATAACTAGTATTGCCAGTATCAAGAAAGTAGGAAGCATTATGTGCCATGGACGAGGTATTGCACCACAGCTGACCAAGTTCTTAACCCCCATAGCAGCTGACAGTCAGTGGGTGAAACCACTGGCACAGGGGAACACTATCTGAGCCTGAAGGCTTTTGACTATGTCCCCCCATTTAAAGGGGTGGGCCAAAAAATGGCCCAAACCCCCGGGGACCCCTGGTTTAACCACACCACCCCTTTTTTTTTTTTTTTTATATTACCTTTCTTTTGTTTCTGTTTTTTCTCCTTTTTTTTAAAAAATTTTTTTTTTTTTTTTTTTTTCTTTCTCTTTTGTTTTTTTTTTTTTGTTTCTTTTAATTTTATTTTTTGTTTTTTTTGTTTGTTTTTTTGTTTTTTATTTTTTGCTCTTTTGTTTGTTTTTTTTTTGTTTTTTTTTTATTTTTGTTTTTTTATTTTGTTGTTTTTTTTTATTTCTTTTTTTTTGTTTTTTGATTTTTTTTTTTTTCTGCTTGGGGCTTTTGGGTTTTTTATTTTTTGTTAGTTGGGGTTTTGTTTTTTTATTTTGTTGTTGTTTTGTTTTTTTGTGCAAAATCAAAGCTTTTTTTCTCCTAACTTTTTTACACCCGGGGTTTTATAAGGAAATTCCATTTAAAACATGACATGAAATGAAAAAAACCTCTTAGGTTGGAGATTGGCTGTCTCCCTTTAGGAAGAAAAAGCCATACAGGGAAACTTTTTCTTCCAAATTGTACTTTTCTATCACAGTGGTGGGGTGGTGTGGTGTTGTGTGGTGGGTGTGTGTGTGTTTGGGGGGGTGTGGTGTGTGTGTGTTTTTGGGTGGTGGTGTGTTTTGTTGTGTGTGTGTGTGTGTGTTGTTTTCCCGTGGTGTGGGTGTGTTTGGGGGTGTGTTTTTTGTGTGGTGTGTTGTTGTGGTGGTGTGGGTTTTGGTGTGGTGTGTGGTTTTTGGGTGGGGTGGTTTGGTTGTGTTTGTAAAATTGGGTGAAGTGGGGAAATAAAATTTTTTTTGAGGGTTTTTGGAAAAATAAATTTTAAATGGGTCCCAACCCCTCAAAGGTAGAAAAAATTTCCATAACCAATGATTAAAACAGAGGGTTAAAACAACATGAAGGGGGTAGCCGGTGGTCAATGTGAATTCGAATCTCTTTAAGGGATTTTTTCCTTTGGAAAAAAACGCAGTGTTTTGACTCTCCACCCAAAAGTCCTTTGAGATAAGACTTTAAACCCAAGTCCCCCCTGTGTAAATGCACAAGAACATCTTTGGCGCCATTTGAAACCCCTTTTCCCCTTTTTGAAAAGTAGGCCATAGTGTGCCCGTGCGATCTGAGACAAAAATTGACAAAAATGCATACCCAAAAAGGGCTGGGTGGGGGAAAAACAGATGAGTGCTTATTTTATTATCCTGAAAAAAAAAATAAAAAAAAAATAAATGAACTGAAAAAAAGGGGTGGGGTTGTTTTTTTTAGTTGAATTTGGGGTTTTTTTATTCATTTATAAAATGTTTTTTTTCTTTTTTGTCAATTTTTAATTTTAACCCCCTGGAAAATTTTTTCATTCATTTTAAAAGAAAATTTTAAAAAGTCATGGGACATAAATATATTCCTATAAGAAAATAGGGAAACATTTTCCCCCCTGGACGAGGTTTGACCACAGCGACCAAGTTCTTAACCCCCCCCGCAGCTGACAGTCAGCGGGGAGCCACTGGGGACAGGGAACATATCTGAGCCCGAAACAGCAGAAAATATGTCCCTTCAAAGGGGGGGACCAAAATGGCCCCCCCGGGGGCTCCCTGTGTCAACCTGAACTCACCTTTTTTTTTTTTTTTATATTACTCTTTTTTTTTGTGTTTCCGTTTTTTCTTTTTCCTTTTTTTCCAAAAATTTTCTTTCTTTTTGGGGGGTTTTTTTCTCTTTTTGTTTTGTTTTTTGTTTTTTCTTTCCATTTTTAAAATGTTATTGTCTTCTGTTTTTTTTTTTGTTTTTTTTTGGGTTTTTTTTTTGCTCAATTTTTTTTGTTTTTTTTTGATGTTTTTTTTTTAAATTTTGTTTTGTTTATTTTGTTGTTTTCGTCATTGTCTTTATTTTGTTTATTTATTTTGTTTTTTTCTGCTTGGTGCTTTTTGGTTATTGTTATTTTTTTGTTATTGGTTTTGGTTTTTGTGTCAGTCTTCCCTTGATATTCTTTTTTTTTCTATGCGCAAAAAAGGCTTTCTTTTTTCCCCTAACCTTTAACACGGGTTTGATAAGGAATTCCATTTTAAAACATAACAGAAATGAAAATCCCCCCAGGTTTGGGGATTGGCTGTCCCTTGCAGGGTAGAAAACACCATACAGGCAAACTTTGCTTCCAGTTGTACTTTTTAACACCCCCCCCCCCCCCCAAAAAAAAAAAAAAAAAAAAAAAAAAAAAAAAAAAAAAAGGGGAAAAAATAAATACCTTTTATGGGGCCTCACCACCATAAAAGGGAGAGAATCTAACCTAGATTAAAAGATGGTTAAAACAATCATAAGGGGGTAGCCTGGGGGTCAGGGAGTACGAATCTCTTCAAGGGATTTTTTCCTTTGGGGAAAAAGTCATGTTGAAATCTACTCTACCCCAAAAATCTTTTAGAAAGCTATAAACCAAGGTCCCATGGTAAGTGCACAAGAACAACTTGCGCCCTGTGAAACCTGTTCCGCTTTTTAGAAGAGTAGGGGTAGTTGCCCGTGCATTGATGACAAAAATTTCAAAAAATGCATAAAACAGGGCTGGGGGGGGGAAAAGCGATGATGCTTATTCCCTTATCCTTGAAAAAAAATAAATAAAAATAAATGAACGAAAATAGGTGGTGGTTGTTTGTTATTTTCATTTGGTTTTTTATTATTTTTATATGTTTTTTTTTTTTTATTTGTATATTGTTTTTTGAAACCCTTTGGGAATTTATTCATTCATTTAAAAAAATTGAAGAAAATTTATGGGGCTAATAGTATTGCCCGTATCAAGAAAATGGAAACATTTTGTCCATGGACGAGGTATTGCACCCCCAAACTGACCCAAATTCTTAACCCCCAACAGCTGACAGTCAGTGGGTGGCCACTGGCACAGGGGAACACTATCGAGCCTGAAGCAGCTCTATGTCTCCCTTCAAGGGTGGACCAAAAACTGGCCACCCGGGGTCCCCTGGGTCTAACCTCATCACCTTTTTTTTTTTTTTTTTTATTACTCTTTCTTGTGTTTCTGTTTTTTTTCCTTTTTTTTCAAAAATTTTTTTTTCTTTTTGGGGGTTTTCTTTCTCTTTTTGTTTGTTTTGTTTTGCTTTCATTTTAAATGTTATTGTCTGTCTGTTTTTGTTTTGTTTGTTTGTTTGTTTATTTCTTTTTCATTTGTTTGTTTGTTTTTTATGTTTTTTTTTATATTTTGTTTTTGTTTATTTTGTTGTTTTTGGTCATTGTCTTTATTTTTTGTTTTATGATTTTTGTTTTTTTTTGCTTTTGGTGCTTTTTGGTTATTGTTATTTGTTTGTTGTTGGTTTTGGGTTTTTTTTTCATCTTTGCTCCTTGATATGCTTTGTTTTTCTATGCTGCAAAATCAAAGCTTCTTTTTTCCCTGAAACCTGTACACGGGTTTTTATAAGGAATTCCATTTTAAAAAAATGAACTGAAATGAAAAATCCTCTTGGTTTGGGGATTGGCTGTCTCCTTGCAGGATAGAAAACAGCCATAAGGCAAACTTTGTTCCCGTGTGTATTTTCTATACAGTGAGTGTGTGTGTGTGTGTGTGTGTTTTGGGGTGTGTGTTGTGTGTGTGGGGTTTGTGTGTGTGGGGGTGTGTGTGTGTGTTGGGTGTGTTGTTGTGTGGTGTGGGGTGTGTGTGTTTAGTGTGTGTGTGTGTGTGTGTGTGTGTGTTTTTTGTGTGGTGGTGTGTGTGTGTGTGGGGTGGTGTGGTGTGTTTGTGTGTTTTGTGTGTGTGTGTGGGGTTTTGTTTGGGTGGTGGTTTTTTTTTTGGAAAATGTGGGAAAAATTCCTTTTGGTGTTTCCCCCCATAAAGGAAGAAATTTATCCAAATGAAAATTAACAATGGTTTAAAAAAACATCAAAAAAGGGATACCGGTGGTCAGAGTGTGTATTCGAATTCTTCAAGGGGATTTTTTCCCTTGGAATTTAAAAGTCAGTGTTGACTCTACTCTACCCAAAAATCTTTGAGATAAACTATAAACCAGGCCCCTGTGTAAGGGGACACAGAACTCTTGCCCCCAATTAAACTTTTTCCCCTTTTTAGAAGATGGGCCCTAGTGTGCCAGGCGATTGATGACAAAATTTACAAAATGCATAACACAGGGGATGGTGGGGGGAAAAAACAGATAGTGCTTTTCCATTTCCCTTTAAAAAAAAAATAAAATAAATAAATGAACTGAAAAAAGGGGCTGGATTGTTTGTTATTTTACATTTGGTTGTTTAAATTTATTTATTATTTTGTTTTTTTTTTTGTCTATTGTTATTTGCCCTTGGTAAAATTTTTTCCTTATTTAAAAGAAAAATTGTAAGAATGTCAGGGGAAAAAAGTATTTCCCCGTATCAAGAAAGTAGGAAGCTTTTGTCCAGGACGAGGTATTGCCCACAGACCAAGTTTTTTAACCCCACAGCAGCTGACAGTAGCGGGTGAGACTGGAAGGGGAAAACTATTTAGCCCGAACGCTAGACTATGTCTCCATTTAGGGGTGGACCAAAAATTTTGGCCACCCTGGGGGCCCCCTGTGTCTAACCTACACCCCCTTTTTTTTTTTTTTTATTCCTTTCTTTTGTTTTTGTTTTTTCTCCTTTTTTTTCAAGAATTTTTCTTTTCTTTTGGGGGTTTTTTTTCCTTTTTTGGGTTTTTTTTTGTTTTGCTTTCATTTTTTTATGTTTTGTCTGTCTGTTGTTTGTTTGTTTTTTTTTGTTTTTTTTTTTGCTCATTTTTTGTTTTTTTGATGTTTTTTTTTTTATATTTTTTTTTGTTTATTTTGTTGTTTCTGGTCATTGTCTTTATTGTTTGTTTTATGATTTTTGTTTATTTTCTGCTTGGTGCTGTGTTGGTTATTGTTATTGTTTAGTTAGTTGGTTTTGGTTTTTGTGTCAGTCTTTCCTCCTTGATATGTCTTTGTTTTTCTATGCTGCAAAATCAAGGCTTCTTTTCTCCCTCAACCTCTAACACAGGGTTTGATAAGGAATTCCATTTTAAAACATGAACATGAAATGAAAAATCCTCTTAGGTTGGAGATTGGCTGTCTCCCTTGCAGGACTAGAAAACAGCCATACAGGCAAACTTTGCTTCCAGTGTGTACTTTTGTACTCACAGTGAGTGTGTGTGTGTTGTGTGTATGTGTGTGTGTGTGTGTGTGTGTGTGTGGTGTGTGTGTGTGGTGTGTGTGTGTGTGTGTGTGTGTGTGTGTGTGTGTGTGTGTGTGTGTGTGTGTGTGTGTGTGTGTGTGTGTGTGTGTGTGTTATGTCACATAAATGGAAGCATGAAGTCAGGTCAAATAAACCATTATTACTCTGAGAACAGTGAAATCAGGAAAAACTAAATACCTTATATGGTGCCTCACCACCATCAAAAGTAGAGAATCATAACCAATAGATTAACAGATGGTTAAATCAATCAATTAATTTTTTTCTTTTAAAATTTTTTTTTATTACTCTTTTTGGTGTTTCTGTTTTCTTTTTCTTCTTCCAGGAATTTTTCTTTCATTTTTTTTTCTTTTCTTTTCTTTTTCTGTTTTCTTCTCTTTTTTGTTTTTTTTTTTCCTGTCCATTTCAATGTTATTGTCTGTCTGTCAGTTTGTTTTTTTTATCTATTTGTTTGCTCTTTTTGTTTGTTTGTTTTGATATGTTCTTTCTATTTTTTGTTTGTTTATTTTTATTGTTTCTGGTGTTGTCTTCATTGTTTGTTTGGGGTTTTTGTTTATTTTCTGCTAGTTACTGTGTTGGATATTGTTATTGTTTAGATAGTTGGTTTGTGTTTTTGTGTCAGTCTTTCCTCCTCGATATGTCTTTGTTTTTCTATGCTGCAAAATCAAGGCTTCTTTTCTCCCTGAACCTCTAACACAGGGTTTGATAAGGAATGCAATTGTAAAACATGAAAATGAAATGAAAGATCCTCTTAGGTTGGAGAATGGCTGCCTCCCTTGCAGGACCAGAAAACAGTCATACAGGCAAACTTTGTTTCCAGTGTGTACTTCTGTACTCACAGTGTATGTGTGTGTGTGTGTGTGTGTGTGTGTGTGTGTGTCTGTGTTTCTGTCTGTGTGTGTGTGTGTGTGTGTGTGTGTGTGTGTGTGTGTGTGTGTGTGTGTGTGTGTGTGTGTGTGTGTGTGTGTGTGTGTCTGTGTGTGTGTTTCTCTCTTCTTTTGCCTGTGTTCCCTTACCAGGTGGGTTACCCAGTGCCTGGTCTTCTTCTTCTGTGCATGTAACTCTACAGGAGGTCTGCCTGCTGGCCTCAGCTGTCACATTCCAAACTTCAGAGTTGCATACAGAATGCATTCTTGGTATGTTCATGTTTTAATACCTAACTAAACGCTGATATGAAATACAGCAAATCTAATGTGCATATGTGATCTTCTGCATGTGTGAATACACAAAGAAAATTCAAGCACTGACAGGTGTATACTTCAAGTGGACCTGGAAGATTGTACAAATCCCCACCCTTAATTCACTTGATGCCACAGCCAAGATTCAAACCCAGAACTTGTTGGACCCTGGGGATCAAAGTACAACAGTTTTAACTTCTCAGCAATAGCATCTGTCATGTGTGTGTGTGTGTGTGTGTGTGTGTGTGTGTGTGTGTGTGTGTGTGTGTGTGTGTGTGTGTGTGTGTGTGTGTGTGTGTGTGTGTGTGTGTGTGTGTGTGTGTGTGTGTGTGTGTGTGTGTATGTGTGTGTGTATGTTTGTGTTTGTGTGTGTGTGTGCGTGTGTGTGTGTGTGTGTGTTGTGTGTGTGTGTGTGTGTGTGTGTGTGTGTGTGTGTGTGTGTGTGTGTGTGTGTGTAATAAGAAAAAGACAGTAATAATCATTATGTGCCATGGACGAGGTATTGCACCACAGCTGACCAAGTTCTTAACCCCCACAGCAGCTGACAGTCAGTGGGTGAGCCACTGGCACAGGGGAACACTATCTGAGCCAGAAGCAGCTAGACTATGTCTCCATTCAAGGGGTGGACCAAAAGCTGGCCACCCTGGGGACTCCCCTGTGTCTAACCTGACACTCACCTTTTTCTTTCTTTTAAAAAAGCAATTTTTGTTGTTGTGCTTTTTTATCTTTTTTCAGGATTTTTTGGTTTTGTTTCGCTTTCTTTTTTTTTGTATGTCAGTTTGTTCTTTTACTTGTTTATTTGGTTTCATTTTTTCTTTTCATTTCTTTTGTTTTTGTTTTTTGTTGCTTCTGGTGGGTTTTGTGTTCCTTTGTGAATGTTCTTTGTTTTGTGCTTATTGGTGTGTGGGTAGTTGTTTTTGCTTGGTATATGATTTTGTTTAATCTTTCCTTGTTAATATTTTTTCTTGCTCAATGCTGATGTATCAAGGTTTTTAGACCTTCCTGCATCTCTAAGACAGGGTTCACTGAGGAATACAGTTTTAAAACATGAACATGAAATGAAAGATCCTCTTACATTGGAGAATGGCTGCCTCTCTTGCAAGACTAGAAAACAGCCATACAGGCAAACTTTGCTTCCAGTGTGTGCTTTGGATCTCACAGTGATTTCTAGGTGGGATGAAGAGTGCAGAGTCTGGGTAACCTTCAGGGTGTCAAGCTGGGGAACACCCAACAACAGCAAGAAATGAAAGGCTGACTGGAAACAGAGCTACCGAGTGAAATCACATAAATAGGTACAGATCAGAGTGTGTGTGTTGTGTTGTGTGTGTGTGTGTGTGTGTGTGTGTGTGTGTGTGTGTGTGTGTGTGTGTGTGTGTGTGTGTGTGTGGTGTTGTGTGTGTGTGTGTGTGTGTGTTATGCACACATTAATGGAAGCCTGAAGTCAGGTCAACTAATCCATTATTATTATTCTGAGAACTGTGCATCAGGAAAAACACAGGTACCTTATATGATGTCTCACCATCATCAAAAGTAGAGAAAACTTAACACCTAATAGGTACCTTACAAATCATCAAAAGTAGAGAATCATAACCAATAGATTAACAGATGGTTACAATCAATCATGAAGGGGATAATGGTGGTCAGAATGATGTATTCATGATCTGCTACCCGTGTTCAAATCTTGTTCAAGGGTTTTTTTCCTCTGGAGTTAACATCAGTGCCGACTCCACTGTTCCCAAAATCCTTCAGATGAGACTATAAACTGAGGTCCCATGTGTAAAAGCACGCAGAACATCTTGCTCACATGTTAAAACCTGTTCCATTTTTTAGAAGAGTAGGCCGTTGTGTAGCAGTGGGAACTGATGACAAAATTTACAAAACTGCTTACACACAGGACTGAACGGAAAAAAGGGCACGAGTGCTTATTCCATTAAATAGGTGGCTGGATTGTTTGTTAGTTGACATAAGGTTGTTTACCCATTTATTATCTGTTTGTTTGTGGACCAAAAGTTGACCAACGTGAGGAAAGACTGACACAAAAACAAAAACCAACTAACCAAACAAACAATAACAACAACCAACACAGCAACAAGCAGAAAAAAACCCAGAAATCCCAAACAAAAAATAGAGACAACAACCAGAAACAACAAAATAAATAAAAACAAAAAAAGAAGAAAATATCAAAACAAACAAACGAGCAAACAAATAGATAATACAAACAACCAGACAGCCAATAACATAGTGAAATTGAAAGAAAAACAAAACAAAAAAGAGAAAGAAAACAAAAACAAAAAGAAAAAACTGGAAGAAAAATTCCTGGAAAAAAGGAAGAAAACAGAAACACAAAGAAAGTAATTACTTTTATATTAAAAAAAAACTAGAATAAAAAGGTGAGTGTCAGATTAGACACAGGGGAGTCCCCAGGGTGGCCAACTTTTGGTCCACCCCTTGAATGGAGACATAGTCTAGCTGCTTCAGGCTCAGATAGTGTTCCCCTGTGCCAGTGGCTCACCCGCTGACTGTCAGCTGCTGTGGGGCTTAAGAACTTGGTCAGCTGTGGTGCAATACCTCATCCATGGGACATAATGCTTACTACTTTCTTGATACTGCCAACACCAGTTATGCCCCATGACACTTACTATCCTTTTCTTATCTCACACAGACACACACCAGTTATGTCCCATGACATTCTTATTGTCTATTTCTTTTAAATGAATGCATTTTGGGTCAAATAACAAACACAACAAACAAAGAAACAAAGAGTAAATGAATAAGCAACTAAATGTACAACTAACTAACAATCCAATCACCAGTTTTCAGTTCATAATTGATTTAACTATCTGTTAATGGCTAGATTATCATTCTGTACTTTTGACCATGGTGAGGCACCATAGCCCCCCCCCCCCCCCCCCCCCTCCCCACTCCTGGGGTATGCTTGGGCAAATCAACAGTGCAAGAATAGGATCCCTGCCCTCCAACCAGGCATGTGGTAAGAGGCGACTAAGGTGGAACCCTTCCTCCAGGTTGGGGGTTGGGCACAGGGCTAACAACCCTGTCCTGTAAAAGAAAAGTTATAGAAACAGCAACAGAAAACATTTCTACTTTTGCATGCAAGGACCTCCCGGGTCCAGTGAGACTCCTGTGAATGCTGATGGCCGAAGTTGAGAGGAAGCTACCAGCAGGATAAGGGAAGACCTGAACACCACCAAAACTAAGATCAGACTAGGACATTGGAACGTGAGAACGATGTATGAGACGGGCAAGCTGGCACAGGTAACATTAGAGATGAGAAGATTCAACCTCCATGTCCTAGGAGTAAGCGAGAGTAGATGGACTGGATCTGGGAGAATGAGAACCACCACCGGAGAAACCGTCCTCTACTCTGGGAGAGATGACGACCAGCACCACGAGGGAGTTGCCATCATCCTCAAGAAAGGCGTTGAGCGATGCCTTATGGAGTGGAAGCCTGTCAACAGCAGACTAATGAGTGCGAGACTGAAGGGAAGGCACATCAACATCACCATCAGCCAGTGCTACGCACCAACCAACAACAGCAACGATGAGAGCAAAGACAACTTCTACCACCAGCTGCAGACAGAGACAGAGAAGGCCCCACGCCATGACCTCATCGTCATCATGGGGAACCTCAACGCCAAGGTCGGAAGCGACAACACCGACTATGAGAGAGTCATGGGGAACAGAAATGACAACGGGGAGAGACTTGTGGAGTTCTGCGCCATGAACAACTTAGTGATAGGAGGGACCCTGTTCACCCATGGGGACATTCACAAGCTGACTTGGACGTCGCCGATTGGAAGAGACATGAACCAGATTGACCATCTGATGATCAACGGTATATGGAGACGATCTCTTCTGGATGTGAGAACCAAGGGAAGTGCCGATGTTGGGAGTGATCATCACCTGGTGACCGCACACATCCAAATGAAACTGAAGAAGAACACAAGACCAACCACTCAAGCGCGATTTGATACCCAGCGACTGAGAGACACCAACGTGAAGTCTGCCTTCATCAACAATCTGAGGAACAGATTCCACATCCTGCAGAACATGACAGAACAGCACGACATAGATGCAACATGGAAGCAGATCTGTAAACTGTACACTGAGAGCAGCAAGGAGAGCATCGGTCATCAAAAGAAGAAGACCAACAATGACTGGATCCAACAAGAGACCCTCAATGCCATCAAAGAAAGGAGAGAGATCAAGAAGAGGCTTATGCAAGTAAAGTCTCCACGGCTACGAGAGAGGCAGGAAGAGTTGCGTACAGAGAGGCACATAGGAAAGTAAAGAGACTCGCACGCCATGACAAGAGAGAAGCCATGGACCAGCTGGCAGCTGAGGCAGAAGAGAGGGCGGCCCAAGGAGAGCAAGGGAGAGTCTACAAGATCACCAAGAAAGTATGCAACAAATTTAAGAGGAGTGCTGGGGGACCAATCAGGGACAGACAGGGGAAACTGTTGACAACAGAGAAAGAGCAAGAAGAAAGATGGGCTGAACACTTCCAGGAAGTTCTCAACCGACCACTACATGATGAGACAGCCGACATCCCAGAAGCTACAAAAGACTTAGACATTGATGTCAACCCCCCAACAAAGGAAGAGATAGTGGCTGCCATCAAGACCCTCAAGAACGGCAAGTCACCAGGCCAGAACAACCTTGGTGCCGAACTATTCAAGGCAGATTCTGAACTAGCAGCTGACATACTGCAACCACTGTTCACAGCTGCATGGAAGAACGAGAAAGTACCTGACGATTGGACCAAGGGAGTGATAATCAAAATCCCCAAGAAAGGAACCTTGAGCAACTGCAACAACTGGAGGGGAATCACTCTCTTGTCTGTGCTGAGCAAGATACTGGCCAAGGTCATCATCAGAAGAATATCAGATGCTGTGGACTATGCACTGAGGAAGGAACAAGCAGGGTTCAGGAAGCAACGAGGATGAGACAGCCGACATCCCAGAAGCTACAAAAGACTTAGACATTGATGTCAACCCCCCAACAAAGGAAGAGATAGTGGCTGCCATCAAGACCCTCAAGAACGGCAAGTCACCAGGCCAGAACAACCTTGGTGCCGAACTATTCAAGGCAGATTCTGAACTAGCAGCTGACATACTGCAACCACTGTTCACAGCTGCATGGAAGAACGAGAAAGTACCTGACGATTGGACCAAGGGAGTGATAATCAAAATCCCCAAGAAAGGAACCTTGAGCAACTGCAACAACTGGAGGGGAATCACTCTCTTGTCTGTGCTGAGCAAGATACTGGCCAAGGTCATCATCAGAAGAATATCAGATGCTGTGGACTATGCACTGAGGAAGGAACAAGCAGGGTTCAGGAAGCAACGAGGATGTATAGACCAGGTATTCACGCTCAGAAACATCATCGAACAGTGCACAGAGTGGCAAAGACAACTGTATGTGAATTTTGTTGACTTCGAAAAGGCATTTGACAGCATACACAGCGACAGCCTTTGGAGTATCCTTCGACACTATGGCATCCCATCGAAACTAGTACACCTTATCAAGAGCTTCTACGACAACTTCAGGTGCTCTGTGGGCCATAGCAACTCTGTCTTTGAAGTAAAAACTGGAGTAAGACAAGGATGTGTGATGTCGGCAGTTCTCTTCAATCTGGCCATTGATTGGGTGATGAGGAAGACAACAGAAGACACCCCAAGAGGGATTCGCTGGAGCCTGTTCTCAACACTAGACGACCTTGACTTTGCGGATGACCTGGCGCTGCTGTCACACACACACCAACATATCCAGGAGACAACCAGCAGACTCCAAACATTCGGACAGCAAGTGGGGCTTCGTATTAGCACCAAGAAAACAGAGACAATGTCGCTCAGTGTGAACACACCAGCCCCTATGAAAGTGAATGGAACTGACATGTGCCAGACAGACAAGTTCACATACCTTGACAGCATTATCAAACCAGAGGGTGGCACAAAAGAAGACATCCACAACAGACTGGGCAAGGCCAGGATGTGTTTAGAGAGATGAACAATATCTGGAGATCAACTCAGTACAGCACCAACACCAAGCTGAGCTATACCAGAGCTGTGTTGTATCTACGCTCCTGTACGGTTCTGAGTGCTGGAGGATGACGGAAGTGGATCTTACCAAACTTCGATCCTTTCACACCGTATGCCTCCGAAGAATTCTCCGGATCTTTTGGCCAGAGAAGATCTCCAATGAAGACCTACTACGGATATGTAGGCAAGAGGACATGGGAACCATCATCACCAGACGACGGTGGAAGTGGATTGGGCACATCCTGCGAAGAGACCCACAGTCAATCACAAGAACAGCATTGCACTGGACCCCAGAAGGAAGGAGAAAGAAAGGAAGACCAAAAGCAATGTGGAGGAGGACTGTAGAAAGTGAGATGAAGGCCATGCAGCACTCTTGGGGATCAGTGACTAGGTTAGCCCAGGATAGGCAGGAGTGGAAGCGCTTTGTTGCTGCCCTACACACCACTGGGTGTAATGGTTGATGATGATGATGAGGCACCACATAAGTACTTGGTTTTTCCCTGATGCATTGCTCTCAGAGTAATAATGGATTACTTGACCTCACTTCATGCTTCCATTTATGTGTACATAACACACACACACACACACATTGCTTGCCTAGCTGGTACCCTTGACAATGCAGATCCTCATCATCATTGCAACTCGCTGGATCATTATCTTTGATCATAATTGTATAGAATGATAATCATGAATCATCATCATCATTATGATCATATCTCTCTCTCTCTCTCTCTCCTCTCTCTCTCTCTCTCTCTCTCTCTCCACAGACTACCATTCAAATCTTATAGGATGGTTTTTTATTTAGATGCTAAGGGAAAGAAAAACTGGGCCACACAATAGCATTTGCCATTCAAATATGGCTTTTTTAAATGTGGTTAAATAAGGTGT
>CM054166.1:15414215-15451715 GCA_028751875.1 Rapana venosa
CCCTGTGCCAGTGGCTCACCCTGACTGTCAGCTGCTGTGGGGGTTAAGAACTTGGTCAGCTGTGGTGCAATACCTCGTCCATGGGTCGTAATGCTTCTAATTTCTTGATAATGGTAACACCAGTTTATGTCCCATGACATTCTTCTATTTCTTTTAAATGAATGAATAACGATTAGAGGGTCAAATAACAAACATGACAAATAAAGAAACAAACAGATAATAAATGTATTAGACAACCAAATGTCACTGACAAACAATCCAGCTATCTAATTTCAGTTCATTATTTATTTCTTCTTTCATTTTTAGAACCATGCAATAAGCACATCAGGTGCTTTTTTCCAGTTCAGCCCATATGTGTATAAGGTTTGTAAATTTGACATCAGTTCCCACTGGCACACAATGGCCTACTCTACCAAAGAGTGGAATAGGTTTCAACATGTGTGCAAGATGTTCTTTGTGCGTTTACACATAGGACCTCAGTTTATAGTCTCATCTGAAGGACTTTTGGGGAGAGTGGAGTCATCACTGATGTTGAAGGAGATTCAAACCCTGGTTAGCAGATCACTAATACATCACTCTGACTACCAGGCTATCCCATTCATAATCGATTTAACCATTTGTTAATCTATTGGTTATTCTAGAATTGGCCTGTGCTCGTGGTAGCGTGTGTACGTGTGTGCCGTGAAGAGATCGAAGTTAGCTGTTAATATTCTACCCACAATTCCATGTGTGTATCTCAGTCACCTTAGTTATGGTATGAGAGTTATGGCTCTTACAGAAGCGTCTGCAATACTAGGTCTATATTGAGCTAATCCTACAACTCCCCCTTTTTTAGGTGAAATATAATATCAATTAAATGTGGAAAGCTGAGTTTTTAACTTGTCCATTATTCTGTACTATTTTCTCTCTTTTTTTTTTTTTTTTTTTTTTTTTTTTTTTTTTTTTTTTTTACAAATCAAGGCGCTGTGGTTTTTTGATTACTCTGCTTGATCTGCTAAGCATTTGGGGGTGTACTGAATGGTGTATATTGGAGCAGGGTTTGAAGAGGAACCGGCGATGAATGTTGAGCTGTGGAAGGAACCCGCTGAGGTGATGGTTGTGGCGATGAAGGCAAGGGTGATGATGACGTTCTCACAGCTGTTGTAGTGGCTGGTTGCAGAGGTTGATTTTCCCTTGGAGTTGCCACAAGGTGTGTTCTGTTCCGTCTGATGGTGCCTGATTCCGTAGACACAATGTAGGAACGTGGATTGGGGTGTTTCGCCAAGATCTCTCCTGACTTGTTCATGTCCTTAATGAAGACGGTGTCCCGAGTTTCAGCGCTGGAGCTTCTTTAGCAGCATGACGATTGTTGAAGTTGACACGTTGCTTTTGCTTCATTGCACTCCTCTTTCTGCTTGACGAGAGAGTGGTCAGGAGTTTGGGGCTGTAGATGGGATGGAAGTATGGGGACTTTGGTTTTAATTTTCTCCCCATCAGTAGTTCACTGGGTGATAGACCATTTTGCAAAGGGCTTGCTCTGTATAGGAGTAGTGCAATGTAGGGATCCTTTGTTTTTTTTGAGAAGATTTTTGACGGTCTGTACTGCTCTTTCAGCTTCCCCATTGCTCTGAGGATAGTTTGGAGAGCTCGTCGTGTGGGTGAAGCCGAAGTCTGAAGCAAAATTGCGGAAGTCAGCACTGGCAAACTGAGGTCCGTTGTCAGACATCACTACATCAGGTTATGCCGTGAACAGCAAAGATGCTTTTCAGTTTGGCGATGAGGCTACTGCTAGTCTGGTTGTCAAGACGACGTAGTTCTGTCCAGCGGGAGTAATAGTCGACTACAACGATGTAAGTCTTCCCGTGTAGCTCAAACAGATCCATTCCCAGTCTAGACCATGGTCGATCAGGAAAGGAAGAGGGAAGTAGAGGTTCCTTTCGTGTCAGTCTGTGTTTGTCACAAATAGCACATTTGTTGACAAGGTCTTCAATCTGAGAAGATATGTATGGCCACCAAACTGAGGATGAAGCAAGAGCTCTGCATTTTGTGATTCCGAGGTGCCCTTCGTGAATACGATTTAGAATGTCTATTCTCATCTCCCTGGGGATAACGATTCTGTCATCAAACAGTAGCAGATCATTGACGATGGTCAAGTGTTCTCTGTTTGTCCAGTACTGCTTGAGAAGTGGTGACTCTGGCATGTAGGTGGGCCATCCACTGATGCAGTATTCTCGGATTTGTGTCGTTTCAGGGTCTGATTTTTGTACTTCCTTGATTTCATGCAGCTTGTTTGCTGAAGCTGGCAGATTATCGATGACCTGATTACAATAGACTGTTGCATCATCGATGAGACTGTTGTCCGCTTTTTTTGGCTGAGCATGTGGTGCACGTGACAGTGCGTCCGCTGTTGTCTGATTTTTTCCAGCGACGTGCACAACATTTGGAGAGAAACGCATGAGTCGTAGTCGAAACCGCTGAATGCCAGGTGGCATTTGGAAAGTTCTGTAGATGAGAGCATGTGGTACCAGGGCTTGTGATCAGTCTCTACAGTGAAGCTGAGGCCAAGGATATATTCACTCCAGTCTCTCACAGGCCCAAGTGACTGCTAATGCCTCTTTTTCTATTACAGCGTAGTTATGCTCAGCGTCTGAGAGAGAGCGTGAAATATAGCAGACTGGACATCGTGATTTGTTTCTTGAGTTTGGAACAAGACAGCACCAATGCCTGCGTTGGATGCGTCAGCTGCTATAAAAGTCCTCGTCTGGGGCTGTAGTGAGCGAGAACAGGAGGTGAAATCAAGAGATTTTTGATTTGCTGGAAAGCTGTTTCCTGTTGATCGCTCCATATCCATTGAGTGTTCTTGTGTAGAAGACAGCGTAGAGGGCTGTGAGATTGGCAAGATTGGGCATGAACTTGGCCAGTTGGTTTGCCATGCCCATGAAGCGTTGAAGCTCAGTGATGTTTGTGGGCGAAGGAAAATTGTTGATGGCCTCCACTTTTGCTGGATCTGGACGAATGCCAGAGGTGTCGATGATGTGGCCCAAAATCGAATAGAGTCTTTGGAAATTCACATTTTTCATTGAGAGTGAGATCAGCTTCTTGTAGTCGATTCAGGACTGTTCGAAGACGTTGATCATGAGTGGCTTGGTCTTCAGCATGGACAAGAATATCATCCATGTGGCATATAACGCCTTCCAATCGACAAGGATTGTTGAGATGGCTCGCTGAAATACCTCACTTGCTGAACTGATCCGAAGGGAAGTCGTGAGAACATTATCGTCCAAAAGGTGTGATGAACGTTGTGTAACGGCTTTGATTCTTCACTGAGATGGTATCTGCCAAAAGCCGCTTCGAGCATCTAGCTTCGAGAAAACTTTGGAATTGGCCAGTTTAGCCAGCTTTCATCAACTGAAGCTATAGGATGAATCTCCCGTTGAACGGATTTGTTCAGTTGAGTGAGATCTACACAGAGACGTATAGATCCATTGGTCTTTGGGACTACCACTATTCCAGAGCACCAACTGTTGGTTCTGTGACAGGTGAGATAACACCTTCCTTGAGCATACGGTCAATCTCAGTTTTGACTTTTGGAATTAGAGGGTGTGCTATTTTTCTTGGAGCATAATGCACACAGGTTTGCACAATCTTTGAGAGTGATGTTGTTAGGTTTGTCCAATTTACCTAGGCGTACTTGAAAAAGTTTGGGAAACTCACTTTTGATAGTCAGGTGTCTTTGGATAGTTGACTTGGTTGACACGTGAGATCAATCCCAACTTGACACAGGCTGCCCTACTGAGGAGAGAGCATGACTGGCCTTTCAGAACGTAGAGAGTTTCTGTCATTTGTTTGTCTCCGTGGCGCAGCTGTGCTTGAATTATGCCCAGTGTCGTAAGAGTAGTGTTGCCTGGACCTTTCAGTGATTTCCGAGACTTGATTAGCTGGTGTGTCCTAGCCCAGCTTTCCCCCACCACTGAAACTGATGCACCCGTATCAAGTTTGAAGATATGAGGTTTGCCATTTGTGGTTATTTCTGCTGTCCAGCAGTCATCATCCTGGAGATGGAAGACATGGCCAAAAAATTCGTCATCTAGTTCGTGTGAAGCATCATCTTCATCTGATAATTCATGAACTGATTTGTGTCCATATTGTCGTTTTGTAATGGCCAGTACTTCGGCAAACAACCTGATAATGTCCTTTCTTGTGGCAAGATGAACAAATAGCTGTGGCGCAGGACATTTGTCTCTTGGATGATTCCTTGCCGCAATATCCGCAAGATTTGAAATTGTAGTTGGCTCTACTGGTTGATGGAAACTGTGGCTGATACTGTTCTTTCAATGCAGAACATTGTTTGACAACGTTGATAGAAGCGTCGCTCTGATCACTGGTTGACTCTCTTTTCTCTCTTCAGCTTGTCTGCTAGACGGACTGCTTGAGTAAGATTAAGTCAGCTTTAGCTTGGAGTTCGTTGGAGAGTGCATCATCGAGTACACCAACAACTATTCGGTCTCTTATCAGTTCCTCTTTTAATTGACCATATTCACATTCTTCAGCCATTTGAATAAATCTTGAATAAAATTTTCAACTGTCTCTCCAGCCTTTGTATTCTTTTGTTGAACTTGGCTCTCTCAACAATCGTATTTTTCCGAGCACCAAAGTATTGATCAAAAGCAGTGACGATCTCATCCTGTTGAACAGTGTCTTCATCAATGTTCATGGTTGACATTATATCGTCTGCCACATCTCCCATAGTGTATAAAAATACACTCACCTGTTCTTCTCTAGTTTTGTTCATAAGACCTGAACCTGTTCTGTAACGAAGGAAACGTTGCTTCCATTTGGCCAATTTTCCAATGGTTTTGGAGCTGGGAGACTTATCGGACATCAAACAGCTTCGTCTGTCCTTGCTGCTACTTCTTCCATCTTCGTGTCAGCAATCTTGGTTCATAAAAGACCGCTGCCACCATCTAGAATTGGCCTGTGCTCGTGGTAGCGTGTGTACGTGTGTGCCGTGAAGAGATCGAAGTTAGCTGTTAATATTCTACCCACAATTCCATGTGTGTATCTCAGTCACCTTAGTTATGGTATGAGAGTTATGGCCCTTACAGAAGCGTCTGCAATACTAGATCTATATTGAGCTAATCCTACAGTTATGATTCTCTACTTTTGAAGATGGTGCGTATAAGGTACTTGTGTTGTTCCTGATGCACTGTTCTCAGAGTAATAATGGATTAGTTGACCTGACTTCAGGCTTCCATTTATGTGTACATAACACACACACACACACACACACACACAACACACACACACACACACACACACACACACACACACACACACCACACACACACACACACACACACACACACACACACACACACACACACACACACACATGACAGATGCTACTGCTGAGAAGTTAAAACTGTTGTACTTTGATCCCCAGGGTCCATGAAACTCTGGGTTTGAATCTTGGCTGTGGCATCAAGTGAATTAAGGGTGGGGATTTGTACAATCTTCCAGGTCCACTTGAAGTATACACCTGCCAGTGCTTGAATTTTCTTTGTGTATTCACACATGCAGAAGATCACATATGCACATTAGATTTGCTGTATTTCATATCAGCGTTTAGTTAGGTATTAAAACATGAGCATACCAAGAATGCATTCTGTATGCAACTCTGAAGTTTGGAATGTGACAGTTGAGGCCAGCAGGCAGACCTCCTGTAGAGTTACATGCACAGAAGAAGAAGACCAGGCACTGGGTACCCCACCTGGTAAGGGAACACAGGAAAAAGAAGAGAGAAATACACACAGACATACACACACAGACACACACACACACACACAACCACACACACACGCACACGCACAACCACACACACACATCCACACACACACACACACACTGTGAGTACAAAAGTACACACTGGAAACAAAGTTTGCCTGTATGACTGTTTTCTAGTCTTGCAAGGGAGACAGCCATTCTCCAAACTAAGAGGATCTTTCATTTCATGTTCATGTTTTAAAATTGCATTCCTTATCAAACCCTGTGTTAGAGGTTGAGGGAGAAAAGAGACCTTTATTTTGCAGCATAGAAAAACAAAGACATATCGAGGAGGAAAGACTGACACAAAAACCAAAACCAAGTAACTATACATTAACAATAATCAACACAGCAACAAGCAGAAAATAAACAAAAATCGTAAAATAAACAATGAAGACAACAAGCAGAAACAACAAAAATAAACACAAACAAAATAATAAAAAGAACATATCAAAACAAACAACAAATGAGCAAACAAATAGATAAACAAACAAACTGACAGACAGACAATACATTGAAATGGAAAGCAAACAAAACAAAAAAAGAGAATAGAAAACAAAAAAAGAAAAGAAAAAAATGAAAGAAAAATTCCTGGAAGAAGAAAAAGAAAACAGAAACACAAAAAGAGTAATAAAGAATTTAAAGAAAAAAGAAAAAAAAGGTGAGTGTCAGGTTAGACACAGGGGAGTCCCCAGGGTGGCCAGCTTTTGGTCCACCCCTTGAATGGAGACATAGTCTAGCTGCTTCAGGCTCAGATAGTGTTCCCCTGTGCCAGTGGCTCACCCGCTGACTGTCAGCTGCTGTGGGGGTTAAGAACTTGGTCAGCTGTGGTGCAATACCTCGTCCATGGGTCGTAATGCTTCCTAATTTCTTGATACTGGTAACACCAGTTATGTCCCATGACATTTCTTCTATTTCTTTTAAATGAATGAATAAACGATTAGAGGTCATAATAACTAAACATGACAAATAAAGAAAACAAACAGATAATAAATGATTAGACAACCAAATGTCACTGACAAACAATCCAGCTATCTAATTTCAGTTCATTTATTTATTTCTTCTTTCATTTTTAGAACCATGCAATAAGCACTCAGGTGCTTTTTTCCAGTTCAGCCCCTATGTGTATACAGGTTTGTAAATTTTGACATCAGTTCCCACTGGCACACAATGGCCTACTCTACCAAAGAGTGGAATAGGTTTCAACATGTGTGCAAGATGTTCTTTGTGCGTTTTACACATAGGACCTCAGTTTATAGTCTCATCTGAAGGACTTTTGGGGAGAGTGGAGTCATCACTGATGTTGAAGGAGATTCAAACCCTGGTTAGCAGATCACTAATACATCACTCTGACTACCAGGCTATCCCATTTATAATCGATTTAACCATTTGTTAATCTATTGGTTATGATTCTCTACTTTTGAAGATGGTGCGTATTAAGGTACTTGTGTTGTTCCTGATGCACTGTTCTCAAGTAATAATGGATTAGTTGACCTGACTTCAGGCTTCCATTTATGTGTACATAAACACACACACACACACACACAACACACCACAACACACACACACACACACACACACACACACACACACACACATGACAGATGCTACTGCTGAGAAGTTAAAACTGTTGTACTTTGATCCCCAGGGTCCATGAAACTCTGGGTTTGAATCTTGGCTGTGGCATCAAGTGAATTAAGGGTGGGGATTTGTACAATCTTCCAGGTCCACTTGAAGTATACACCTGCAGTGCTTGAATTTTCTTTGTGTATTCACACATGCAGAAGATCACATATGCACATTAGATTTGCTGTATTTCATATCAGCGTTTAGTTAGGTATTAAAACATGAGCATACCAAGAATGCATTCTGTATGCAACTCTGAAGTTTGGAATGTGACAGTTGAGGCCAGCAGGCAGACCTCCTGTAGAGTTACATGCACAGAAGAAGAAGACCAGGCACTGGGTACCCCACCTGGTAAGGGAACACAGGAAAAAGAAGAGAGAAATACACACAGACATACACACACAGACACATACACACACACACACACACACACGCACCGCACGCACGCACGCAACGCACACACACACACACACACACACACACACACACACACACACACACACACACACTGTGAGTACAAAAGTACACACTGGAAACAAAGTTTGCCTGTATGACTGTTTTCTAGTCTTGCAAGGGAGACAGCCATTCTCCAAACTAAGAGGATCTTTCATTTCATTTTCATGTTTTAAAATTACATTCCTTATCAAACCCTGTGTTAGAGGTTGAGGGAGAAAAGATACCTTTTTTTTGCAGCATAGAAAAACAAAGACATATCGAGGAGGAAAGACTGACACAAAAACCCAAACCAAGTAACTATACATTAACAATAATCAACACAGCAACAAGCAGAAAATAAACAAAAATCGTAAAATAAACAATGAAGACAACAAGCAGAAACAACAAAAATAAACACAAACAAAATAATAAAAGAAACATATCAAAACAAACAAACAAATGAGCAAACAAATAGATAAACAAACAAACTGACAGACAGACAATAACATTGAAATGGAAAGCAAACAAAACAAAAAAAGAGAAAGAAAACAAAAAAAGAAAAGAAAAAAATGAAAGAAAAATTCCTGGAAGAAGAAAAAGAAAACAGAAACACAAAAAAGTAATAAAGAATTAAAGAAAAAAGAAAAAAAAGGTGAGTGTCAGGTTAGACACAGGGGAGTCCCCAGGGTGGCCAGCTTTTGGTCCACCCCTTGAATGGAGACATAGTCTAGCTGCTTCTGGCTCAGATAGTGTTCCCCTGTGCCAGTGGCTCACCCGCTGACTGTCAGCTGCTGTGGGGGTTAAGAACTTGGTCAGCTGTGGTGCAATACCTCGTCCATGGGTCGTAATGCTTCCTAATTTCTTGATACTGGTAACACCAGTTATGTCCCATGACATTCTTCTTATTTCTTTTAAATGAATGAATAAACGATTAGAGGGTCAAATAACAAACATGACAAATAAAGAAACAAACAGATAATAAATGATTAGACAACCAAATGTCACTGACAAACAATCCAGCTATCTAATTTCAGTTCATTTATTTATTTCTTCTTTCATTTTTAGAACCATGCAATAAGCACTCAGGTGCTTTTTTCCAGTTCAGCCCTAATGTGTATACAGGTTTGTAAATTTTGACATCAGTTCCCACTGGCACACAATGGCCTACTCTATACCAAAGAGTGGAATAGGTTTCAACATGTGTGCAAGATGTTCTTTGTGCGTTTACACATAGGACCTCAGTTTATAGTCTCATCTGAAGGACTTTTGGGGAGAGTGGAGTCATCACTGATGTTGAAGGAGATTCAAACCCTGGTTAGCAGATCACTAATACATCACTCTGACTACCAGGCTATCCCATTCATAATCGATTTAACCATTTGTTAATCTATTGGTTATTCTAGAATTGGCCTGTGCTCGTGGTAGCGTGTGTACGTGTGTGCCGTGAAGAGATCGAAGTTAGCTGTTAATATTCTACCCACAATTCCATGTGTGTATCTCAGTCACCTTAGTTATGGTATGAGAGTTATGGCTCTTAAGAAGCGTCTGCATACTAGTCTATATTGAGCTAATCCTACAAACTCCCCCTTTTTTAGGTGAAATAAATATCAATTAAATGTGGAAAGCTGAGTTTTTAACTTGTCCATTATTTTGTACTATTTTCTCTTTTTTTTTTTTTTTTTTTTTTTTTTTTTTTTTTTTTTTTTTTACAAATCAAGGCGCTGTGGTTTTTTTATTTCCTGCTTGATCGCAAAAGCTTTTGGGGGGGTGTCTGAATGGGAAATGGAGCGGGGTTTAAAAGAGGAAAAACCGGGCGATGAATTTGAGCTGGGGAAAGGAAACCCCGCTGGGGTGATGGTTGGGGCGATGAAGCAAGGGTGATGATAGTTCCACAGCTTTGAATGGGGGTTTTCAGGGGTTGTTTTTCCCTTGGATTTGCCACAAGGTGTTTTCGTCCTTGAGGGTCCCTGATCCGTAGACAAATGTGGGGAACGGGTTTGGGGGTGTTTCCCAAGATCTCCCCGCTTGTTCATTCCTTAATGAAGACGGGTCCCGAGTTCGGCGGGAGCTTCTTGCAGCAGACGATTGTTGAAGTTGACATTGTTTTTGCTTCATGCACCCCTCTTTTGTTTTGCGAGAGAGTGGTCAGGAGTTTGGGGCTGTAATGGGAGGGAAAAGTAGGGGCTTGGGTTTTTAATTTTTCCCCATCGTAGTTCATGGGTGATAGCCATTTTTGAAAAGGGTTTTCTCGTATAGGATAGTCAATGTAGGGATCCTTTGTTTTTTTGAGAAGTTTTTTGAGGGTCTGTACTGTCTTTCAGCTTCCCCATTGCTCTGAGGATATTTTGGGAGAGCTCGCGTGTGGTGAAGCCAATCGAAGCAAAATTGCGGAAGTCGCACGGGCAACTGAGGTCCTTGTCAGACATCACTACATCAGTTAATGCCGGAACCAAAGAGCTTTTCATTTGGCGATGAGGGCCTGAGCGGTTGTCAAGACACGTAGTTCTGTCCACGGGATTTAAAAGCGACTACAACGATGAAAGTCTTCCCGTGTAGTCAAAAAATCCTTCCCATCTAGACCAGGGTCGCAGGAAAAAAAGGGGGAATGGGGGTTCCCTTTCGTGTCAGCGTGTTTGTCACAATAGACTTTTGTTGACAAGGTTTCATCTAGAAGTATGTATGGCCCCCAAACTGAGGAGAAGCAAGGCCCTGCATTTTTTGTTCCGAGTGCCCTTCGTGAATACGATTTAAATGTCTTTTCCACCCCCCGGGATAACTTCGTCATCAAACGGCAGATCATTGACGATGGTCAAGTGTTCTCTGTTTGTCCAGCTGCTTGAAAGGGTGACCTGGATGTAGGGGGGGCCATCCACGAGCGTACCCGGGTTTTGTGTCGTTTCAGGGTCTGATTTTTGTACTTCCTTGTTTTCGCAGCTTTTTTGTGAAGCGGCAGATTATCGATGACTGATTCAATAGATGTTGCTCTCGAGAGACTGTTGTCCGCTTTTTTTGGGGGCTGACATGGGGTGCACGTGACAGTGCGCCCCGCTGTTGTAATTTTTCCAGCGCGGCACAACTTTTGGAGAGAAACGCAGGTCGTATCAAAAACCGCGAACCCGGGTGGCTTTTGGAAAGTTTGTAGATAAAAGGCGGGTACCCGGGGGGTTTGACGTCTCTACGTGAAGCGAGGCCAAGGTTTTTTTTCCCCCTTTCAGTTCCAAGGGCCCAAGTGATGCAATGCCTCTTTTCTTTTAAGCAGTTATCTCAGCTCTGAAGGAGCGTGAAATTAGCAGAGGACTCGGATTTGTTTCTTGAGTTTGGAACAAGCAGCACCAAGCCTGCGTTGGGGGTCAAGGCAAAATCCTCCGGGGCGTAGTGACGGAAAAGGAGGTGAAATCAAGAGTTTTTTGATTTGGGGAAAGCGTTTCCTTTTTGATCGCTCCAACCATTGATGTTTTGTGTAAAAAGACGCGTAGAGGGCGGAGTTTGGCAGATTGGGCGAATTTGGCCAGTTGGTTTCCATGCCCAGAAGCTTTGAAGCCAGTGATGTTTGTGGGCAAAGGGAAAATTTGTTGATGGCCTCCACTTTTGCTGGACTGGACGAATCCCCAGAGGGTCGAGTGGGCCCAAAAAATCGAATAAGTTTTTGGGAAAAATTTTCACTTTTTTCTTTTGGAGTAAAAATCACTTCTTGAGTCGATTCAGGATGTTCGAAACGTTGATCATGAGGGGCTTGGTCTTCAGCATGGAAAATACATCCTGGGATAAACGCCTTCCAAGTCGACAAGGAGTGAGAGGCTCGCAAAATACCTATTTGCTGAACGACCCCAAAGGGGAAGCGTTTAAAACATATCCCCCAAAAGGTGTGAGAACGTTGTGAAACGGTTTGATTTTTCACTGGGGGTTTATCTGCCAAAAACCGCTTCGAGCATCTATTCGAAAACTTGGTTTGGCCGTTTACCCGGGCTTTCATAAATGAAGCTAAGGATGAATCCCCCGTTGAACGGATTTGTTCAGTTGAGTGAGATCTACACAAACGTAAAAGACCAGGGGTCTTTGGGACTACCACTATTCCAGAGCACCAAGGGTTTTCTGTACAGGTGGAAAAACCCCTTTTCCTTGACATACTCAACTCATTTTTGACTTTTGGAATTAGGGGGTGTGCTATTTTTCTGGCAAAAATGCACACGGTTTGCACAATCTTTGAGATGTTTGTAGGTTTGTAAAATTTCCCAGGGTATTTGAAAAAGTTTGGGAAACTCACTTTTAAAGTAGGTGCTTTGGATAGTTGATTGGTTGACACGTGAGATCAACCAACTGACACAGGCGCCCTATGGGGAGAGAAACGGGCCCTTTTCAAAAACTAGGAGTTTCTGTCATTTTTTGTCCCCGGGCCACTGTGTTAAAATTACCCATTTTCGTAAAAAGTGTTTTGCCGGGCCCCTTTCAGTGATTTCCGAACTTGATTAGTTTGGTGGCCTAGCCCACTTTCCCCCCCCCACTAAAACGTGCCCGTATCTTTTGAAGATAGAGGTTTCCCTTTTGGGGTTTTATTTCTGCTTCCAGGTCACATCCTGGAGAGGGAAGACATGGCCTAAAATTCGTCATCTAGTTCGTGTAAGCACCCATCTTCATCTGATAATTTGAATGATTTGTTCCATATTGTGTTTGTAATGGCCATACTTGGGAAAAACCCCCTGATAAGCCCTTTTTTGTGGCAAGATGAAAAAATACTGTGGCGCGGCATTTGTCTCGGGAGAGTTTCCCTTTGCCCAATACCGCAAGATTTAAAATTTGAGTTGGCCTACTGGTTGATGGAAACGTGTGATACTTTCTTTCAATGCAGAACATTTTTTGACAACGTTGATAGAAGCGTCCTCCCCTTTTGATACTGGTTGACCCCTTTTTTCTCTCTTCAGTTTTCTGCTAACTACGCTTGAGTAAATTAAAAGTCAGTTTTAGTTTGGAGTTCGTTGGAGAGTGCATCATCGAGTACACCAACAACTTTTGGGTTTCCCTTACGTTCCTCTTTTAATTGACCATATTCACTTTTTTTTCAGCCATTTGAATAAATCTTGAATAAAATTTTCAATTTTCTCCGGGGCCTTGTATTTTTTGTTGAACTTGGCTCTTCAAAATCGTTTTTTTCCGAGCAAAAAAGTATTGATCAAAAGCAGTGACGACCATCCTTTTAAACATGCTTCATCAATGTTCAGGGTGACTTTATAGTCTCCACATCTCCCATGGTATAAAAATAATCACCTGTTCTTCCAGTTTTTTTTCATAAGACCACCTTTCTGTAACGAAGGAAACGTTGCTTCATTTGGCCAAATTTTTCCCAAAGGTTTTTTTGGGGCTGGGGGACTTACGAATCAAACAGCTTGCGCCTTGCTGCTACTTTTCCCTCTTTGTGTCAGCAATCTGGTTCATAAAAAAACCGCTGCCCCCCATCTGAATTGGCCCCGTGCTCGGGTAGGTGTTACTGTGTGCCCTGAAAAAGATCGAAGTTAGCTGTTAATATTCTACCCCCAATTTCCCTGTGGTACTCACACCAGTTTTGGTATGGAGTTTTGGCCCTTACAAAGCTCTGCAATACAGATCTTTTTGAGCTAATCCTACAGTTATATTCCTTTTTAAGTGGGGCGATAATTATTGTGTTGTTCCTTATCATGTTCTCAGAGTATTTAAGGATTATTGACCTGACTTCGGCTTCCATTTAGTGTACAAACACACCACACACACACACACAACAACCACACAACACACACACAAAAACACACACCACAACCACACACACACACCCAAAACCCCAAAAAACACACACACACACACACACACACACAACAAACAGATCTACTGCTGAAAGTTAAAACTGTTTACTTTGATCCCCAGGGTCCATGAAAAACTGGGTTTTTAAACTTGGCTGTGGCATCAAGTGAATTAAGGGTGGGGATTTTACAATCTTCCAGGGCCCCTTGAAGTATACACCGCCAGGGTTGAATTTTCTTTGTGTATTCACACAGCAAAGATCCATATGACATTTGATTTTCTGTATTTATATCAGCGTTTAGTTAGGTATTAAAAATGGCAAAACCCAAAAATGCATTCGTATGAACCCAAAATTTGGAAAGTGACAGTTGAGGGCCCAGCAGACCCTGTAGAGTTACATGCACAAAGAAAAGACCCGGCATGGGGGACCCCCCCGGGAAGGGGAAAACGGGAAAAAAAAGAGAGAAATACACACAGCATACACACAAGACACACACAAAAACACACCAAAACCCCACACACCGCACACGCACACACACACAACACCCCACACACACACCCCAAAAACACTTGAGACAAAAAAAATGGAAACAAAGTTTGCCTGTATGCTGTTTTCTGTCTTTCAAGGGGGACAGCCTTTCCCCCAAAAAAGAGGATCTTTCATTTTATGTTCATTTTTAAAAAAAGATTCCCTTTTCAAACCCCGTTTAGAGGTTAGGAGAAAAGAGACCTTATTTTGCAGCATAGAAAAACAAAAACATTCGAGGAGGGAAAATGACCAAAAACCAAAACCAAGTAAAAAAACTTTAAAATAATCAAACCCCGCAACAAGAGAAAATAAACAAAAATCGTAAAATAAACAATGAAGACAACAAGCAAAACAACAAAAAAAAACACAAACAAAAAATAAAAAAACATTCAAAAAAAAACAACAAATGAGCAAACAAATAGATAAACAAAAAAACGACAGAAAAACAATAAAAATTTTAAAAGGAAAACAAAACAAACAAAAAAAAAGAAAGAAAACAAAAAAGAAAAAAAAAAAATGAAAGAAAAATTCCCGGGAAAAGAAAAAGAAAACGAAAAACAAAAAATAATAAAAATTTAAAGAAAAAAGAAAAAAAAAATGATGTCAGGTTAGACACAGGGGGGTCCCCCGGGTGGCCCGCTTTTGGTCCACCCCTTGAATGGAGACTAGCTAGCTGCTTCAGGCCCAAAAGGTTCCCCTGTGCCCTGGCCCCCCCTGACGTCACTCGTGGGGGTAAGAACTTGGTCAGCTTGTGCAAAACCCGTCCAGGGGCGTAATGCTTCCTAATTCTTGAATGGGAACACCGTTTTGTCCCCCTGACTTTCTTCTTTTTTTCTTTTAAAGAATGAAAAACATTAAGGGTCAAATAAAAAACAACAAATAAAGAAAAAAAACGATTAAAAAAGATTAGAAACCAAATGTACTGACAAAAAAATCCACTACTAATTTCATTTTAATTTATTTATTTTTTTTCTTTCATTTTTTGAACCATTCAAAAAGCCTCAGGTGCTTTTTTCCCGTTCAGCCCCATGTGTATACGGGTTTTTAAATTTTTACAAAGTTCCCACTGGCACACAATGGCCCACTCTACCAAAAAGTGGAATAAGGTTCAAAAGTTGGGAAGTGTTTTTGTCTTTTACCATGGACCCCAGTTTAGTCTCATCTGAGGACTTTGGGGAAGTGGAGTCATCACTGATGTTAAGGAGATTCAAACCCCGGTTTTCAGTCATAAACATCACTCGATACCCCGGCTATCCCTTTAAATGATTTAACCATTTGTTAATCTTGGGTTTTTGATTTTCCCATTTTGAAATGGTGCTTTTTAAAAGGTACTTGTGTTTTTCCTGATGCACTGTTCCGAGTAATAATGGATTGTTGACCGACTTCAGGCTTTCCTTTATGTGTACATAAACACAACCCCCCACACACACAACACCCACACACACACACACCACAAACACACAAACACACACACATGCGATCTACTGTGGAATTTAAAAACGTTGTATTTGACCCCAGGGGCCTGAAACCTGGGTTTAATCTTGGCTGTGGGATCAAGGAAATTAAGGGTGGGGGGTTTGTACAAATTTTCCAGGTCACTTGAAGTATACACCCTGCATGCTTGAATTTTCTTGTGTATTCACACATCAAAGATCACATATGCCCCTTTGATTTGCGTATTTCATATCAGCGTTTAGTTAGGTATAAAACATGAGCATACCCCGAAAACATTTTGTATGCAACCTTTAAGTTTGGAATGTTCAGGGAGGGAAAACAGGCAGACCCCCCTTTGATTTCATGCACAGAAAAGAAGACCAGGGTGGGGCCCCACCTGGTAAGGAACACAGGAAAAGAAGAGAGAAATCACACAACATAACAACAGAACATACACACACACACACCCACACGCCGCACCACGCACGCACGCCCCCCAACACCACACACACACACACACAACAACACAACACCACACAAACAACTGGGTACAAAAGACACCGGGAAAAAAAGTTTTCCTGTATGACTGTTTTTGTTGCAAGGGAGACCCTTCCCAAACTAAAGGGTCTTTTTTTTCATTTTCAAGTTTTTTAAAATTTTCATTTCCTTTTCAAAAACCTGTTTAGAGGTGAGGGGGGAAAAGTACCTTTTTTTTGCAAGGCCCCCAGAAAACAAAACATATCGAGGAGGAAAACTGGGCACAAAAACCCAAACCCAAATAACTATAATTAAAATAATCAAACAAGCAACAAGCAAAAAAAAAACAAAAATCGTAAAAAAAACAATGAAGACAACAAGCAGAAACAAAAAAAATAAACACAAACAAAAAATAAAAAGAAAATTCAAAACAAACAAACAAATGAAATACAAATAGATAAACAAACAAAGACAGACAGACAATAAATTTTAAAGGAAAACAAAAAAAAAAAAAAAAAGAGAAAGAAAAAAAAAAAAAAAGAAAAAAAGAAAGAAAAATTCCCGGAAGAAGAAAAAAAACAAAACAAAAAAGATAAAAAAGAATTAAAAAAAAAAAAAAAAAAAAAATGAGTGTCAGGTAGACCAGGGAGTCCCCCGGGGGGCCACTTTTGGTCCCCCCCCTTGAAAGGGGCATAGCTAGCTGCTTCTGGGCTCAATTTCCCCTTGCCCGTGGCCCCCCCTGACTGTCAGCTGCGTGGGGGGTTTAAAAACTTGGGCCTGTGGGGCAATACCTCGTCCTGGTCGTAATGCTTCCCAATTTCTTGAACTGGTAACACCTTAGTCCCCTGACATTTTTTCTTTTTTTTTTAAATGAATAATAACGATTAGGGGGTCAAATAACAAAATGACAAATAAAGAAACAAAAAGATAATAAAATGATTAGACAACCAAATTTACTGACAAACAATCCACTATAATTTTTAGTTATTTATTTTTTTCTTCTTTTTATTTTTAGAACCATGCAATAAGCACTCAGGGGCTTTTTTTCCCGTTCGCCCCAATGTTAAAGGGGTTTTAAATTTGACATCAGTTCCCACTGGGACACAAAGGCCTACTTTAAAAAAAGATGGAATAGGTTTAACAGGGCAAATGTTCTTTTGGGTTTCACTAGGGCCTAGTTTTTTAGTCTCATCGAAGGCTTTTGGGGGGAGTGGATCACACTGATGTTGAAGGAGATTTAAACCCCGGGGGCAATCCAATACACACTTGACTACCGGCATCCCCCTTCATAATCGATTTTAAACCCTTTGTTAATCTATTGGGTTTTTTAGAATTGGGCCCTTTCCGGGTAGCGTGTGACGTGTGTGCCCTGAAGAGATCGAAGTTACGTTAATATTCTACCCACAATTCCATGGTGTATTCATACCCTTTTTATGGTATGAGATTTGGTTTTAAGAAGCGTCTCAAAACAGGGCTATATTGAGCTAATCCTACAACTCCCCCTTTTTTAGGTGAAATAAATAACAAATTTAAATGTGGAAAGCGGTTTTTTAACTTGTCCATTTTTCTGTACTATTTTCTTCTTTTTTTTTTTTTTTTTTTTTTTTTTTTTTTTTTTTTTTTTTACAAATCAAGGCGCTGTGGTTTTTGATTACTCTGCTTGATCTGCTAAGCATTTGGGGGGTGTCTGAATGTGTGTATATTGGAGCAGGGTTTGAAGAGGAAACCCGCGATGAATGTTGAGCTGTGGAAGGAACCCGCTGAGGTGATGGTTGTGGCGATGAAGGCAAGGGTGATGATGACGTTCTCACAGCTTGTTGTAGTGGCTGGTTGCAGAGGTTGATTTTCCCTTGGAGTTGCCACAAGGTGTGTTCTGTTCCGTCTGATGGTCCCTGTTTCCCGTAGACACAATGTAGGAACGTGGTTGGGGTGTTTCCCCAAAGATCTCTCCTGACTTGTTCATGCCCTTAATGAAGACGGTGTCCCGAGTTTCAGCGCTGGAGCTTCTTTAGCAGCATGCGATTGTTGAATTTGACACGTTGCTTTTGCTTCATGCACTCCTCTTTTGCTTGACGAGAGAGTGGTCAGGAGTTTGGGGCTGTAGATGGGATGGAAGTATGGGGACTTTGGTTTTTAATTTTCTCCCCATCAGTAGTTCACTGGGTGATGACATTTTGCAAAGGGCTTGCTCTGTATAGGAGTAGTGCAATGTAGGGATCCTTTGCTTTTTTGAGAAGATTTTTGACGGTTTGTACTGCTCTTCAGTTTCCCCCATTGCTCTGAGGATAGTTTGGAGAGCTCGTCGTGTGGGTGAAGCCGAAGTCTGAAGCAAATTGCGGAAGTCAGCACTGGCAAACTGAGGTCCGTTGTCAGACATCACTACATCAGGTATCCCGTGAACAGCAAAGATGCTTTTCAGTTTGGCGATGAGGCTACTGCTAGTCTGGTTGTCAAGACGACGTAGTTCTGTCCACGGGGAGTAATAGTCGACTACAACGATGTAAGTCTTTCCCGTGTAGCTCAAACAGACCCAAATTCCCAGTCTAGACCATGGTCGATCAGGAAAGGAAGAGGGAAGTAGAGGTTCCTTTCGTGCCCAGTCTGTTTTTGTCACAAATAGCACATTTGTTGACAAGGTCTTCAACTGAGAAGATATGTATGGCCCCCAAAACTGAGGATGAAGCAAGAGCTCTGCATTTTGTGATTCCGAGGTGCCCTTCGTGAATACGATTTAGAATGTTATTCTCATCTCCCTGGGGATAACGATTCTGTCATCAAACAGTAGCAGATCATTGACGATGGTCAAGTGTTCTCTGTTTGTCCAGTACTGCTTGAGAAGTGGTAAACTCTGGCATGTAGGTGGGCCATCCACTGATGCAGTATTCTCGGATTTGTGTCGTTTCAGGGTCTGATTTTTGTACTTCCTTGATTTCATGAGCTTGTTTGCTGAAGCTGGCAGATTATCGATGACCTGTTACAAGACGTTGCATCATCGATGAGATGTTGTCCGCTTTTTTTGGCTGAGCATTGTGGTGCACGTGACATGCGTCCGCTGTTGTCTGATTTTTTCCAGCGACGTGCACAACATTTGGAGAGAAACGCATGAGTCGTAGTCGAAACCGCTGAATGCCAGGTGGCATTTTGGAAAGTTCTGTAGATGAGAGCAGTGGTACCAGGGGCTTGTGATCAGTCTCTACGTGAAGCTGAGGCCAAGGATATATTCATCAGTCTCTCACAGGCCCAAGTGACTGCTAATGCCTCTTTTTTATTACAGCGTAGTTTGCTCAGCTTTCTGAGAGGAGCGTGAAATATAGCAGACTGGACATCGTGATTTGTTCTCTTGAGTTTGGAACAAGACAGCACCAATCCCTGCGTTGGATGCGTCAGTGCTATAAAAGTCTCTCGTCTGGGGCTGTAGTGAGCGAGAACAGGAGGTGAAATCAAGAGATTTTTGATTTGTGGAAAGCTGTTTCCTGTGATCGCTCCATATCCATTGAGTGTTCTTGTGTAGAAGACAGCTTTAGAGGGGCTGTGAGATTGGCAAGATTGGGCATGAATTTGGGCCCATTTGGGTTTGCCTGCCCATGAAGCGTTGAAGTCAGTGATGTTTGTGGGCGAAGGAAAATTGTTGATGGCCTCCACTTTTGCTGGATCTGGACGAATCCCAGAGGTGTCGATGATGTGGCCCAAAAATCGAATAGAGTCTTTGGAAAATTCACATTTTCATTGAGAGTGAGATCAGCTTCTTGTAGTCGATTCAGGACTGTTCGAAGACGTTGATCATGAGTGGCTTGGTCTTCAGCAATGGACAAGAATATCATCCATGTGGCATATAACCCCCTTCCAAGTCGACAAGGATTGTTGAGATGGCTCGCTGAAATCCCTCACTTGCTAAAATGATCCGAAGGGAAGTCGGTTTGAAACAATATCGTCAAAAGGTGTGATGAAAACGTTGTGTACGGCTTTGATTCTTCACTGAGAGGTATCTGCCAAAAGCCGCTTCGAGCATCTAGCTTCGAGAAAACTTTGGAATTGGCCAGTTTAGCCAGGCTTTCATCACTGAAGCTATAGGATGAATCTCCCGTTGAACGGATTTGTTCAGTTGAGTGAGATCTACACAGAGACGTATAGATCCATTGGTCTTTGGGACTCCCACTATTCCAGAGCCCAACGGGTTGGTTCTGTGAAGGGAGATAACACCTTCCTTGAGCTACGGTCAATCTCAGTTTTGACTTTTGGAATTAGAGGGTGTGCTATTTTTTTGGAGCATAATGCACACAGGTTTTGCACAATCTTTGAGAGTGATGTTGTAAGTTTGTCCAATTTACCTAGGCGTACTTAAAAAAGTTTGGGAAACTCACTTTTGAAGTCAGGTGTTTTTGGATAGTTGACTTGGTTGACACGTGAAAATCAATCCCAACTTGACACAGGCTGCCCTATGAGGAGAGAGCATGACGGGCCCTTTCAGAACGTAGAGAGTTTCTGTCATTTGTTTGTCTCGTGGCGCAGCTGTGCTTGAATTATGCCAGTGTGTAAGAGTAGTGTTGCCTGGACCTTTCAGTGATTTCCGAGACTTGATTAGCTGGTTTTGCCTAGCCCAGCTTTCCCCACCACTGAAACTGATGCACCCGTAATCTAGTTTGAAGATATGAGGTTTGCCATTGTGGTTATTTCTGCTGTCCAGCAGATCATCTGGGATGGAAGACATGGCCTAAAAATTCGTCATTAGTTCGTGTGAAGCATCTCTTCATCTGATAATTCATGAATGATTTGTGCCCATATTGTCGTTTGTAATGGCCATTTACTTCGGCAAACAACCTGATAATGTCCTTTCTTGTGGAAAAGATGAACAAATAGCTGTGCGCGCAGGACATTTGTTCTCTTGGATGAGATTCCTTGCCGCAATACCCGCAAGATTTGAAATTGTAGTTGGCTCTACTGGTTGATGGAAACTGTGGCTGATACTGTTTCTTTCAATGCAGAACATTGTTTGACAACGTTGATAGAAGGTCGCCTCTGTCACGGGTTTGACTCTTTTTTCTCTCTTCAGCTTGTCTGCTAGACTGGACTGCTTGAGTAAGAGTTAAGTCAGCTTTAGCTTGGAGTTCGTTGGAGAGTGCATCATCGAGTACACCAACAACTATTCGGTCTCTTTCAGTTCCTCTTTTAATTGACCATATTCACTTCTTCAGCCAATTTGAATAAATCTTGAATAAAATTTTCAACTGTCTCCCCAGGCCTTTGTATTCTTTTGTTGAACTTGGCTCTCTCAACAATCGTATTTTTCCGAGCACCAAAGTATTGATCAAAAGCAGTGACGATCTCATCCTGTTGAACAGTGTCTTCATCAATGTTCATGGTTGACATTATATCGTCTGCCACATCTCCCATAGTGTATAAAAATACACTCACAAGACCTGAACCTGTTCTGTAACGAAGGAAACGTTGCTTCCATTTGGCCAATTTTCCAATGGTTTTGGAGCTGGGAGACTTATCGGACATCGAACAGCTTCGTCTGTCCTTGCTGCTACTTCTTCCATCTTCGTGTCAGCAATCTTGGGGTTCATAAAAGACCGCTGCCACCATCTAAATTGGCCCGTGCTCGTGGTAGCGTGTGTACGTGTGTGCCGTGAAGAGATCGAAGTTAGCTGTTAATATTCTACCCACAAATTCCCTGTGTGTATTTTCAGTCACCTTAGTTACGGTATGAGAGTTATGGCCCTTACAGAAACGTCTGCAATACTAGATCTATATTGAGCTAATCCTACAGTTATGATTCTTACTTTGAAGTGGTGCGTATAAGGTACTTGTGTTGTTCCTGATGCACTGTTTCAGAGTAATAATGGATTAGTTGACCTGATTCAGGTTCCATTTATGTGTACAAAACAACACACACCCACACACACACAACACACACAAAACACACACAAAAACACACACAACACACACACAACAAAACACCCACACACACACACACAACACACACCACACACACACACACACACACACAATTGACAGATGCTACTGCTGAGAGTTAAAACTGTTGTACTTTGAAACCCCAGGGTCCATGAAACTCTGGGTTTGAATTTGGCTGTGGCATCAAGTGAATTTAAGGTGGGGATTTGTACAATCTTCCAGGTCCACTTGAAGTATCACCTGCCAGTGCTTGAATTTTCTTTGTGTATTCACACATGCAGAAGATCACATATGCACATTAGATTTGCTGTATTTCATATCAGCGTTTAGTTAGGTATTAAAACATGAGCATACCAAGAATGCATTCTGTATGCAACTCTGAAGTTTGGAATGTGACAGTTGAGGCCAGGGAGGCAGTACCTCCCGTAGAGTTACATGCACAGAAGAAGAAGACCAGGCACTGGGTACCCCACCTGGTAAGGGAACACAGGAAAAGAAAAGAGAAAAAACACCACGACATACACACACAGACAAAACACACACACACACACACACACACACCACACACACACAACACACACCACACACACGCACACACACACACACACCACACACACCACACACACACACACACACACACACTGTGAGTACAAAAGTACACACTGGAAACAAAGTTTGCCTGTAGATGTTTTCTAGTCTTGCAAGGGAGACAGCCATTCTCCAAACTAAGAGGATCTTTCATTTCATGTTCAGTTTTAAAATTTGCATTCTTATCAAACCCTGTGTTAGAGGTTGAGGGAGAAAAGAGACCTTTATTTTGCAGCATAGAAAAACAAAGACATATCGAGGGGAAAGACTGACACAAAAACCAAAACCAAGTAACTATCATTAACAATAATCAACACAGCAACAAGCAGAAAATAAACAAAAATCGTAAAATAAACAATGAAGACAACAAGCAGAAACAACAAAAATAAACAAAACAAAATAATAAAAAGAACATATCAAAACAAACAAACAAATGAGCAAACAAAAAGATAAACAAACAAATGACAGACAGACAATAACATTGAAATGGAAAGCAAAACAAAAAAAAAAAAGAGAAAGAAAACAAAAAAAGAAAAGAAAAAAATGAAAGAAAAATTCCTGGAAGAAGAAAAAGAAAACAGAAACACAAAAAGAGTAATAAAGAAATTTAAAGAAAAAAAGAAAAAAAAAAGGTGAGTGTCAGGTTAGACACAGGGGAGTCCCAGGTGGCCAGCTTTTTTGGTCCACCCCTTGAATGGAGAAATAGTCTAGCTGCTTCAGGCTCAGATAGTGTTCCCTGTGCCAGTGGTCACCCGCGACGTCAGCTGCTGGGGGGGGCTTAAGAACTTGGTCAGCTGTGGTGCAATACCTCGTCCATGGGTCGTAATGTTCCTAATTTCTTGATATGGTAACACCAGTTATGGGCCATGACATTCTTCTTATTTCTTTTAAATGAATGAATAAACGTTAGAGGGTCAAATAACAAACTGACAAAAAAGAAACAAACAGATAATAAATGATTAGACAACCAAATGTCATGACAACAATCCAGCTATCTAATTTCAGTTCATTTATTTATTTCTTCTTTCATTTTAGAACCATGCATAAGCACTCAGGGCTTTTTTCAGTTCAGCCCCTATGTGTAGACAGGTTTGTAAATTTTGACATCAGTTCCCACTGGACACAATGGCCTACTCTACCAAAGAGTGGAATAGGTTTCAAACTTTTGTGCAAGATGTTCTTTGTGCGTTTACACATAGGACCTCATTTATAGTCTCATCTGAAGGACTTTTGGGGAGAGTGGAGTCATCACTGATGTTGAAGAGATTCAAACCCTGGTTAGCAGATCACTAATACATCACTCTGACTACCAGCTATCCCCTTATAATCGATTTAACCATTTGTTAATTATTGGTTATGATTCTCTACTTTTGAAGATGGTGGTATAAGGTACTTGGTTGTTCCTGATGCACTGTTCTCAGAGTAATAAAAGGATTAGTTGACCTGACTTCAGGCTTCCATTTTTGTGTACTAACACACACACACACACACACAAACAAAACACCACACACACACACACACAAAACCCCACACACACACACACACACCACACACACACACACACAACATGAGAGATGCTACTGCTGAGAAGTTAAAACTGTTGTACTTTGATCCCCAGGTCCATGAAACTTGGGTTTGAAACTTGGCTGTGGCATCAAGTGAATTAAGGGTGGGGTTTTGTACAATCTTCCAGGTCCCCTTGAAGTATACACCTGCCAGTGCTTTAATTTTCTTTGTGTATTCACACATGCAGAAGATACATTGCACATTGATTGCTGTATTTCATATCAGCGTTTAGTTAGGTATTAAACATGAGCATACCAAGAATGCATTCTGTATGCAACTCTGAAGTTTGGAATGTGACAGTTGAGGCCAGCAGGCAGACCTCCCGTAGAGAAGTTACATGCACAGAAAAAAGAAGACCAGGCACTGGGTACCCCACCTGGTAAGGGAACACAGGAAAAAAGAGAGAAATAACACAGACATACACACACGACACATACACACACACACAACACACAACACACACACACACACACACACACAACACAACACACACACGCACGCACACACAAAACACACAAAACACACACACACCAACACACACACCCACACACACACACCCCCACAAAACTGTGAGTACAAAAGTACACATGGAAACAAAAGTTTGCCTGTATGACTGTTTTCTAGTCTTGCAAAGGGGGACAGCCATTCTCCAAAATAAGAGGATCTTTCATTTCATTTCATGTTTTAAAATTACATTCCTTATCAAACCCTGTGTTAGGGTTGAGGGAGAAAAGATACCTTTATTTTGCAGCATAGAAAAAACAAAGACATATCGAGGAGGAAAGACTGACACAAAAACCCAAACCAAGTAACTATACATTAACAATAATCAAACACAGCAACAAGCAGAAATAAACAAAAATCGTAAAATAAACAATAAGACAAAAAGCAGAAACAACAAAAATAAACACAAACAAAATAATAAAAAGAACATATCAAACAAACAAACAAATGAGCAAACAAATAGATAAAAAACAAACTGACAGACAGACAATAACATTGAAATGGAAAGCAAAAACAAAACAAAAAAAGAGAAAGAAAACAAAAAAAGAAAAGAAAAAAATGAAAGAAAAATTCCTGGAAGAAGAAAAAGAAAACAGAAACACCAAAAAGAGTAATAAAAAAATTTTATGAAAAAAAAAAAAAGGTGAGTGTCAGGTTAGACACAGGGGAGTCCCCAGGGTGGCCAGCTTTTGGTCCACCCCTTGAATGGAGACATAGTCTAGCTGCTTCTGGCTCGATAGTGTTCCCTGTGCCAGTGGCTCACCCGTGACTGTCAGTGCTGTGGGGGTTAAGAACTTGGTCAGCTGTGGTGCAAAACCTCGTCCTGGGTCGTAATGCTTCTAATTTTTCTGGGAAAGCCCCCCCCCCTAACCCCCCCCACCAGTTTTTGTCCCATGACATCTTCTTATTTCTTTTTAAATGAATGAATAAACGATTAGAGGGTCAAATAAACAAACATGGGCAAATAAAGAAACAAACAGATAATAAATGATTAGACAACCAAATGTCACTGCAAACAATCAGCTATTAATTTCAGTTCATTTATTTATTTCTTCTTTCATTTTTAGAACCCTGCAAAAAGCACTCAGGGGCTTTTTTCCAGGGTTTAGCCCCTATGTGTATACAGGTTTGTAAATTTTGACTTCAGTTCCCCCTGGCACCAATGGCCTACTCTACCAAAGAGTGGAATAGGTTTCAACATGTGGCAAGATGTTCTTTGTGCGTTTACAATAGGACCTCAGTTTATAGTCTCATCTGAAGGACTTTTGGGGAGAGTGGAGTCATCACTGAGTTGGAAAGGGGATTCAAACCCTGGTTGCAGATCACTAATACATCACTCTGATACCGGGTATCCCATTATAATCGATTTAACCATTTGTTAATCTATTGGGTTATGATCTCTACTTTTGAAGATGGTGCGTATAAGGTACTTGTGTTGTTCCTGATGCACTGTTCTCAGAGTAATAATGGATTGTTGACCTGACTTCAGGCTTCCATTTTTTGTGTAATAACACACCCCACACACACACACAACACACACACACACACACACACACACACACCAACACACACACACACACAACCACACACACACACACACACACACAATGACAGATGCTATGCTGAGAAGTTAAAATGTTGTACTTTGATCCCCAGGGTCCATGAAACTCTGGGTTTGGGAAACTTGGTGTGGGATCAAGTGAATTAAGGGTGGGGGTTTGTACAATCTTCCAGGTCCACTTGAAGTAAACACCCGCCAGTACTTGAATTTCTTTGTGTATTACATATGCAGAAGATCACTTATGCACATTAGATTTGCGTATTTCATATCAGCGTTTAGTTAGGTATTAAAACATGAGCATACCAAGAATGCATTCTGTATGCAACTCTGAAGTTTGGAATGTGGACAGTTGAGGCCAGCAGGCAGACCTCCCGTAGAGTTACATGCACAGAAGAAGAAGCCAGGCATGGGTACCCCACCTGGTAAGGAACACAGGAAAAAGAAGAGAGAAATACACACAGACATACCACACAGACACATACACACACAACACACACACACACACTCACACAACACACACACACACACACACACCACAACACACACGCACGCACAACACACACACACACCAACACACACACACAACACCACACACACACACACACACACACACACTGTGAGTACAAAAGTACACACTGGAAACAAAGTTTGCCTGTATGACTGTTTTCTAGTCTTGCAAGGGGACAGCCATTCTCCCAAAATAAGGGATCTTTCATTTCATTTTCATGTTTTTAAAAAATTTCATTCCCTTTTCAAACCCTGTGTTAGAGGTTGGGGAGAAAAGATACCTTTATTTTGCAGCATAGAAAAACAAAGACATATCGAGGAGGAAAGACTGACACAAAAACCAAAAAACCCAAATAACTATACATTAACAATAATCAACACAGCAACAAGCAGAAATAAACAAAATCGTAAAATAAACAATGAAGACAACAAGCAGAAACAACAAAAAATAAACAAACAAAATAATAAAAAGAACATATCAAAACAAACAAACAATGAGCAAACAAATAGATAAAAAAAACAAACTGACAGACGACAATAACATTGAAATGGAAAGCAAAACAAAACAAAAAAAGAGAAAGAAAACAAAAAAGAAAAGAAAAAAATGAAAGAAAAATTCCCGGAAAAAGAAAAAGAAAACAGAAAAACAAAAAAAGGGAATAAAGAATTTAAAGAAAAAAGAAAAAAAAGGTGAGTGTCAGGTTAGACACAGGGGAGTCCCCAGGGTGGCCAGCTTTTGGTCCACCCTTGAATGGAGACAAGTTAGCTGCTTCAGGCTCAATAGTGTTCCCCTGTGCCAGTGGCTCACCCCCTGATGTCAGCTGCTGTGGGGGTTAAGAACTTGGTCAGCTGTGGTGCAATACCTCGTCCATGGGTCGTAATGCTCCTAATTTCTTGATACTGGTAACACCAGTTATGTCCATGACATTCTTCTTTTTTCTTTTAATGATTGAATAAACGATTAGAGGGTCAAATAACAAAAAATGACAAATAAAGAAACAAAAGATAATAAATGATTAGACAACCAAATGTCACTGACAAACAATCCAGCTATCTAATTTCAGTTCATTATTTATTTCTCTTTCATTTTAGAACCAATGCAATAAGCACTCAGGTGCTTTTTTCCAGTTCAGCCCTAGTGTATACAGGTTTGTAAAAATTTTTACATCAGTTCCCTGGCACACCCAAAGGCCTACTTACCAAAGAGTGGAATAGGTTTCAAAAGTGTGCAAGATGTTCTTTGTGCGTTTACACATAGGACCTCAGTTTATAGTCTCATCTGAAGGACTTTTGGGGAGGGGTGGAGTCATCACTGATGTTGAAGGAGATTCAAACCCTGGTTAGCAATCACTAATACATCACTCTGACTACCAGGCTATCCATTCATAATCGATTTAACCATTTGTTAATCTATTGGTTATGATTTTCTACTTTTGAAAAATGGTGCGTATAAGGTACTTGTGTTGTTCCTGATGCACTGTTCTCAGAGTAAAAATGGATTAGTTGACCTGACTTCAGGTTCCATTTATGTGTACATAAACACACACACACCACACAAAACACACAACAAACACAACACACCACACACACACACACACACACACACACACACACACACACACACACACACAACACACACACACACACACACAACATACACACTATCCTGAAAAGAAGAAGAAAATAACACAACAAAAACTGAGAATATATATTTTTTTAAGAAAAGAAGAAAAATAAAAGTCCTTTGGGTGAGACTATAAACCAGGCCCCTTGTTCGCCAATTCATGCAGAACATCTTGCACATGCCTTAAATCCTATTCCACTTTCAAAAGTATAAGCCTTGTGTGCCAGTGGGAACAGATGACAAATTTAAAAGAATGCATACACACGGGGACTGGATGTAAAAAAGCACATGAGTGCTTATTTTCCCTTAACCTCGATATAAAAGAATAAATAAGTAAATAACATTGATCTGTAGCTATTTATATGATTTCAGTCTGGTACTTCTGTTTCCAGTCAGCCTTTCATTTCTTGCTGTTGTTGGGTGTTCCCCAGCTTGACACCCTGAAGGTCACCCAGACTCTGCACTCTTCATCCCACCTAGACTCACTGTGAGATCCAAAGCCACACACTGGAAGCAAAATTTGCCTGTATGGCTGTTTTCTAGTCTTGCAAGGGAGGCAGCCCTTCTCAACCTAAGAGGATCTTTTATTTCATGTTCATGTTTTAAAATTGTATTCATCATTGAACCTTGTCTGAGAGGTGCAGGGAAAGGGCCCAGAAACCTTGATATACAAGCATTGAACAAAAGAAAAAAAAGGTCTATTAGCCCAAAAATTAAACAAAATCAAATGCCAACTAGAAAAAACCCACAACAATTAACAGAGCAACAAGTAGAAAAGAAACAAAATTCCCCCCCCCCCCCCACCTAAAAAACCAAAAACCCAAAAAAAACAACAATCCAAAAGCAACATTTTTTTAAAAAAAGCTATAAAAGAAAATATCAAAACAAACAAAGAGCAAAAAGTAATCAAACAAACAACAATAACGTATCAAAAGGAAAGCGAAGCAAAGCAAAACCAACTTTTAAACAAATCCTCAAAAAAACAGAAAACAACACCAAAAAACAGAGTAATAAACAAAGCTTTAAAGAAAAGAAAAAGGTGAGATGCAGAATGTCTAGGGCACCTTGATATATCGCATTGAACAAGAAAAAACAGTCAGTTAGTAAAGATTAAAAAAATCAAATACCAACCAGGCAAAAACAATAACCAACAGATTAACAAGTAGAAAACAAACAACACCCCTCCCCATTCCCCCCCCCCCCCAAAAAAAAAAAAACCCACTAAAACCCCAAAAAACAACAAACCAGAAGGAAAACAAAACAACAAAAAAAAAAAACAAAAAAAAAGAAAACAAAAAAAAAGAAAAGCAAAAACAAAAATACAAAAATACACAATAGCATTTAAAAAAGGAAAGCAAAGCAACCAAAAAAATTTTAAAAAAAAGAAAAGATCTTCAAAAAACAGTATACAACAACAAAACGAGTAAAAAAACACAGTTTTTAAAAAAAAAGAAAAAGGTGAGTTTCATTTTAAACCAGGGAGTCCCAGGGTGGCCAATTTTTGGGTCCCCCCCTTAATGGAGACATAGTCTAGCTGTTTGGGGCTCAGATAGTTTTCCCCGTGCCAGGGGCTCACCCTGACTGTCACTGCAGGGGGGTTAAAATTTGGCCCGCTTGGGCAATCCTCACCAGGGACATCATGTTCCTACTTTTTGATACTATAAACACCGTTATGCCCTTTAAATTTTTCTTACTGTTTTTTCTTTTTACCCCGTGCATGCCACACCACACACACCCCACACAACCAACACACACACCACACACAACCACACACACACACCACACCACACCACACCACACCAAAAAAAACACACAACACCACCCCCCCCCCCCAATATCACTATGTGAAAGACTTAAAATTAAAGAAGAACACCATCACACCTTATGAGGGATGCTATAGTTAAAAAGTTAAATTGTTGATTTAAATTATTGGTCATAAAGTCGGGGTTTTGAATTTGGCAGGGGGTCTAGTGAATTAAGGGGGGGGTTTTGTACAATCTCCCAAGTTTTTTTAAAAGTTACACCCACCGTGCCTGCATTTTGGTGTATTTAACACATGCAAAAGGGTCACTATCACTTAAATGCTGCTGTTTTTTCAATCGCGTTTAGTCAGGTTCAAACATGAAATCCCAAAGAATGCATTGTATGCAACTCTGAATTTTGGAATGTGAAGCGGGCCAGCGCAGCCTTTTCCTGTAGGTTACATGAAGGGGAAAAAAGACCGGGACGGGGTACCCCCACCTGGTAAGGGAAAACGGGGCAAAAGAAGAGAGAAAACACACACAAAACAACAACCACCCCACAAAAACACACAAACACCCACCACACACAAAACACACACAACAAACCACACCACACAAAACCACACACACAACACTACACACACACACACACCACCACCCCCAAAACACAAACAACACCTGTGGTACAAAGTCCACTGGAAACAAAGTTTGCCTGTATGGCTTTTTTTTTTTGCAAGGGAGCAGCCATTCCCCAAAACCAAAGAGGATCTTTCATTTCATGTTCATGTTTTACAATTGTTTCCCTTATCAAAACCCCGTCTTTGAGGTTCAGGGGGAAAAGGAAACCTTGATTTTGCAGCATAGAAAAAAAAAAACATATCAAGGAGGGAAAATACAAAAAACCCAAAAACCCAATAAAAAAAACCCATAACAATAACCAAAACAGCAATAGCAGAAAAAAACAAAAACCATACAAACAATGAAGACAACAACCCGAAACAATAAAAAAAAACAAACAAAATAAAAAAGAAAATATCAAAACAAAGAAAAAAAATGAGCAAACAAATAGATAAAAAACAAAAGACAAAAGCCAATAAAAATTTAAATGGAAAGCAAAAAAAAACAAAAAAAAAGAAAAAAAACAAGAAAAGAAAAGAAAAAAATTAAAAAAAATTCCCCGTAAAAAAAAAAAACAGAAACACAAAAAAGAGTAAAAAAGAATTTAAAGAAAAAGAAAAAAAGGTGAGTGTCAGGTTAGACACAGGGGAGTCCCAGGGTGGCCAGCTTTTGGTCCACCCTTGAATGGAGACATAGTCTAGCTGCTTCGGGCTCAGATAGTGTTCCCCTGTGCCAGTGGCTCACCCGCTGATGTCAGCTGCTGTGGGGGTAAGAACTTGGTCAGCTGTGGTGCAATACCTCGTCCATGGGTCGTAATGCTTCCTAATTTCTTGATACTGGTAACACCAGTTATGTCCATGACATTCTTATTATTTCTTTTAAATGAATGAATAAACGATTAGAGGGTCAAATAAACAAACATGACAAATAAAGAAACAAACAGATAATAAATGATTAGACAACCAAATGTCACTGACAAACAATCGAGCTATCTAATTTCAGTTCATTTATTTATTTCTTCTTTCATTTTTAGAACCATGCAATAAGCACTCAGGTGTTTTTTTCCAGTTCAGCCTATGTGTATACAGGTTTGTAAATTTAGACATCAGTTCCCACTGGCACACAATGGCCTACTCTACCAAAGGTGGAATAGGTTTAACATGTGTGCAAGATGTTCTTTGTGCGTTTACACATAGGACCTCAGTTTATAGTCTCATCTGAAGGACTTTTGGGGAGAGTGGAGTCATCACTGATGTTGAAGGATTCAAACCCTGGTTAGCAGATCACTAATACATCACTCTGACTACCAGGCTATCCCATTCATAATCGATTTAACCATTTGTTAATCTATTGGTTATGATTCTTACTTTTGAAGATGGTGCGTATAAGGTACTTGTGTTGTTCCTGATGCACTGTCTCAGAGTAATAATGGATTAGTTGACCTGACTTCAGGCTTCATTTATGTGTACATAACACCACACAAAACACACACAACACACACACACACACACACACACACACAACACAACACCACACACACACACACCACACACCACACACACACACACACACACACACACACCCACCACACTATCCTGAAAAAAAAGAAGAAAATAACACAACAAAAACTGAGCAATATATATATTTTTTAAGAAAAGAAGAAAAATAAAAGTCCTTTGGATGAGACTATAAACCAAGGCCCCTTGTTCGCCAATTCATGCAGAACATCTTGCACATGCCTTAAATCCTATTCCACTTTTCAAAAGTATAAGCCATTGTGTGCCAGTGGGAACAGATGACAAATTTAAAAGAATGCATACACACGGGGACTGGATGTAAAAAAGCACATGAGTGCTTATTCCATTATCCTCGATATAAAAGAATAAATAAGTAAATAACACTGATCTGTAGCTATTTATATGATTTCAGTCTGGTACTTCTGTTTCCAGTCAGCCTTTCATTTCTTGCTGTTGTTGGGTGTTCCCCAGCTTGACACCCTGAAGGTCACCCAGACTCTGCACTCTTCATCCCACCTAGACATCACTGTGAGATCCAAAGCACACACTGGAAGCAAAATTTGCCTGTATGGCTGTTTTCTAGTCTTGCAAGGGAGGCAGCCATTCTCCAACCTAAGAGGATCTTTCATTTCATGTTCATGTTTTAAAATTGTATTCGTCATTGAACCTTGTCTGAGAGGTGCAGGAAGGCCTAGAAACCTTGATATACAAGCATTGAACAAGAGAAAAAAAAGTCTATTAGCAAAGATTAAACAAAATCAAATGCCAACTAGAAAAAACCCACAACAATTAACAGAGCAACAAGTAGAAAAGAAACAAAATTCCCCCCCCCCCCACCTAAAAACCAAAAACCCAACAAAAAACAACAATCCAAAAGCAACATTTTTTTAAAAAAAGCTATAAAAGAAAATATCAAAACAAACAAAGAGCAAAAAGATAATCAAACAAACACACAATAACGTATCAAAAAGGAAAGCGAAGCAAAGCAAAACCAACTTTTAAAAAAATCCTCAAAAAAACAGAAAACAACACACAAAAGCAGAGTAATAAACAAAGCTTTAAAAGAAAAGAAAAAGGTGAGATGCAGAAATGTCTAGACACCTTGATATATCAGCATTGAACAAGAAAAAACAGTCAGTTAGTAAAGATTAAACAAAATCAAATACCAACCAGGCAAAAACAATAACCAACAGATTAACAAGTAGAAACAAACAACACCCCTCCCCATTCCCCCCCCCCCCCCCCCAAAAAAAAAAAACACCCACTCAACACCAAACAACAACAACCAGAAGGAACAAAATCAACAAAAACAAACTAAAAAAAAGACATATCAAAACAAAGAAATAGCAAACAGATAATACAAAAATACACAATAGCATTTCAAAAAGGAAAGCAAAGCAAACCAAAACAATATTTTAAAAAAGAAGAAAAGATCTTCAAAAAACAGTATACAGCACAACAAAACAGAGTAATAAACACAGTTTTTAAAAAGAAAGAAAAAGGTGAGTGTCAGGTTAGACACAGGGGAGTCCCCAGGGTGGCCAACTTTTGGTCCACCCCTTGAATGGAGACATAGTCTAGCTGCTTCAGGCTCAGATAGTGTACCCCTGTGCCAGTGGCTCACCCGCTGACTGTCAGCTGCTGTGGGGGTTAAGAACTTGGTCAGCTGTGGTGCAATACCTCGTCCATGGGACATCATGCTTCCTACTTTCTTGATACTGGCAACACCAGTTATGCCCTATGATATTCTTACTGTCTTTTTCTTATTACACGCGTGCATGCGCACACACACACCACACACCACACACACACACACACACACACACACACACACACACACACACACACATACACACACACACGCACCACACTAATATCACGTAATGTGAAAAGACATTAAATTAAAGAAGAACACACATCACACACATATGAGGGATGCTATAGCTGAAAAGTTAAGATTGTTGACTTCAATTCATGTGGGTCCATGAAGTCATGGGTTTGAATCTTGGCAGGGGCGTCTAGTGAATTAAGGGTGGGGTTTTGTACAATCTCCCAAGTCTACTTAAAGTGTACACCCACCAGTGCCTGCATTTTGTGTGTATATATATACACATGCAGAAGGTCACATATGCACATTAATGCTGCTGTATTTTCATATCAGCGTTTAGTCAGGTATCAAAACATGAACATACCAAGAATGCATCTCTGAAGTTTGGAATGTGACAGCTGAGGCCAGCGTTTGGTCCACCCCTTGAATGGAGACATAGTCTAGCTGCTTCAGGCTCAGATAGTGTTCCCCTGTGCCAGTGGCTCACCCGCTGACTGTCAGCTGCTGTGGGGGTTAAGAACTTGGTCAGCTGTGGTGCAATACCTCGTCCATGGGACATCATGCTTCCTACTTTCTTGATACTGCCAACACCAGTTATGCCTAATGATATTATTACTGTCTTTTTCTTAGTACACACACACACACACACACACACACACACACACATACACACACACATACACACACACTCACACACAATGCCTGTGTGCACCTGCACACACACACACACACACATACACACACACACACACACACACACACACACACACACACACACACACACACACACACACACACACAAACACACACACACACACACACACATGAACAGATGCTATAGCTGAAAAATGAAGACCATTTGACTTCAAACTTGTGGGTCCATGAAGTGATAGGTTTGAATCTTAGCTGTGGCATCTAGTAAATTAAGGGTGGGGATTTATACAATCTTGTAGGTCCACTTTAAATGTGCACTTGCCAGTGCCTGAAGTTTTGTGTGTATATACACATGCAGAAGATGAAATATGCACATTAATGCTGCTGTATTTTCATATCAGTGTTTAGTCAGGTATTAAAACATGAACATACCAAGAATGCATTCTGTATGCAACTCTGAAGTGTAGAATGTGACAGCTGAGGCCAGCAGGCAGACCTCCTGTAGAGTTACATGCACAGAAGAAGAAGACCAGGCACTGGGTACCGCACCTGATAAGGGAACACAGGAAAAAGAAGATAGAAATACACCCGACATACACACACAGACACAGACACACACAACACACACACACCACACACACACACCACTCACACACACACACACACACCCTGTGAGTACAAAAGTACAACTGGAAACAAAGTTTGCCTGTATGACTGAGTAATAAAAAAATTAAAGAAAAAAGAAAAAAAAAGTGAGTGTCAGGTTAGACACAGGGGGAGTCCCCAGGGTGGCCGTTTGGTCCACCCCTTGAATGGAGACATAGTCTAGCTGCTTCAGGCTCAGATAGTGTACCCCTGTGCCAGTGGCTCACCCGCTTTCTTGATACTGGCAATACCAGTTTTGTCCCATGACATTTTCACTATTTCTTTTAAATGAATGAATAAATGATCAGAGGGTCAAATAAAAAACATAACAAATAAAGAAACAAACTAAAAATAAATGAATAAACAAGCAAATGTCAACTAACAAACGATCCAGCCACCTATTTTCAATTTATTTATTTATTTATTCATTCCTTTATTTCAAGGATAATGGAATAAGCACTCATCTGCATTTTCCCCCATCCAGTCCTTGTGTGTATGCAGTTTTGTAAATTTTGTCATCAGTTCCCACTGGTACACAATGGCCTACCCTACCAAAAAGAGGAATGGGTTTTAACGTGCACAAAGATGTTCTGCGTGCTTTTACACATGGGACCTCAGTTTATAGTCTCATCTGAAGGACTTTTGGGAAAAGTGGAGTCGGCACTGATGTTAACTCCAGAGGAAAAATCCCCATGAACGACATTCGAACATGGGTTAGTAGATCATGAATACATCATTCTGACCACCAGGCTATCCTGTTCATGATTGATTTTAACCATCTGTTAATCTATTGGTTATGATTCTCTACTTTTGATGATGGTAAGGTACCATATTAGGTATTTAGTTTTTCCTGATGCACTGTTCAGAGTAATAATGGTTTATTTGACCTGACTTCAGGCTTCCATTTATGTGTACATAACATACACACACACACACACACACACACACACACACACACACACACACACACACACACACACACACACACACACACACACACACACACACACACACACAACACACACACACACACACCACACTGATCTGTAGCCATTTATGTGATTTAACTCTGGTAGTTCTTTTTTCTGTGAAAACCAAATGCTAGCTACATGACAAAGATCAAATGGGAAGACAGGATCATGAATGAAGAACTATGGAGAATGTGCAAAGTTGAAGATCTGAAGTCTGTAGCTAGTACCAATAGATGTGCTGGTTTGGGCACAGTCAACGTAAAGCAGGCCACCTTATCATAAAAAGAGAAATGAACTTCATAGAGGATGGAAAGAGACCAAAGGGAAGACCTAGCAGAACCTGGGCTGCCTGTATTGCAGATGATCTTTATGGAAAGGGGCATAAATAAGGAGGAAGCTCAAAACAGAGAGAGATGGAGAAGGCTCATCAATGTCAAACCTCCCCTGCGAGAAACATGACAAAAAAAGGAAGAAGAAGTTCTGTTTCCAGTCAGCCTTTCATTACTTGCTGTTGTTGGGCGTTCCCCAGCTTGACACCCTGAAGGTCACCCAGACTCTGCACTCTTCATCCCACCCTGAGGTAAACTTTGCTTCCAGTGTGTGCTTTGGATCTCACAGTGATTTCTAGGTGGGATGAAGAGTGCAGAGTCTGGGTGACCTTCAGGGTGTCAAGCTGGGGAACACCCAACAACAGCAAGAAATGAAAGGCTGACTAGAAAGAGAACTACCAGAGTGAAATCACATAAATAGGTACAGATCATTTTGTTGTGTGTTGTGTGTGTGTGTGTGTGTGTGTGTGTGTTGTGTGTGTGTGTGTGTGTGTGTGTGTGTGTGTGTGTGTGGTGTGTGTGTGTGTTGTGTGTGTGTGTGTGTGTGTGCACACCTGTTCGTGCGTGCGTCCGTATGTGTGTGTGTGTGTGGTGTGTGTGTGTGTGTTTGTGTGTGTGTGTGTGTGTGTGTGTGTGTGTGTGTTGGTGTGTGTTATGTACACATAAATGGAAGCATGAAGTCAGGTCAAATAAACCATTATTACTCTGAGAACAGTGCATCAGGAAAAACTAAATACCTTATATGGTGCCTCACCACCATCAAAGGTAGAGAATCATAACCAATAGATTAACAGATGGTTAAATCAATCATGAAGGGGATAGCCTGGTGGTCAGAGTGATGTATTCGAATCTCTTCAA
>CM054166.1:15454215-15459215 GCA_028751875.1 Rapana venosa
AAGCAGCTAGACTATGTCTCCTTTTAAGGGGTGGACCAAAAGTTGGCCCCTGGGGGTCCCCCGGTCTAACCTGACATCACCTTTTTTTTTTTTTTTTATTATTTTTTTGTGTTTTGTTTTCTTTTTCCTTTTTTTCAAGAATTTTTCTTTTTTTTTGGGGGGGGTTTTTTTTCTCTTTTTTTTTGTTTTGTTTTGCTTTTCCTTTTTGTTATTGTCTGTTGTCTGTTTTTTGTTTGTTGTTTGTTTTTTTTATTTGTTTTCCATTTGTTTGTTTGTTTTTATGTTTTCTTTTTTATATTTTGTTTTTGTTTATTTTGTTGTTTCTGGTCATTGTCTTTTTGTTTGTTTTTTTGATTTTTTTATTTTTGCTTTGGTGCTGTTTTGGTTATTTTTATTGGTTTTGTTATTGGTTTTTTTTTTTTGGTCAGTCTTTGTCCTTGTATGTCTTTTTTTTTTCATCTGCAAAATCAAAGGGTTCTTTTCTCCCCGAACCTTGCACGGGTTTGATAAGGGAAATTTCCCTTTTTTAAAAAAGAAAATGAAATGAAAATCCCCCTTATTTTGGGATTGGCGTTCCCTTTCAGGGCTAGAAAACAGCCCTACAGGCAAAAATTTTCTTTGTGTGTACTTTTCTACCACGGATGTGTGTGTGTGTGGTGTGTGTGTGTGTGTTTGTGTGTTTGTGTGTGGGTGTGTGTGTGTGTGTGTTGTGTCTTGTGTTCTGTGTGTGTCTGTGTGTGTGTGTGGTGTGTGGTTGTGTGTGTGTGTGGTGTTGGTGTGTGTGTGTGGGTTTGTGGTTGTGTGTGTGTGTGTGTGTGTGTGTGGTGTGTGTGTGTGTGTGTGTGTTAGAAAAATAAATGGAAGCATGAAAATCAGGTCAAAAAAAACCATTATTTCCGGAACGGCATCGGAAAAACTAAAACCTTATATGGGGCCACCCCCCCCATCAAAAGGTAGGAAAACATAACCCCAAAAGATAAAAGTGGTTAAATCAATCATGAAGGGGGGCCTGGTGGGCAGAGTGATTATTCGAATCTCTTCAAGGGGTTTTTTTCCCTTTGAATTTTCGCAGTGTTTACTTACTCTACCCAAAGTCTTTGAGTAAGATATAACCAAGGTCCCAGTGTAATGACACAGAACATTTTCCCAGTTGAAATGTTCCGCTTTTAGAAGAGTAGGCCATAGGTGCCCGTGCGATCTGATGACAAAATTGCAAAACTGCATAAAACAGGGATGGATGGGGGAAAAGCAGATGGTGCTTATTCCCTTTTCCTTTAAAAAAAAAAAAAAAAATAAATGAACTAAATAGGTGGTGGTTTTTTGTTAGTTGAATTTGGTTGTTTATTTTATTTATTATATGTTTGTTTTTTATTTGTCAATTTTATTTACCCTCTGGTAATTTATTCATTCATTTAAAAGAAAATTTTAAGAATGTCATGGGAAATAATAGTATTCCAGTTTCAAGAAAATGGAAACTTGTCCCCGGTGAGGGGTTTTCACCACGGACCAAAATTTTAACCCCCAAGCAGTGAAGTCAGGGTGGCCCTGGGGGGAACCTTCTGAGCCCGAAGCAGCTGACTTGTCTCCCTTCAAGGGGGGCCAAAAGTGGCCACCCCCGGGGACTCCCCGGTCTAACCCGACACCACCTTTTTTTTTTTTTTTTTTTTTTTCTCTTTCTTGGGTTTTTTGTTTTCTTCTCCTTTTTTCCAAGAATTTTTATTTTTTTTGGGGGTTTTTTTCTTTTCTTGTTTTGTTTTGTTTTGCTTCCATTTTAAAAGTTTTTTGCTTTGCTGTTTGTTTTTTTGTTTGTTTTTTTATTTGTTTTCTCATTTGTTTGTTTGTTTTGATGTTTTTTTTTTTATTTTGTTTTTTTTTATTTTGTTGTTTCTGGTCATTGTCTTTATTCTTTGTTTTATGATTTTTGTTTATTTTCTGCTTGGTGCTGTGTTTGTTATTGTTATTGTTTAGTTAGTTGGTTTTGGTTTTTGTGTCAGTCTTTGCTCCTTGATATGTCTTTGTTTTTCTATGCTGCAAAATCAAAGATCTTTTCTCCTGAACCTCTAGCACAGGGTTTGATAAGGAATTCCATTTAAAACATGAACATGAAATGAAAAATCCTCTTAGGTTGGAGATTGGCTGTCTCCCTTGCAGGACTAGAAACCAGCCATACAGGCAAACTTTGCTTCCAGTGTGTACTTTTCTACTCACAGTGAGTGTGTGTGTGTGTGTGTGTGTGTGTGTGTGTGTGTGTGTGTGTGTGTGTGTGTGTGTGTGTGTGTGTGTGTGTGTGTGTCTGTGGTGTCTGTGTGTGTGTGTATGTTGTGTGTGTGTGTGTTGTGTGTGTGTGTGTGTGTGTGTGTGTGTGTGTGTTTTTTGGTGGTGTTGTTGTGTGTGGGTGTGTGTGTGTGTGTGTTTTGTGTGTGTTGTGTGGGTGTGTGGTGTGTGTTGTGTGGTGTGTGTTTTTTATGTCACTTAAAGGAGCAAAAGTCAGGAAAAATAAACCATTAATACTTGGAAACAGTGATCAAAAAAAAACTAAATCCCTTTATATGGTCCCTCACCACATCAAGTGGGAAAAAATCTAAACCAATAGTTTAACAGATGGTTAATAAATCTAAAGGGGGATAGCCGGGGGGTCGGTGTGTTTCGAATTCTTCAGGGGATTTTTCCTTGGAATTAACGTCAGTGTGACTTACTCTCCCAAAAGTCTTTGAGTAAGATAAAACCAAGGTCCCAGTGTAAGGCCCAGAACATTTTGGGCCCCCATGTTAAAACCCTTTTCGCTTTTCAGAAGGTGGGCCCATGTGTGCATGCGATCTGATGACAAAATTAAAAAAAAACTGATACACAGGGACTGGAGGGGGAAAAGCAGATGAGTGTTTTTCCATTTCCTTTAAAAAAAAAAAATAAAAAAAATAAATGAAAATGAAAAAAAGGTGGTGGAATTTTTTGTTAGTTGACATTTGGTTGTTTTTATTTTTATATGTTTGTTTCTTTTTTGTCATATTGTTTTTTGACCCCCTGTATTTATTATTCATTAAAAGAAATTGTAAGAATGTCATGGGGCATAATAGTATTGCCAGTATAAGAAAGTGGAAGCATTATGTCCCCTGAAAAGAGGGATTGCACAAGTGACCCAAATTTTTAAAACCCCCAGCAGTGAAAAAGCGGGTGGCCCCTGGGCCCGGGGAACACTATCTGAGCCCGAAGCAGCTAGATATGTCTCCATTCAAGGGGTGGACCAAAAAGTTGGGCCCCCCTGGGGGTCCCCCGTGTTAACCTGACACTACCTTTTTTTTTTTTTTTATTTCTCTTTTTGTGTTTTGTTTTCTTCTCCCTTTTTTCAAGAATTTTTCTTTTCTTTTTGGGGGGTTTTTTTTTTCTCTTTTTTTTTTTGTTTTGTTTTGCTTTCCATTTTAATTTGTTATTGTCTGTCTGTCTGTTTGTTTGTTTGTTTGTTTATTTGTTTGCTCATTTGTTTGTTTGTTTTGATGTTTTCTTTTTATATTTTGTTTTTGTTTATTTTGTTGTTTCTGGTCATTGTCTTTATTGTTTGTTTTATGATTTTTGTTTATTTTCTGCTTGGTGCTGTGTTGGTTATTGTTATTGTTTAGTTAGTTGGTTTTGGTTTTTGTGTCAGTCTTTGCTCCTTGATATGTCTTTGTTTTTCTATGCTGCAAAATCAAGGCTTCTTTTCTCCCTGAACCTCTAGCACAGGGTTTGATAAGGAATTCCATTTTAAAACATGAACATGAAATGAAAAATCCTCTTAGGTTGGAGATTGGCTGTCTCCCTTGCAGGACTAGAAAACAGCCATACAGGCAAACTTTGCTTCCAGTGTGTACTTTTCTACTCACAGTGAGTGTGTGTGTGTGTGTGTGTGTGTGTGTGTGTGTGTGTGTGTGTGTGTGTGTGTGTGTGTGTGTGTGTGTGTGTGTGTGTGTGTGTGTGTGTGTGTGTGTGTGTGTGTGTAGTGTGTGTGTGTGTGTGTGTGTGTGTGTGTGTGTGTGTGTGTGTGTGTGTGTGTGTGTGTGTGTGTGTGTGTGTGTGTGTGTGTGTGTGTTATGTACACATAAATGGAAGCATGAAGTCAGGTCAAATAAACCATTATTACTCTGAGAACAGTGCATCAGGAAAAACTAAATACCTTATATGGTGCCTCACCACCATCAAAGGTAGAGAATCATAACCAATAGATTAACAGATGGTTAAATCAATCATGAAGGGGATAGCCTGGTGGTCAGAGTGATGTATTCGAATCTCTTCAAGGGGATTTTTCCTTTGGAATTAACGTCAGTGTTGACTCTACTCTACCCAAAAGTCTTTGAGATAAGACTATAAACCAAGGTCCCATGTGTAAGTGCACACAGAACATCTTGCGCCCATGTTTAAACCTGTTCCGCTTTTCAGAAGAGTAGGCCATAGTTTGCCAGTGCGAACTGATGACAAAATTGACAAAACTGCATACACACAGGGACTGGATGGGGGGAAAAGCAGATGAGTGCTTATTCCATTATCCTTGAAAAAAAAAAAATAGATAAATGAACTGAAAATAGGTGGCTGGATTGTTTGTTAGTTGACATTTGGTTGTTTATTCATTTATTATATGTTTGTTTCTTTATTTGTCATATTGTTATTTGACCCTCTGGTAATTTATTCATTCATTTAAAAGAAATTGTAAGAATGTCATGGGACATAACTAGTATTGCCAGTAATAAGAAAGTAGGAAGCATTATGTCCCATGGATGAGGTATTGCACCACAGCTGACCAAGTTCTTAACCCCCACAGCAGCTGACAGTCAGCGGGTGAGCCACTGGCACAGGGGAACACTATCTGAGCCTGAAGCAGCTAGACTATGTCTCCATTCAAGGGGTGGACCAAAAGCTGGCCACCCTGGGGACTCCCCTGTGTCTAACCTGACACTCACCTTTTTTTTTTTTTTATATTACTCTTTCTTGTGTTTCTGTTTTCTTCTCCTTTTTTTTCAAGAATTTTTCTT
>CM054166.1:15461715-15479215 GCA_028751875.1 Rapana venosa
TCAGGTCAAATAAACCATTATTACTCTGAGAACAGTGCATCAGGAAAAACTAAATACCTTATATGGTGCCTCACCACCATCAAAGGTAGAGAATCATAACCAATAGATTAACAGATGGTTAAATCAATCATGAAGGGGATAGCCTGGTGGTCAGAGTGATGTATTCGAATCTCTTCAAAGGGATTTTTCCTTTGGAATTAACGTCAGTGTTGACTCTACTCTACCCAAAAGTCTTTGAGATAAGACTATAAACCAAGGTCCCATGTGTAAGTGCACACAGAACATCTTGCGCCCATGTTGAAACCTGTTCCGCTTTTCAGAAGAGTAGGCCATAGTGTGCCAGTGCGATCTGATGACAAAATTGACAAAACTGCATACACACAGGGACTGGATGGGGGGAAAAGCAGATGAGTGCTTATTCCATTATCCTTGAAAAAAAATAAATAAATAAATGAACTTAAAATAGGTGGCTGGATTGTTTGTTAGTTGACATTTGTTTGTTTATTCATTTATTATATGTTTGTTTCTTTATTTGTCATATTGTTATTTGACCCTCTGGTAATTTATTCATTCATTTAAAAGAAATTGTAAGAATGTCATGGGACATAACTAGTATTGCCAGTATCAAGAAAGTAGGAAGCATTATGTCCCATGGACGAGGCATTGCACCACAGCTGACCAAGTTCTTAAACCCCACAGCAGCTGACAGTCAGTGGGTGAGCCACTGGCACAGGGGAACACTATCTGAGCCTGAAGCAGCTAGACTATGTCTCCATTCAAGGGGTGGACCAAAAGTTGGCCACCCTGGGGACTCCCCTGTGTCTAACCTGACACTCACCTTTTTTTTTATTTTTATATTACTCTTTCTTGTGTTTCTGTTTTCTTCTCCTTTTTTTCAAGAATTTTTCTTTCTTTTTGGGGGTTTTCTTTCTCTTTTTTGTTTTGTTTTGTTTTGCTTTCCATTTTAATATGTTATTGTCTGTCTGTCTGTTTGTTTGTTTGTTTGTTTGTTTGTTATTTGTTATTTCTTTGCTCATTTGTTTGTTTGTTTTGATGTTTTCTTTTTATATTTTGTTTTTGTTTATTTTGTTGTTTCTGGTCATTGTCTTTATTCTTTGTTTTATGATTTTTGTTTATTTTCTGCTTGGTGCTGTGTTGGTTATTGTTATTATTTAGTTAGTTGGTTTTGGTTTTTGTGTCAGTCTTTGCTCCTTGATATGTCTTTGTTTTTCTATGCTGCAAAATCAAGGCTTCTTTTCTCCCTGAACCTCTAGCACAGGGTTTGATAAGGAATTCCATTTTAAAACATGAACATGAAATGAAAAATCCTCTTAGGTTGGAGATTGGCTGTCTCCCTTGCAGGACTAGAAAACAGCCATACAGGCAAACTTTGCTTCCAGTGTGTACTTTTCTACTCACAGTGAGTGTGTGTGTGTGTGTGTGTGTGTGTGTGTGTGTGTGTGTGTGTGTGTGTGTGTGTGTGTGTGTGTGTGTGTTTGTTGGTGTGTGTGTTTTGTTGTTGTGTTGTGTGTGTGTGTCTGTGTGTGTGTGTATGTGTGTGTGTGTGTGTGTGTGTGTGTGTGTGTGTGTGTGTGTGTGTGTGTTTTGTGTGTGTGTGTGTGTGTGTTATGTACACATAAATGGAAGCATGAAGTCAGGTCAAATAAACCCTTATTACTCTGAGAACATTGCATCAGGAAAACTAAATACCTTTATGGTGCCTCACCACCATCAAAGGTAGAGAATCATAACCAATAGATTAACAGATGGTTAAATCAATCATGAAGGGGATAGCCTGGTGGTCAGAGTGATGTATTCGAATCTCTTCAAGGGGATTTTTCCTTTGGAATTAACGTCAGTTTTTGACTCTACTCTACCCAAAAGTCTTTGAGATAAGACTATAAACCAAGGTCCCATGTGTAAGTGCACACAGAACATCTTGCGCCCATGTTGAAACCTGTTCCGCTTTTCAGAAGAGTAGGCCATAGTGTGCCAGTGCGATCTGATGACAAAATTGACAAAACTGCATACACACAGGGACTGGATGGGGGGGAAAGCAGATGAGTGCTTATTCCATTATCCTTGAAAAAAAATAATAAAAAATAAAAATGAACTGAAAATAGGGGGCTGGATTGTTTGTTAGTTGACATTTGGTTGTTTATTCATTTATTATATGTTTGTTTCTTTATTTGTCATATTGTTATTTGACCCTCTGGTAATTTATTCATTCATTTAAAAGAAATTGTAAGAATGTCATGGGACATAACTAGTATTGCCAGTATTAAGAAAGTAGGAAGCATTATGTCCCATGAACGAGGTATTGCACCACAGCTGACCAAGTTCTTAACCCCCACAGCAGCTGACAGTCAGCGGGTGAGCCACTGGCACAGGGGAACACTATCTGAGCCTGAAGCAGCTAGACTATGTCTCCATTCAAGGGGTGGACCAAAAGCTGGCCACCCTGGGGACTCCCCTGTGTCTAACCTGACACTCACCTTTTTTTTATTTTTATATTACTCTTTCTTGTGTTTCTGTTTTCTTCTCCTTTTTTCCAAGAATTTTTCTTTTCTTTTTGGGGGTTTTCTTTCTCTTTTTTGTTTTGTTTTGTTTTGCTTTCCATTTTAATATGTTATTGTCTGTCTGTTTGTTTGTTTGTTTGTTTGTTTATTTGTTTGCTCATTTGTTTGTTTGTTTTGATGTTTTCTTTTTATATTTTGTTTTTGTTTATTTTGTTGTTTCTGGTCATTGTCTTTATTCTTTGTTTTATGATTTTTGTTTATTTTCTGCTTGGTGCTGTGTTGGTTATTGTTATTGTTTAGTTAGTTGGTTTTGGTTTTTGTGTCAGTCTTTGCTCCTTGATATGTCTTTGTTTTTCTATGCTGCAAAATCAAGGCTTCTTTTCTCCCTGAACCTCTAGCACAGGGTTTGATAAGGAATTCCATTTTAAAACATGAACATGAAATGAAAAATCCTCTTAGGTTGGAGATTGGCTGTCTCCCTTGCAGGACTAGAAAACAGCCATACAGGCAAACTTTGCTTCCAGTGTGTACTTTTCTACTCACAGTGAGTGTGTGTGTGTGTGTGTGTGTGTGTGTGTGTGTGTGTGTGTGTGTGTGTGTGTGTGTGTGTGTGTGTGTGTGTTTCTGTGTGTGGTGTGTGTGTGTGTGTGTGTGTGTGTATGTGTCTGTGTCTGTGTGTATGTGTCTGTGTCTATGTCTGTGTTTGTTTCTCTGTGTTTGTGTGTGTGTTTTGTGTGTGTGTGTGTGTGTGTATGTGTGTGTGCGTGTGTGTGTGTCTGTGTCTGTGTCTGTTTATGTGTGTGTGTGTGTGTGTCTGTGTGTGTGTGTGTGTGTGTGTGTGTGTGTGTCTGTCTGTCTGTCTGTCTGTGTGTGTTTCTCTCTTCTCTTGCCTGTGTTCCCTTACCAGGTGGGGTACCCAGTGCCTGGTCTTCTTCATCTGTGCATGTAACTCTACAGGAGGTCTGCCTGCTGGCCTCAGCTGTCACATTCCAAACTTCAGACTTGCATACAGGATGCATTCTTGGTATGTTCATGTTTTGATACCTGACTAAACACTGGTATGAAATACAGCAGCCTTAATGTGCATTTGTAATCTTCTGCATTTTTATATACACAAAGAAAATTCAGGTACTGGCAGGTGTACATTTTAAGTGGATCTGGGAAGTCATATAAATCCCCACCCTTATTTTACTAGAGGCCACTGCCAAGGTTCAAACCCATGACTTCATAGACCCACACCAACAGTTTTAATGTTTCACTTGTAGCATTTGTCATGTGTGTGTGTGTGTGGTGTGTGTGTGTGTGTGTGTGTGTGTGTGTGTGTGTTGTGTGTGTGTGTGGTGTGTGTGTGTGTGTGTGTCCCATGGGCGAGGTATTGCACCACAGCTGACCAAGTTCTTAACCCGCACAGCAGCTGACAGTCAGCGGGTGAGCCACTGGCACAGGGGAACACTATCTGAGCCTGAAGCAGCTAGACTATGTCTCCATTCAAGGGGTGGACCAAAAGCTGGCCACCCTGGGGACTCCCCTGTGTCTAACCTGACACTCACCTTTTTCTTTCTTTTAAAAAAGCATTTTTTGTTGTTGTGCTCTTTTATCTTTTTTCAGGATTTTATGGTTTTGTTTCGCTTTCTTTTTTTGTATGTCAGTTTGTTCTTTTACTTGTTTATTTGGTTTCATTTTTTTCTTTTCATTTCTTTTGTTTTTGTTTATTTTGTTGCTTCTGGTTGGGTTTTGTGTTCCTTTGTGAATGTTCTTTGTTTTGTGCTTATTGGTGTGTGGGTTGTTGTTTTTGCTTGGTATATGATTTTGTTTAATCTTTCCCTGTTAATATTTTCTTGCTCAGTGCTGATGTATCAAGGTTTTTTTTAGACCTTCCTGCACCTCTAAGATAGGGTTCACTGAGGAATACAATTTTAAAACATGAACATGAAATGAAAGATCCTCTTACATTGGAGAATGGCTGCCTCTCTTGCAAGACTAGAAAACAGCCGTACGGGCCCAAACTTTGCTTCCAGTGTGTGCTTTGGATCTCACAGTGATTTCTAGGTGGGATGAAGAGTGCAGAGTCTGGGTGACCTTCAGGGCACCCAAACTGGAGAACACCCAAACACAGCAAGAATGAAAAAGGGTGCTGGAAACAGAACTACCAGAGTGAAATCACATAATAGGTACAGATCAGAGTGTGTGTGTGTGTGTAGTGTTGTGTATGTGTGTGTGTAGTGTGTGTGTGTGTGTGTGTGTGGTGTGTGTGTGTGTGTCGTGTGTTGTATGTGTTGTGTATGATGTGTGTTGTGTGTATGTGTGTGTGTGTTGTGTGTGTGTGTGTGTGTGTGTGTGTGTGTGTGTGTGTGTGTGTGTGTCTGTTGTGTGGGTGGTGTGTGTGTGTTATGCACACCAATTAATGGAAAAGCCTGAAGGCAGGTCAACTAATCCATTATTATATTCTGATAACCTGTGCATCGGATGGAAAAAACAGGTTACCTTCTATGATGTTCACCATCATCAAATGGAGAGAAAACTAAAACACCTTATAGGTACCGTACAAATTCTCAAAAGTAGTGAATCTTAACCAATAGATTAACTGATGGTTACAATCAATATGATGGGGATTAGGCCTGGTGGTCGAAATGATGTTATTCATGATCTGCTACGTGTTCAAATCTTGTTCAAGGGTTTTTTTCCTCTGGAGTTAACTCAGTGCCGACTCCACTGTTCCAAAATCCTTCAGAGGAGGACTTTAAAACTGAGGGTCCATGTGTAAAGCACGAGAACATCTTGCTCACATGTTAAAACTGTTCCATATTTTTAGAAGAGTAGCCGTTGTTGTAGCAGTGGGTACTGGATGACAAAATTTACAAAACTGCTTACACACGGGGACTGAAACGGAAAAAAAGCGCACGAGTGCTTATTCCATTAATAGGTGGCTGGATTGTTTGTTAGTTGAATAAGGTTGTTTACCCAATTTATTATCTGTTTGTTTAGTGGACCAAAAGTTGACCAACGTGAGGAAAAGACTGACACAAAAACCAAAACCCAACTAACCAAACAAAACAATAACAACAACCTACAAGCAACAAGCAGGAAAAAACCCAGAAATCCCAAACAAAAAATAGAGACAACAACAGAAACAACAAAATAAATAAAACAAAAAGATGAAGAAGGAAATATCAAAACCAAACAACGAGCAAACAAATAGATTAAACAAACAACCAGACAGCCAATAAACATAGTGAAATGGAAAGAAAAACAAAACAAAAAAGAGAAAGAAAACAAAAAACAAAAAGAAAAAACTGCGAAGCAAAATTCTGGAAAAAAACGGAGAAAACAGAAACACAAAGAAAAGTAATATAAACTTTTATATATAAAAAATAGAATAAAAAAAGGGTGAGTGTCTCAGTTTAGACACAGTGGAGTCCCCAGGGATGGCCAACTGTTGTATTCCACCCCTTGAAGGAGACATAGTCTAGCTGCTTCAGGGCTCAGATAGTGTTCCCCTGTGCCAGTGGTCACCCGCTGACTGGTCAGCTGCTGTGGGAGGTTAAGTACATTGGAGCTGTGGTGCATTTACCTCGTCCCATGGACATAAATGCTTTCTACTTTCTTGTACTGCCACACCAGTATTATTGCCCCATGACACTTACTATCGTTTCTTATCTCCACACAGACACACACCAGTTATGTCCCATGACATTCTTATTGTCTATTTCTTTTAATGAATGCATTTTGGGTCAAATAACAAACACAACCAAACAAGAAACAAAGGTAAATGAATAAGAACTAAATGTACAACTAACTTACAGTCAATTCACCTGTTTTCAGTTCATAATTGATTTAACTATCAGTTAATGGCTAGAATATCATTCTGTTACTTTTGACCATGTGGGACCATAGCCCCCCCCCCACCCCCCCCCCCCCTCCCCACTCCTGGGGTATGCTTGGGCAATTCTACAGTGCAAGAATAGGATCCCTGCCTCAACAGGCATGTGGTAAGAGGCGACTAAGGTGGGAACCTTCCTCCAGGTTGGGGGTTGGGCACAGGGGCTAACAACCCTGTCCTGTAAAAGAAAAGTTATAGAAATCAGCAACAGAAAAAACATTCTACTTTTGCATGCAAGGACCTCTGGTCGGTGGAATGTGTGGCCGAAGCTGAGAGGAAGCTACCAGCAGGATAGGGAAGACTACACACAAAAAACTAAGATCAGACTAGGACATTGGAAACGTGAGGACGATGTATGAGACGGCAAGCTGGCACAGGTAACATTAGAGATGAGAAGATTAAACCTCCATGTCCTGGGGAGGTAAGCGAGAGTAGATGGACTGGATCTGGGAGAATGAGAACCACCACGGAGAAACCGTCTCTATCTGGGAGAGATGACGACCAGCACCACGAGGGAGTTGCCATCATCGCCTCAGAAGGCGTTGAGCGATGCCTTATGGATGTGGAGCCTGTCAACAGCAGACTAATGAGTGCGAGACTGAAGGGAAGACATCAACATTACCATCATCCAGTGATACGCACAACCAACAACAGCAACGATGAGAGCAAGACAAATTCTACCACCAGCTTGCAGACAAGAGACGGAGAGGCCCCACGCCTGACCTCATCTTCATCATGGGGAACTCAACGCCAGGTCGGAAGCGACAACACCGACTATGAGAGAGTCATGGGGAACAGAATTGACAACGGGGAGAACTTGTGGAGTTCTGCGCCATGAACAACTTAGTTGATAGGAGGGACCCTGTTCACCCATGGGGACATTCACAAGCTTGACTTGGACGTCGCCGATTGGAAGAGACAATGAACAGATTGACCATCTGATGATCAACGGTATATGAGACGATTCTTTTGATGTGAGAACCAAGGAAGTGCCGATGTTGGGAGTTGACATTCACTGGTGACCGCACACATCGTAATGAAATGAAAAGAGAAAACACAAGACAACCACTCAAGCGCGATTTGATACCCAGCGACCTGAGAGACACCAACGTGAAGTCTGCATTCATCAACAATCTGAGGACAGATTCACATCCTGCAGAACATGACAGAACGCACGACATAGATGCAACATGGAAGCAGATCTGTAAACTGTACACTGAGAGCAGCAAGGGAGAGCATCGGTCATCAATAGAAGAAGACCAACAATGATGGATCAACAGAGAGGACCTCATTGCCATCTAAAGAAGGAGAGAGATCAAGGAAGAGGCTTATGCAAGTAAAGTCTCCACGGCTACGAGAGAGGCAGAAGAGTTGACGTACAGAGAGGCACATAGAAAAGTAAAGAGACTCGCACTGCCATGACAAGAGGAGAAAGCCAATGGACAGCTGGCAAAGCTGAGGCAGATAGAGAGGGCGGCCCCCCCGCCCCCGGCCCGGCCTCCCACCCGCGCCGCCGCGGCCCAAGGAGAGCAAGGGAGAGTCTACAAGGATCACAAGAAAGTATGCAACAATATTTAAGAAGGAGTGCTGGGGGACCAATCAGGGACAGGACAGGGGAAAAACTGTTGACAACAGAGAAAGAGCAAGAAGAAGATGGCTGAAACACTTCCAGGAAGTCTCAACCGACCACTACCTGATGAGACAGCTGACATCCCAGAAGCTACAAAGACTTAGACATTGATGTCAACCCCCAACAAGGAAGAGATGTGGCTGCCATCAAGACCTCAAGAACGGCAAGTCACCAGGCCAGAACAAACCTTGGTGCGAATATTCAAGGAAGATTCTGAAACTAGCAGCTGACATACTGCAACCCACTGTTCACTGCTGCATGGCCCAAGAACGAGAAAGTACCTGACGATTGGACAAGGGAGTGATAATCAAAATCCCCAAGAAAGGAACCTTGAGGCAACTGGCAACAACCGGAGGGGAATCATTCTTGTTCTGTGCTGAGCAAGTACTGGCCCAAGGTCATCATCAGTAGAATATCAGATAGCTGTGGAACTATGCCACTGAGGAAGGAACAAGCAGGTTTCAGGAAGCAACGAGGATGTATAGGTACCAGGTATTCACGCTCAGAATACATATCGAACAGTGCACAGAGTGGCAAAGACAACTGTATGTGAATTTTTGGTGACTTCGAAAAGGCATTGACGCATACACTGCGACAGCCTTTGGGAATACTTACAAAAATGCATCCCTCGAAACTAGTACACCTTATCAAGAGCTTCTACGACAATTTAGGTGCTCTGGGGCCATAGCAACTCTGTTTTGAAGTAAAAACTGGAGTAAGACAAGGATTTTGTGATGCGGCAGTTCTTTTCAATCTGGCCATTGATTGGGTGATGAGGAAGAAACAGAAGACACCCAAGAGGTTTTCGCTGGAGCTGTTCTAAAACACTAGACGACCTTGCTTTGGGATTGACCTGCGATGCTGTCACACCAACACCAAATATCCAGGAGACAACCGCAGACTCCAAACATTCGGACAGCAAGTGGGGCTTCGTATTAGCACCAAGAAAACAGAGACAATGTCGCTCAGTGTGAACACACCAGCCCCTATGAAAGTGAATGGAACTGACATGTGCCAGACAGACAAGTTCACATACCTTGACAGCATTATCAAACCAGAGGGTGGCACAAAAGAAGACATCCACAACAGACTGGGCAAGGCCAGGAGTGTGTTTAGAGAGATGAACAATATCTGGAGATCAACTCAGTACAGCACCAACACCAAGCTGAAGCTATACCAGAGCTGTGTTGTATCTACGCTCCTGTACGGTTCTGAGTGCTGGAGGATGACGGAAGTGGATCTTACCAAACTTCGATCCTTTCACACGTTGGCCTCCGAAGAATTCTCCGGATCTTTTGGCCAGAGAAGATCTCCAATGAAGACCTACTACGGATATGTAGGCAAGAGGACATGGGAACCATCATCACCAGAAGCGGTGGAAGTGGTTTGGGCACATCCTGCGAAGGACCCACAGTCAATCACAAGAAAGCATTGCACTGGACCCCAGAAGGAAGGAGAAAGAAAGGAAGCCAAAAGCAAGTAGAGGGGACTGTAGAAAGTGAGATGAAGGCCATGCAGCACTCTTGGGGATCAGTGACTAGGTTAGCCCCGGATAGGCGGAGTGGAAGCGCTTTGTTGCTGCCCTACAACCACTGGGTGTAATGGTTGATGAGATGATGAGCACCACATAAGTACTTGGTTTTCCCTGATGCATTGCTCTCAGAGTAATAATGGATTACTTGACCTCACTTCATGCTTCCAAATTTTTGTGTACATAACACACACACACACAAAATTGCTTGCCTAGCTGGTACCTTGACAAAAGCAGATCCTCATCATCATTGCAACTCGCTGGATCATTATCTTTGATCTAATTGTTTTAGAATGATAATCATGAATCATCATCATCATTATGATCATATTCTCTCTCTCTCTCTTCTCTCTCTCTCTCTCTCTCTTTCTCTCTTCTCTTCTCTCTCTCTTTTCTCTCTCACAGACTACCATTCAAATCTTATAGGATGGTTTTTTATTTAGATGCTAAGGGAAAGAAAAACTGGGCCACACAAATATGCATTTGCTCATTCAAATATGGCTTTGGATATATGTGGTTAAATCAAGGTGTTGGAAATCTAAGAGTTTATTGCTGCTTTTAGACAAATTGATTGATTGTCATTGGCAGCCATGGAATATTCATATTCAAACTAGTGATAGATATAGAACTTACAATTTAAAAGCTTACATAATGTCAAACCTTATTTTAAGCTGGAAATGGATATGCATTTTAAAAGAATAATGGCTAAATTCAGACTGGGTGTGTTAGATATTGTAGTATTTAGATTTGCATCTATAAGTTGTGCTCCGTTTTGGAATAAAGATAATCAGCTCTTCTGGTCTTGGAAGCAAAATGGTGTCTGCATTGTATGAAAACATGCTTTGTTATATGTGCCTGTATTGCTAATCCCTTATGCCATCCAACACATTACATGGTGTCAGAAGTCCTTGGGATGAGACTATAAACCGAGGCCCCGTGTTCCAACGCATGCAGAACATCTTGCCCACAGTTAAATCCTGTTCCGCTTTTCGACTCCTGGCTGAAGACTGTTAAAAAAAAAGCAGCTGGTCGTAAATTCAGTGGGAGACACCATGGTTACAAAACACTTATTTAGTTCCTTAAACCTGATAACAAGGTGGAGACATAAATGAAGGGACACCATTTCCAGTCGACCCTGGCAGCAGTTGCAGATTTTTTTTCATCCAATGAAAAAGTACTCTGTCATTGACGAATACATGGAGAAGATGTCGATAATCATTGCTGTTGCCTAACAAACATCAAAACGAAAAAGGTGAGCTGTTGCCAGGATGAAGAAAATTTTCAGTTTCTGATGGTATCCCAACATTGTCATGACAGACAATGGCCACAATTTGCTCCAAGATTTCACAATCCTTTGCACCAGACTGGGAATTTGAACACGTGACATCCTCTCCCCAGTACCCTCAGTCCAATGGTGAAGTGGAACATGCGGTGCAGACCATCAAGACACTCATGAAGAAATGCAATGATGAGTATTTTGGCTTTCTCATGTATCGCAGAGGCCGATGGGTTTTCCCCAGCACAACAGAGTATCACCTCAAAACCTGTGTCCCATGTATGCCAGAATCCCTTCTACCCCACACATTGTCACTCCGAAGAGGAAGGAGAAGGAGTACCGTGAGAAGATGGCAGAGAACTACAACACCAGACATGGTGCTGTTGCCCCAGAAAACCTGTTGTCCACCAGTGACACCGTGTGGGTTCCTGATCTGCAGAAAGAAGGTTCAGTCATCAGGAAGCATGAAGCTCCACACAGTTTCATCATCCAGACCTCAGATGGTGGCCTCATTTGCAGGAATCAGCAGATGACCCGTGAGATGTACCTGCCACGTGCACCCTTAACAGAGGCAGTACCTTCCATTTTCTGTGGTCCTCCCCCTTCCCAAATACCGACCACTCTTGGTGCACTTCCATCCACACCCTGTGCACCACATCCTCCTGATCATGGGGAAAGCAGACCATGGCTACAACCCAGGGATCGCCTGCTTCACCTGGATTTAACCCAACACGTGCCCAAAGCCAGCAGGACCATCCCTCAACTCATATCCCTGCAGCAACAGGAAGATCTACCCTTGAGCAGAGACAGCCATCCTACCTGTAGGACTGTCAATGCTTAATCTTGTGGACAAGGACTTTTATTCCTTTTAGCTAGGTCACCTTTGAAAACAAGGTCTGGTGTAATTCATTCAACTCTTGAAAGAGGGAGATGTAGTATTTAGATTTGCATCTAAAAGTTGTGCTCTGTTTTGGAATAAAGACAATCGGCACTTCCGGTCTAGGAACGCAAAATGGTGTCTGCATGAAAACGTGCTTCATTATATGTGCCTGTATTGCTAATCCCTTATGCCATCCAGCACATTACAGATATAAATGTTCATAACCTAAGATACAGATTGCATGGTAAATCTGATACAATACACTCTATGTAATGAAGCAACATAAGATGAAGTACATTTTGTCTTAAGTTGTCCCACCTTTAATGACATTAGGCAAAAATAGATCCCAGAAAAATATACCAACCATCCCAATGCATTTAGACTCTGTTTGCTCCTAGCATGTAATAATCCTAATATCATTAGAAGTTTAGCTTTATGTTTACAAAAAACTTTTAATAAGAGAGATTATGTTGTGGTAAAGTGTACAATTTTTCCCTGTGGATTTGTTTGCATTTGTTTGTCTCAGCTGTAATTCACAGTGTATTCCTATCATCCTTCACTGTATTGATCAGCAACACCCTTCATATAATTATGGGCCAACAGCCTTTTATGAATAAATTCTTTCAGAGTTCTCTCTCTCTCTGTGTTTCTTTCTTTTCTTTCTTTTATTATTTTATTTCGAGAATAATAGAATAAGGACTCATGTGCTTTTTACATCCAGTACCCTTGTGCAAGCAATTTGTGTGTGTGTGCATGTGCATGCAATCATACCTGCCCACACCCCTTATCCCTCCTCTCAGTCTCTGTCTGTCTGTCTGTCTGTCTTTTTCACTCCCTCTCTTACTTTGTCTCTTGTCTTTTTCTCCTCTGTTTTTGTCATAAAGTCGTACAATTTTTCCTTGTGGATTTGTTTGCATTTGTTTGTTTCAGCTGTAATTCACAGTGTATTCCTATCATTCTTTATTGTATTGATCAGCAACACCCTTCATATAATTATGGGCTGTCTTCTTCTCTTTTTTTCTGGATTATTGGGAAGGACGGATGTGAATAGTGCCATTGCACTTAATGTACAACCCTCAGAAAACTAAAGTTTCCTTCTTTCGTTCCTTGCCTTCGCTTGTTCTCTGTTATAAGAACATTTTCTTTGCTTCACTGAAGTTAGTTCAGTCCAGGCCAATATTTTCACAGCGTCTTAACACCGGAGAGAAAACCAACATTGCAGCAGGCACCGCCACTTTGCAAGTATTAGGTTTTAAGAGAGGAAGGGAAGTGCTATGCAGTAAAAGTGGTGTTGTTGTTTTTTTAAATTACCAGGAGACTGAAAGCCTTGCTGTGGTGTTTGCTTCATAGCTTAATGGGTTAGAGGTAGACGCAGAAAATTGAGAGAGAAAGAGAGAGACAGAGACAGACAGACAAAGGCAGAAAAGGACAGACTAGGATAGAGAAAGAGACAGGGGAAAAGACAAAGACAGAGGAGAAAAAGACAAGAGACAAAGTAAGAGACGGAGTGAAAAAGACAGACAGAGACTGAGAGGAGGGATAAGGGGTGTGGGTAGATTGTAAGATAGTTGTCATTGCAGGAAAGTATTAGATATTGAAGAGGTTAGGTATAGGCTTAAATACAGCCCACGGTATGCAGATGCCTACTAGGACTAAATCGATATACATACACACAAACACACACACACACACACACACACACACACACACACACACACACACACACACACACACACACACACACACATGCACACATACACACACACGCACACACACACACACACATGCACACATGCAACACATACACACACTACACACTATATATATATATATATATATATTATATATATATATTCCGAGTCAGTAAAGTTTGACATGAACAGTACACCATACAATAGATCCTCAATGGTCAAGAAAGCTCAGTGCTGCCTAATAGTACACACTAAGGTCAGAAATACTACAAGTACCTCTCTGCTTAGAGAGGACAGCAAATATGTCTCTCCTGCCAACACCCGCCCACTCAGTCCTCTAACACACACACACACACTCACGCACGTACGGACGCGCGCGCGCTCTAACGTGCCCATGCATACATGCACAAAAAGACACACACACACACACACACACACACACACACACACACACAGAGGCCTACACACACATATCTCCATAAAAAAGAATAAATAAATAAATAAATAGGGACACACACACACACACACACACACACACACACACACACACACACACACACACACCACCACACCACCACCACCACCACCAACACCACAACAACAACAACAACAACAACAAGAAGAGCAGCAAAACATCCATACTCAGCAATAATGGATTTCACGTGAAACAACATCATAACTCAGTGGAAATGCACAGTAGTGTAACCGCAAAATAGATACGAAATTACCTATAACTCGCGAACGGGCTTTCATGTGGAAGCTTTGAGAAATAAAGTTGCTCCAACTAAATACTGTAGAAAAAAATTAATGAGCCTACATTCATACAGAACAGACCAGCAGTGCTTTAAAACACTGATGGTATCTCTGCAATAAACCTGGCCCTGGCCAAAAGCTGTCAGTCAGTTATTGATGTCCCCTAATTGCCAAGGCCTACACTAAAGTGTTGTTATGTTGTAAAATGTTGTGTTGAGCTTGCCTTCAGCCATGGCAAGCTCTTAACATAACAACCTGCACTCTCCTTTAAAGAAGAGAAAAAAATCCTTTGAGGCTGGAATATGGCTGCCTATTTGGCGAGGTACTTAAAACAGACATACACGCGAACTTCTCATTCAGTGTGCAGTTTCAATCTCATAGTGATTCCCAGGTGGGATGAGTGAGTCAGAGTGCATATATTGGGTGACCCCAGAGTGTTAAGCTGGGGAACGCACAACAACCACAACAGCAACAACTGCAATTAACTGTGATAGTTTTAACTGTTTCTCTTTTTGGTTTTACTGTGGTTCAATGTGTACATTAATTTGGATAAAGTTTCGTGACAGTGAAAATAGTTTGGCAATACTGATTAATGGTTTTCTGTCATGATTGAATATAAATAGTTTAATAAAGAATAACATTTTTATCTCGAATCTATGAGTGTCACTTATTGGACAAAGTTTCTTCTTTTCAAAGAAATGTTCATCTAATTTTGAAAATGTAATATATCATGGCTTGATTGAAAACAACAAATATTTTGCGAAAATGATTAAACAATTTTCAACGAATAGTCTATAAAGCTAAACGTATCTTTTATTATTTTATGTGAAATGCACAAAGATTTTGATGCCATTTTGTCTTTGATGTTTTCAACTTTATTTTGTGAAGGGAACTTTTATGTTGTATACTCTGTGATTTGAAAAAATCCGATGTAAGATCATTAAGAAATGCTGAAAACAAAATAGGGGGCAGGTTTGCACCACCTTGCCAAACACCAACATCGCAACTGAAAATATTTTTATAAACAACAACAACAACAAACAAACGAAAATAAAACTCAACCCAACTTTAAATAGTATTTTGCTTTGAAATTCATATTCCTAATCATTGGTAAAACCTTTATAAATTTCTTCATTTGCTTATAATGTTATCACACAAAACAATTTCAGGTTGGAACTGAATGCCTTTTCGTAATCAATACAGCTATATAAAATATTTTTCTGTCGCTGTAATTCAAGGTCAATAATAATTATTGTGTTGTGAAAAAAACAACCCATAATCCATTATGAAACGATTTTTTTTCTTCAGCCAGCTTACTCCTAACATAACAAAAAATAATCACCCTAATTAAACACACAACACAGCAACCATTCAATCTAAGGTCAAACATTTCACCTACAAAATAACTCTTTTGCATGTCAAGTGGCAAAGTGTGCAGGAATGTGCCACATCGCTGGACTGCCCCATATGTGACAGTGGCTTTAGGCTAATATTATTAAGCCCTACTGCCTGCCTTTCCTTAAGTGGTCAGCAGCGGCTTCCACTTACCTACCTCTCATGTCAGTGCCATGCTTACTGAGCCGTTATGGTCGTCAGTGGAGGGTGGATCTAAAGACCTCTCTCTCCCTGCCTCTGTGTGTGTGTGTGTCCTGTTTGTCGCCAGAACTTCGCGTTGTGTTGACAGTGTTTGTGTGTGAGTGGTTGTGCACATTCTTCGGAATCGTACATTTATTTTTTATTTCAATATGGTAAGTTATGTAGATAGTGAATGTTGTTGTTGGTGGTGGTGATAGTGGTAAAAAAAGTAATTGTTGTAGTAGCAGGAGGGGAAGTGGGGGGGGGGGGTAGTTGTTGTTGTTGGTGTGTGTGTGTGTGTGTGTGTGTGTGTGTGTGTGTGTGTGTGTGTGTGTGTGTGTGTGTGTGTGTGTGTGTGTGTGTGTGTGTGTGTGTGTGTGTGTGTGTGTGTGTGTGTGTGGTGTGTGTGTGTAATTTATTTATATGATGTTTTTATTACCTGATAGCACATTGTATAAGCAGATATACATTTTTCTACCACGCTATCCAGAACACACCCAAAAAATGAAGTAAATATAAACCAAAAACAAAAGATAAGATTAAAATCACACACAGATGTAAAATCATTTCGATTATTTTTTAAAAAAAAGTGGTCCCAGGCAACGCAAAGAAGAAGAAGAAAAAAAGCGGTCTTACAATTTGTCCATTAGGTGTCTCTTCAAAATGTCTTAAACGTTTGTTTTGAAGGAGCTGATTTTTAAAAAAAAAAGGGTGATACATTTTTCCACAATGTTCTTCTTGAACATGCAAGGCTCTGACTTACAGAGATTCTTACCGGGCATGGATATGAACACTCTATGAATATGCCTGTTTTTATTGACAGCAATGGAAGGAGAAAGAAAGGAAGACCAAAAAGCAACGTGGAGGAGGACTAGAAAGTGAGATGAAGGCCATGCAGCACTCTTGGGGATCAGTGACTAGGTTGGCCCAGGATAGGCAGGAGTGGAAGCGCTTTGTTGCTGCACTACACACCACTGGGTGTAATGGTTAATGATAATGATGATTGACAGCAATCTATTTTTTTCACAATTTTCTTTGGGGCATTTCCTTTTACTATATTGTACATACATAGACTCTAGTTGAAATGTGGACTGTCTTTGACCATAACAATATCTAACTCTTTGGTCTTGGTCAGTGTATTAGGATACAATCTGATTAGCTTGACAGCTCTTTTATGTAGGCGGCTTAAATGCTTTAGGTTTGTTTCAGTAACCCTATCCCGTAAGGTAGAGGCATAAGTCATCTTATGAATTATAGAATGTGCGTGAAAGAACAGTTTTCGTGACTGCAGATTTAGAAAACTGCAAGTATTGATCCCTGGGGAATGCCATATCTCACTGATCTCAGCTCCAATGTTTGCTTGTGGAATGTTCCTCATTGCCCTCAGTCCTAAGAAGTGATGATATAAGACTCCAGAAATCTGGAGCAGGTTGACATAATTCTGATGTACACAGGAACAGAGAGTGATTTATTACATCAAAGGCTTTTCTAAAGTCTACAAGCTCTCTCTCTCTCTCTCTCTCTCTCTCTCTCTCTCTCTCTCTCTCCTCTCCTCTCCTCTCTCTCTCTCTCCTCTCCTCTCTCTCTCTCTCTCTCTCTCTCTCTCTCTCTCTCTCTCTCTTCTCTCTCCCTCCCCTCCCTCTCTCTCTCTCTCTCTCTTTGGGGTGGGGGGAGGGGTGGGGGGGGAGGGAGGTGTTGGTGGGGTGGTGGTGGTGGTGGTGGTGGTGGTGGTGGTGGTGGTAGTAGTAGTAGTAGTAGTAGTAGT
>CM054166.1:15484215-15486715 GCA_028751875.1 Rapana venosa
CTGTCTGGGTAGATGGTGGGAGGGTGGATGGCTGGATGGTTTGGTGTGTGGGTGGCTGTCTGGGCAGGCGGGTAGGTGGCTGTCTGTCTGTCTGGGTAGATGGTGGGAGGGTGGTTTGATGTGTAAGTGGCTAGATGGCCTAGTTGGTGTGTGGGTGGATGGGTGGGTTGGTGGCTGTCTGGTTGGGTTAGATGGTGGAAGGGTGAGTGGCTGGATGGATGGGTTGGTGTGTGGGTGGCTGTCAGGTGGCTTAAGTTGGTGTGTAGATGGGTGTCTGGATGGGTAAGTTGGAGAATTGGGTGGGTAGATTGGTTGGTGGCTGCGTGGGTGGCTGTTTTGCTGGGTTAGATGGTGGGTAGCAGGATTGTTTGGTGTGTGTGTGGGTGGCTGTCTGGGTGGTCTAGTTGGTGTCGTGTGGGTGGGTTGTTGATGGGTGGCTGTCTGGCCAAGTTAGTTGGTGGAAAGGTGGATTGAAGGGTGGGTGGAAGGGTGATGGTTGGATGAGTTGGTTGATGGGTGGCTGCATGGGTGGGTAGGTATGTTGTTTTTTTAAATAATTTTTTTTCTTTTCCTTAATGAATGTTTCTTTTCCTAATCTGCACTCCAGACAACGGATATATCGACTTATCTGAGTACATCACCTTGATGTCAGAGCGGGTGGGAGGTTTGGAATACGAGCAGCAGCAGTTGGAGGCTGCCTTCCGCCATTTTGACAAGGACGGAAGTGGTAAGCTGTCACGTGACGAGCTACGTCATTTCCTTGCCACCAACTTCGGGGAACCTCTGACCGAACAGGAGTTCAATGACGTCATCAATGACATGGATGAAGATGGAGACGGGCAGGTGGATTTGAAAGGTGAGGCAAGAGTTAAGGGGTTTTGTGTAATTCATTTAGTTGTCAAGATTTTTTTTTTTAAATTTTTAAAAAGGTTGGCATAGGGGAGCAAGGCATCAGAGACCTCAGTTTCTCCAGGGGCCAACATATTGAGGGCGGCTCCCACTGACCCTAAAGAGGGCAGGTACCCATTTACATTTGGGTGAACTTAGGGACAGTACTGAAGCCAAAGAGTGCAAACGGTCACCCATCCACTTGGTAACCACGTTTGTTGCTGCTTAACATTGGCTTGGGGAAAGAGAGTGCTCTGACCACTGAGCTATCCCATATCATTATTAGTTGAAGACCAGGTAAAATCAATGTGCATTATTTACTTCTCTCTCTCTCTCTCTCTCTCTCTCTCTCTCTCTCCTCTCTCTCCTCTCTCTCTCTCTCTCTCTCTCTCTCTCTCTCTCTCTCTCTCTCTCTCTGTGAGTGTGTGTGTGTGTGTGTGTGTGTGTGTGTGTGTGTGTGTGTGTGTGTGTGTGTGTGTGTGTGTGTGTATGTTGTTGTCTTCAATTTAACGTCTGTTCACTCTGAGTGATATTAGACGAGGGAAATAGAAAGTGTAAGGGAAGTTAAAGAGCGAGAGGAAGGAGTGGAAAGAGAAAAGGTTAAGAATAGCATCAGTGTTGGTATTTTGTGGGGGGTGGGGGGGGGGGGACAAAACTAGAAAAGTAATGATAATACTTTTAAACAGGAGCAAATATAAATCAACAATGTGGAAACATGAAATAACAATAATGTAACTACAATAAATATTCAAGTGGACTATGCAATAACATCTAGCAATGGCAAATGCTAGCTTTGAATTTCAAATACAGTTTCCAGAGACTGTTCAGAAAATGTAGGTAAAAAAAGGTTTTACAATAGGCACTCAAATATGATATGAGTATTGGAAATATGATCCCCACATAGACATCTTACATGTTTACAAAATTTTGTAAGGAATGCATTTAATTTCATTCTAAAATATAGTGAATTAACCCTTCTCACTGATATAAAACGCGAATCTATTTGAGAAGGAGCCATATAACAAGAAATAAGAAATAAGTGTGTGTATGTGTGTGTGTGTGTGTGTGTGTGTGTGTGTGTGTGTGTTGTGTGTGTGTGTGTGTGTGTGTGTGTGTGTGTGTGTGTATGTGTGTGTGGTGTATGTGTGTGTGTATGTGTGTGTGTGTGTGTGTGTGTGTGTGTGTGTATGTGTGTGTGTGTGTGTGTGTGTGTGTGTGTGTGTGTGTGTGTGTGTGTGTGTGTGTGTGTGTATGTGTGTGGTGTGTGTGGTGTGTATGTGTGTGTGTGTGTATGTGTGTGTGTATGTGTGTGTGTGTGTATGTGTGTGTGTGCTTACACCTGTTTGACTGTCTTTCCACCCCTCTTTCTCTCTCTGTACTTACGTGCGTGTATGTTTGTGTGCATGTGTGTGTGTGTGTGTGTGCATGTGTACGTGTGTACCTCGCGCGCGCGCGCGTGTGTGTGTGTGTATAGGGCCTAGAGGGCTAACCATGTAGGCTTCTATATGTTGCAGAATTCAGCGCCAAGTTGTGTCATCAGATTGGCTCGTGACAACCACGTGACATTCGACTGGGTTGGGGAAAAACCCCAATACAAAGACATTTTGAACTG
>CM054166.1:15494215-15509215 GCA_028751875.1 Rapana venosa
GAAAAGTCTCATGCATAGTCTGCACTTTTAGTTATTTTTTTCTACTGATCAGGGGCAGCAAATGAATCATGACAGTGTATGATTGGGGTGATCGCTAAGAACAAAGATGAACGGCGGAGCTGACGACCTGTGGCATAAACAAAATGATTAGGCTTTTCCAGAGAGGGTGCTACGACGTCTGCCAAAGTGAAACGAAGCAAAAGACGTCAACGGCAGCGTAAGTAAAGGTCATTTGAGTTCATTTTTGCGATCGTTATGTAGGCCTATAAGTTTACTTAGACAATAGATCCTTGGTCTCTAGACTTGATTGACTGAAATGAAAATGATAATATATATGGATCAATATTCAATATTTTTTGTTGTGTTTGTGTTACTACCCACCTTTGCATACATTTATTTTAAAGCTGTTTAAGAACCTGTGTGATCGTTGAGTAGCTGTTGAATTATTTTTAGGGGGAGATTGTATGATTATCACAATGTCTGTTGCCTTTAGTATGACTGACAGTTGATCACTTGGTTGCATCAACAGTAAACATTTTTCATGAGGACAATGTTTTCTGTGAAAGAAATTTAAGGTTGAAGCAGCACAGTCCACATATGGAGGGGGAAACCCAGATGAGAAAAGAAATGTTGTAAGACAGTAGAAGCACAAAGTGACAAAGTGATTACAATATATTTTACTTTTTAGAGCCTTTTCATTCTGCATTGAGTGCCATTGAATCACCAAGGTGAGTGAGCAGATCATGTGAACATCATTAATCCCCATTGATCAGTTAAGCACAAAGCAAGACGGTATTCTTGAAGAATAAAGAAAAGAAACCAGAAAGACCAGTAAAAAATGTAATAGAAAACCTGTTGGTAGGGAGAATTTTCATTTACATAAGCAACTGAAACTTGTGAAAGGATCTTGTTATCCTAAAAGAAACCTTCACTTTAGAAGGAGGGAGTACCAGCCTTGGTTAATAAGATGTTAAGCCCCCCCCCTCCAATGTGTGTGTGTGCGCGCGCGTGTGTGTGTGTGCGCGCGTGTGTGTGTGTGTATGTTTGTGTGTGTGTGTGAGAGAGAGAGTCAGAGAGAGAGATCAGTTCAGACATTAAAGAAAGAAAGAGTACAAGTTGAGTGTGTATAGAATTCCAATCTTAAATCAAGAAAAGACAGTAAAGTCATACCAGTTTTATAAAGTCACACAGTGAATAGTTATTATAAAATACGTATTGTTGCATTTTTTGATGATTTCAATGCTTTTATATATATAACGTCTACTGGGATGGACAGTGGTCTGGTGAAACTTCAAAGAGAAAGGGAATTTTTAGCATGTTTCTGAGATGGATTTTTTTAATACAAAAGTTTCAGTACCCAACATGAAATGGAACTGGTAAAGGTAAAGGAGTCCCATAACCTATAAGGTCGTAGGGGAGCGAGGCGTCAGAGACCTCGGCTTCTCTAGGGCCAGCATATTGAGGGCGGCGCCCATCTCCTCTCCCTCGCTGCTTTACCTTCCCTGACCCTAAAGAGGGCAGGTACCCATTTACAGCTGGGTGAACTGGGGAAGGGCCGTACTGAAGCCAAGGCGCGCAAACGGTCACCCATCCAACTGGTAACCACGCTCGACGCTGCTTAACTTGGCTGGGGAGAAAGCGAGTGCTCCGACCACTGAGCTATCCCGTCCCCCAATAGAACTGGACAAACATCAAATACCCTCGAGTTAAGCACATGACAAGTTAGGCCCTACTTCAGTGTGGTAGAGAATTGTTATCTTTTAAATTTAAATCTTTTTGGAAAATATAATCTGAAAGAGGTGACACGAAGAAAAGGAATAAGGCAGAAACAAAGAGAAGGATAGAAAAGAGGGAATTCCAAGCACAGAATTTCCAGAAGGTGGGGATGCTATTTATGAGTACTAGTAACAGGCCCCTGCACCACCATAGGGAAAAAAATGAGTATTCTGTAAAACGTCCTTTGGTTTTTATTTATGAGAAAGCCTGTTGAGATGGAAACGGCATTTATAAGCAAAATGAGGGTGGTATACTTGTATATATTGTGACTATGTCACGTGGATAGCAATGCTTGCAAGGTAGGGGGAGGGGTGTGGAGAGAGCAGAGAGGGGAAGATACAAATGTAGGCGTGCGTGTGCACGCGCACACACACACACACACACACACATACATACACACATCCATGCACATATTGATAATACAGTTTATTCCTGTCTATGCTCACCCACATCAAGAAACTCACACATCCTGTATGTACACAAACATTGAAACGAGTTAAGCACACAGTTGTTGGTGAGCAGGAAATTCTATATATATATATATATATATGCTGCTAAGTAGAAACTTCCTCAGTTCTTATTAATTAAACTACTGTTGCTGCATCAGGTCAATAAGTGTGCCTCTAACACAAGCAAACTAGCTTTTTCCATTAATAGGTAAGAACTTAAACTAAGTATTTACCTAGGGTGATCATATCCATTAGACAATAGATAGAAGAGGTTTTTTATATTTTTATTCAAAGTCAAGTCAAAGTCAAAGTCAAATAATTAAATGAGCCAGGCCATCTGCCCGTGTCAAGGGGAACAGTGGGGTGGGGATAATTTTTTATATTTTTATTATGACTGTGCAATGGTTATAGTACATCTTCAGTGTTCTCCAGCTTTACCGTAGCCAGTATACAGTGTATCATATAATGGCAACAGGACATTCTTTTCATAACCAGTGTGCTGTTCGTCAGTAAAAAGTTATTTATTTCCTTATTTAGTTTATTTTTTCTTTTATTTCAAGGATAATGGAATAAGTATGATCCCCAAAGTTGGAATTCAGCTACCTAAATGGTGGTGATATAAACTGTCGCATATGCAGAACTCTTACCATTGGTGAACCTCGGAGTTCTAGCCAAGGAATGTTGAAAAAAAGGTAAAAGGTAAAGGAGTCCCATAACCTATAAGGTCGTAGGGGAGCGAGGCGTCAGAGACCTCACTTCTCTAGGGCCAGCATATTGAGGGCGGCGCCCATCCCCTCTCCCTCGCTGCTTTACCTTCCCTGACCCTAAAGAGAGCAGGTACCCATTTACAGCTGGGTGAACTGGGGGAACTGTACTGAAGCCAAGGCGCGCAAACGGTCACCCATCCAACTGGTAACCACGCTCGACGCTGCTTAACTTGGCTGGGGGAAAGCGAGTGCTCCGACCACTGAGCTATCCCGTCCCCTAATGTTGAAAAGGATGTATAAATAAATAACGAGAATAATGAATGTGTACAGGATATGTGCCGGTAAGTGTCATTACATAGACCTATGCCTGCTTAGTGACACACATTCTACTGTTGCAGGCGCATACATGCATGCACAGACGGACAAACAAAAGCACGCACAAACACACACACACACACACACGCACACACTTAATTCCATCAGTCTTCTTCTTCTTGCTTTTTTGTCATGTTTCTCCCAGGGGAGGTTTGACATTGATGAGCCTTCTCCATCTTTCTCTGTTTTGAGCTTCCTCCTTATTTATGCCCCTTTCTCTAAGATCATCTGCAATACAGGCAGCCCAGGTTTTGCTAGGTCTTCCCTTTGGTCTCTTTCCATCCACTGCAAAGTTCATTGCTCTTTTTATGATGTGGTGGTCTGCTTTCCATTGAACGTGCCCAAACCAGCGCAGTCTATTGGTACTAGCTACAGACTTCAGATCATCAACTTTGCACATTCTCCATAGTTCTTCATTCGTGATCCTGTCTTCCCATTTGATCTTTGTCATGTAGCGTAGCATTCGGTTTTCACAGCTCTTCAACAAACGTTCGACGGTTTTTGTGAAAACCGTTGTCTCTGAACCATACAGGACAACAGGTCTAATGCAGGCCTTATATATCACACAGCATCTCTCCAGTGGGATTTTCTGATTTCCGAGCAGACTGGCCAATTCTTTCCATTTCTTCTAAGCACTCATAATCCTGGTTCTGACAGCTAACTCAGTTTTGCTTCGCAGCTCATTATCTCTCCCAGGTAGCAGAATTCGTCTACCACTTCTATCTTCCCTTGTTCAAATAGAAGTGGTAGATGAATTCTGATAGTTAATTCCATCAGTCATAATTTCTTAAATAAAATGATTATTGCTTGCTACTGTTATGTTTATTTATTTATTTAAAAAAATTTTTTTTTTTGGGGGGGTAGCCTAGTGGTTAAGAGCGCTGTGTTCATGATCTGATGGCCAGGGTTGGTGCCACCATCAAGGCACCCATTCAAGAGGATTTTTTCCACGGGCGTTAACATCAGTACAAACCCCACCCCCCTAAAAGTCCTTTGGTTGAGACTGTAAACCGAGGTCCTGCGTCTGAATGCACGTAGAACATCTTGTGCACACGTTAAATCCAGTTCTGCTTTTCAGTCAAATAGGCCGTTACATGCCAGTAGTCCTGAACAAATGACACAAAATTTTAAAAACGCATGCAAGAAGGAAGGTGGCAGGATGGTTAAAGCATTCACCTGCCTAACAAGTAAACCTGTGAGGTTCTGGGTTCAATTCCCAGCCTTGCCCTTTCTTCCCAGTTTGATGGGGAAATCAAACTGATTTTTCCAAGTCCTTTGGATGAGACTTTAATCTGCTGCCCCATGTGCAAATACACACAGAACATCTTGTGTACACATTAAAACCTGTTCTGCCTTTTGGAAGAGTAGGCCATTTCGTGCCAGCAGGTAGAGTAACATAATTTTAAGAAATTTATGCATGCGTGTAGGTGTGTTTAGACACCATCCCTGAAGTCAGAATGTGCTATCCTGTTAAATGGTGTGTGTGTGTGTGTGTGTGTGTGTGCGCGCGCAAAATCTAACCGTTTTAGTGAACCTCAGAGCTCTAGTCCAGGAATAAGGGAAAAAAGCTAAAATTTCTTTTTGTTGAATTTATGGTAATCACAGTCAGTGTCGGAGGGTTATATACCTAACATGCACGGAAGGCTTTGCTAACTAAGTGCATTGCGTATATCTTAATGCATTGTAAACACAGTTTTTGAAACACCTGTCAGGTGAATCGCTTGCTGCTATTGTGCAGTGTACATAAAGTATTTCACACCAGTGTAACCCATTGCCTTAGAGTAAGATTATATGCTGAACTGAACTGAGTAATAATTTTTTTTTAAAGTGCCTCTGTATACTAGTAACATCTATACTATAGAGATATTGCTGGGATGGACAAGTGAATGGATGATATGTCAGATCAGGGATTGATGGGTCTTCTGACATCTGATGTGTTGCTTCTCCTAGTGTAAGTCATTATTGAAGCTCATCCTTTCAAACCTGAACACATTGCTCTCTGCTGGATATGAGAGATATTTGCTGATGTTGATATTGTTTTGTTGTTGTTGTTGTTGACAAGCTTGAAGAAAGGTTATGTGAGCATAGCATCAGTCATGTCAGTAGATCAAGTTTATGTCATTTAAAGTTTAATTACAAAATTTTGTATGATATTTTCAGTTTTATTTTCAGGCAAAGAAATAAATAGATAAATGTAAATAAAAAGAGTTCATTTTGGAATCTTTACACATGATTTGATTATCGTTTTATGATATAACTTAATAATATTTAGAAAAGTCTGTGTTTTTTATTCACTTCAAAACCTTTTAAACAATGACACTTTTCTTGTGAATTTAAATCAGTTGGTTCTAATTTTATGATAATGTAAGAATAAAAGGCACACAAACAAGCAAACAAGCAAACAAGCAAACACACCAGACAATTGAACAAAAACCCAACAACATGAAATAATAGTATTTGCAGATGATACAAGTTGTACCTGTTACCTGTTTTGGAAAGAAAGTAAGAAAAGATTTGGGGAGGGAGAGAGAGAAAGAGAGAGAGAGAGAGGGGGGGGGGGGGGGGGGGAGAGAGAGAGGAGAGAGAGAGATGATATAATAAGTAACACCTATTTAGAAGAAAAAAAAGAGTGAGAAAAGGTTAGGTGAAGGTTGGAGAGAGAGAGAGATGCGGGGGGTTGGGAGAGAGAGAGAGAGATGATATAATAAGTGATACATATTTTAGAAAAAAAGAAGTGAGAAAAGGTTAGCTGTAGGGTAGAGACAGAGAGAGAGGAGGGGGGGGGGGGGGGGGGGGGGGGGGGGGGGGGGGGGGGGGGGAGAGAGAGAGAGAGTCCTCTTTTCATATCTTTATGTAATCATTGAACATGCGTACAAATAAATCATACACTACTGCTGAGTTTACAAACACTCATTGTTATAGCAGTTATCATCATCTCTATTTCATAAGCACAACTGTAAACTAATTTTATCCACATGAACTAATTGTCTAATGAAGCAGTCCAAATTCCTAAGAAGCTTTTAGGATAAACTTGTTACACTCCCCTAATAATGTGTGTGTGGTGTATGTGAGTTAAATAGATACTAGATATATATATATATATATATATATATATATATAGATATAGATAGATAGATTAGATGATAGAGAGAGAGAGAGAGAGAGAGAGATGGTGTGGTGTGTGTGTGTGTGTGTGTGTGTGTGTGTGTGTGGTGTGTGTGTGTGTGTGTGTGTGAACATCAAAATCAAATTCTTATTTCTAGATGGTTCATTGAATGAACACTCTCTGCGTGTGTGTGTGTGTGTTGTGTGTGTGTGTGTACGTGTATGTATGTAGACATCTAAGCATGTGTGTTTGTGTGTGTGCATACATGTATGCACATACGTTTGTGTGTGTGTGTGCATGTATGCACATATGTGTGTGTGTCCACGCGCATACACATACATATGTGCACATGTGTTTGCACGTATGCATCATGCATGCCAGAGAGTTCGCGCATGCACACACACATACACACACACACACACACACACACACACACACACACACACCCACACACACACACACACACACAACATGTATCCAAACCCAGCATACTCCATAACATCACAACAGCAATATCACTGTCATCATCAACGTCGTCATCAGCAGCAAAGGAAGAAAAACATGGAGCGGCGTGTCAGTATGTCAAGAAGATCAGGAAACCAGTAGGAAGAGAAGCTAAGGACGGGTCAGTCGGTCGGGTCAGTCATTCAGTCAGAAACCTCTGTCCTTCTCCATCCAGAGGACTCGGTGGCGTGGTATGGTACCTCGTGCCACGCGGATGAGGGTCGCCCTCTCGCTTGGCAAGCCATTTAAATAATTACTGGTATTATCGTGATGGGTGGGTGCGCAGAGCAGAGTGGGGCCAGTGGGTTCAGGGATCAGAGCAGGGAAGCTACTGACTGGACGGACGGATGGACCAGAGAGCTCTGTGTGGATGAAAAGAGTCGCTAGGGTTCGTGTTTGGTGGGTGTACTAAAGTGAGTGTGGGTGGTTGTTGTTTTGGGTGTTGGAGTCAGAGAGAGGAGGCTGGGAGTGGGAGGGAAGGAGGGTGGGAGGGAGGGGGGGAGGGAGGAGGGAAGAGAGAGAGAGGGGTAGATGGGGGAGGGAAGAGAGAGAGTGTGTGTGAGGAGAGGGGAGAGGAGAGAGAGAGAGTAAGAAGAGAGAGAGAGAGAGAGAGAGAGAGAGAGAGAGAGAGAGAGATGTGAGAGTGTGGAGAGAGAGAGAGAGAGGAGAGAGAGAGGAGAGGAGAGGAGAGAGAGAGAGAGAGAGAGAGACAGACAGACAGACATTGTGTTACCAGGTTTATACTTTCACTTTGTACCAGCTTGCAGATTTATTGCAAATTTTTGAATTTGAGTTTTTAATCTGTGTTTATTTTTTGTCAAATTGGGTGAGCAAGGTTGCTTTGTTTCATGTCATTAAAAAAAAAAAAGGAAGTATGGTAAATTCTTGAAATGTTAAGTGGATGTTTTTTCTTTTGTTTTTTATTGTCTGTTTTTAAGTTGTGAGGGAAGTTTTTAAGCTGTGAGGGAAGTATACATGCATGTGTGCATATGCATTATGTGTGCACTTGTGCACTTTGAGGTTGCAGAGAATTAAGAATTAGTTTTGGAGGATAAAACCTCCACCAGTAGCTGGGTTGCTTCCTTTCCAAAAGCTGTGATTGTTGATCATATTTTATCAAAGGAAATAATTTGAAGAATATTGATGGGCTCCCAGTGGACATCCAACCCTGAGATAAGACATAATGAATCTGGGTAGGGCTGTGGCAGGGGGGTTGATATGAGCAGCATGGGAGCAGCAGGAAATGAGGCAGCCCCCCAGAAAAAGAAAAAAAAAAGATGAAGAAATATGGAGAGTTTCTGAGAAATATCTATAGTAATATTAAAGATAATAATATAACACCCATTGCCAATACAATGCACTCAAGCAAGATTCAACAAACAGATGCAGTGCAGCAGAACACAACATGATGCACCAGTAATGCAATACATCATAATACAAATAATGCCACACAATACAGCACAGTACAGCGTAGCGCGACTCAGTATCTACCTCTCGTTTCTTTGTTTTCATCACTCCATACACATAATAACTTTGCCTCCAGACTTGTGGTAATATAAGCAGCAGAGCAAGACATAGAGAGAATCACACCATTTATATCCGGCTGTCGAACGAATGAATCACGGAGCGTAGGAAATGGAGAGGCACTGAAAGGAAGGAAGGAAGGAAATGGAATTTCCATTGCTATAATTTAGTATATGTGTGGTCTGGTGGTGTGTGTGCATTTGTTAAAAAAGTGTGAGGTTACGGGTTCAATTCCTAAGGCCATTTTTTTCTCATTACATGAAGAGATCGATTGTCTGGGAGGTGTCTCTTTTGGATGAAACAGTAAACTGAGGTCCTGTAATGTGCAGTATAGATTTAATGCATGTAAAAGAACTCAAGGCAGAGAGAGAGAGAGAGAGATGAGAGAGAAGAGTGGATGAGAGAGAGAGAGAGAGAGAAGAGAGAGAGGAGAGTTCTGTAGAAATTAAAGCCACTCTTATTGGGAAACAAAAACAGTTTGTAAGCAGTCAAAAAAATAAATACTTTTAAGATTATCATATTGGATAGTGCTAGTCTTGCGGTGACACACTCTTCAGCGAGTAGCAGTTTCAATTTCATGTAGAGAAATCTGCTGTGTGTTAAAGTGGTAGACAGTACAATACAATACAGTACAATACAATACAGATATGATGCGAGTCAATGTGATATAATACAAAATGATAAACACAGTACCACACAGTGCAATCCAATCCAGTACAATATGTTACAATGTATAATACGATGCCACTGAATTCCATATAATACAACACAACATAGTATGAATCAAGACAGAGCGAAAACGAAGTAAGGTACAATGCACAACAGTACAATACAGTTCAACACAATACAGTACCAATGTACCAGTGTGCTTGCCAGTATTGTAATTGCCTTTTCACGGGATAATTATAGTGTTTTTGACTGGACTTGAGTACAACAGTACACGACATAACACAAGACAGTGTCACATTAGGGTTTTTGTTGTTGTTGTTGTTGTCTTTATATTACCATGTGGATATGAAATTGCCTCCAGACTTGTAACATGAGCGACAGAGCAAGAGAAAGACCGATGTACTCCATTCATATAATATATATATATATATATATATATATATATATATATTATATATATATATGATTATATCCAACTGTCAGTCAGATGAATCACATACTTAGGAAATAGGAGGAACAGGATGGAAGGAAGCAGAATTTCCTTTGCTATAATTACAGCCGTTACAGAGAAAAGGACAGGGAAGAATTGGATGAGGAACGTTGGAATAGGATGTCACTTCCATTGTACAGTCTTTGTAGTAGAATCTTCTCGAGTTCTGCTTATAATGTTTCTTTATGTGTGCAGATTTTCTATTCCACATTAAAAAAAATTTTTTATTTTGAGGAAAATGGAATAAGCACTCATATGCCTTTTTTTCATCCAGTCCCCGTGTGTGTGCAGTTTTGTAAATGTCATCCGTTCCCACTGGCACACAATGACCTACTCTTTCAAAAAGCAGAACGGGTTTTAACATGTGCGCAAGATGTTCTGTGTGAGTTCACCACACGGGATCTCGGTTTATAGTCTCTCCGAAGGACTTCTAAGGGGATAGTGTGTGTGTGTTGTGGTGTGTGTGTGTGGTTGTGTGTGGTGTGTGTGTGTGTGTGTGTGTGTTTCCCCCTTATTGAGATCAGACTTTTAGTTTTTTCTTTCACTGCTTCAGTAACTACTGTGTGTTAAAATCACGCTCCATGTCTAGGGGTTGCCAAAGTGTGACTATTTGTATTCCTACGGCTGTTATAATGGACATGAATAATTGAGCACATATGGGATGATTTGATCGACGATTTGTGTTTTTAGTCATTTTATATGATTTTATAGATGATTTGTGGGGTTTTTTTGGTCATGTTATTATGTTTCGCTCGTTTATTCTGGGTTTTTTTGTTTCGTCTCGTTTTGGAATGTTGTGGTGGCATATACTGTTGAGTACAAACTATGAATCAGCTTTTGTTTTCAGTCTTTATTTCTGCAGTCTTTGATGAGCATTTTAGTATTTGCTATGTTTGACTGTCCTTGTGCCCACTTGGCCGAGAGAGTGGGGATGTACTGTGGGCAAGGCATCTCCACTATAATCAAATTTCTGCCCAGTTTCCAAAACAGCAGCTGCCTCCTCTGCTGTTTTGGAGGTCATCGTCGGACACGACGGACAAAAAAAAAAGAAAGAAAAGAAGAAAAGAAATGTTTTTTAAAGTGACATTTTAGGGATGGATTGATTGTGTTCTAAAGAAAATGAGGCATATGACTGGTGGTCTTGTGCTAACATGCCTGTTTAGAATTTGGAATGGCAGGCACTCCTCCTCCATCCACAAGAACATGAGCCGTGATCTGGGTACTAGTCTTTTAGAGATGATAAAATAATGTCTTTGTGTACAGAATACATCTATTGCATGTAAAAAAACAAAAATGCCCACAACAACAGGAGAGTTGTTTTAAACAAAATTCTGGAGGGAAAAAAACCCAACAACCCATTTTTATTGGGAAGCAAAGGACACATTGAAATGGGGGGGGGAGGTGGCATTGTATTTATGGTGACTTGCTCTCCATAGGAAGACCAGCCTGAATTTCATGCAGAGAGATCTGCTGTGACTTAAAGTAGTGTAGAGTACTTACAATACTATACATTCATCACACTACAAAACAGTTTAATATAATACAATACAACGCAACGCAACACAGTAGAGTACAATACAATACAATACAAAACACCGTACTACTCTATAACACAACAACACAACACAACAAAAAATGACTAGAACACATCGTATACATATATATATATATATATATATATATATATATATATATATATATATATATATATATACATTCATTAGTTAACCATTTTTTCTCCTGCATCATCAATCTAACAAACGCAAAACAGAACAAAAACAACAATGCGTAACTCGAAACGTCGGAATCAATTTGATAAGACCTGCACGGAAGGTATATAGACGTACATGTGTACATTGTACACTGAATCATAGAGCATAGCTGCCGTAGAATAGGCAGGAATGAAAAATCAATAGGGTGGGTCAGGGAACGATGGATAAGGGGCGGAGGAAGAGGAAACTGCAGTGCAGTCGTCGTCAAAGGAATCCTTCCCGAGATCATCATCAATCAATCATGATGTCTGGCCCACTCCCATCATGATTGCACCGTCATGTCGTTGGCTGTTGAAAGGGGAGGGGGGGGGGGGGGGAGGGGGAGGGCAAGGGGGGAAAAGGTTGTCGTAGGCAGAGCAGTAATTACACGGAGTGACATGGACTGTCACTGTGATGAGACTGTTGCAGTCACTCACTCACTCACTCACTCACCCAGTCTGGGTGGGGAATAGCCAGGGGGGGGGGGGAAGAGAGGAACCGAACCTGAATGGAAAAGCAGAGCGTCTCGTTAATAGCTTGTGAATTATGAAGGTTTATATTCGGCGTGAGGAAACAAACAGATGAATGGAGAGCGGATCCTTTTGTAGATGAGACGAAAGATTGAAAATGATAATTAAATTAGGAATTCCCCCTTTTCGTAAAAAAACAAAATACCCCCTTCCCCCTTCCCTCAGGAAAGAAAACTACACCAAAAAATAAACCCTCAAAGAAACGAACAAAAAAATCCAGAAAACACCTCCCCCCTCCCCCCCCCCAAACACCCCCCCCAACATGCCCCCCCCCCCCCCCCCCCCCCCCCCCCAACTAAAACAATCGAGCAAATACTCAGTAGGCCAAGGACAAGATGGGAAAAAAAAGAAAGCTACCAGTGTTTATCAGCAAGCCTTAAGGGCAGGATAGCCTAATGGTTAGAGCGCTGAGGTCGTGATCTGACAGTGGAGGTTTGAGCCACCTACCTCTGAGACACCTGTTCAAAGGGATTTTTCCTCTGGAGTTAACATCAGTACCAACTTCACTCCCCCGAAATTCTTTCGGATGATACCATAAACTGAGGTCCTGTGTGCAAATGCATACAGAACGCACTTGGTTGAAACCTGTTGTGCCTTATTGAAGAGTAGGCTATTGTGTGTGGGTAGGAATGGATTGCAACATTTTTAAAACGCACGCACAATGGTGTGGGTTTTAGACATGATCCCCTTTGTCAGAATGCATCAAACAGTCACATATTTTTTTTTAATGCAAAGTTTTACCTGTGGTAAACCTCTGAGCTCTAGCTGAGTAAAAGGACCACCCCCCCCCCCCCCCCCCCCCCCCCCCACCTCCCTCCTTCCCAAACAAACTTTTGGAATTACAAAGATTATTTGCTTTTTTCTCCCCATGTGTGTATGTGTGTGTGTGTGTGTGTGTGTGTGTGTGTGTGTGTGTGTGTGTGTGTGTGGTGTGAGAGAGAGAGAGAGAGAGAGAGAGAGGAAAGTTCTGTGTTTGCATGAGTCTATATGCATGTATGTATGCATACATACAAATATGCATGTTTTTATTTTTTTTTATTTAAAAAAAATTATTCTTTCATTTCAAAGATAATGGAATAAGCCATCATATGCTTTTTTTTTTTACATGCAGTCCCCGTGTATATGCAGTTTTGTAAATTTGTGTTCCATTCCCACCGGCACACAATGGCCTACTCTTCTGCAAAGCGGAACGGGTTTTAACGTGTGCGCAAGATGTTCTGCTTGTGTTCAAACACAGGACCCCAGTTTATAGTCTCATCCGAACTTTTGGGGGAGTGGAGTCAGCACTGATGTCAGCTCCAGAGGAATAATCCTCTTCAACGAGATTTGAACCTGGGTCAGCAGATCGCGAATACATCACTCTAACCACCAGGCTATCCCGTGCGTGCGTGCGTGCGTGTGTGTGTGTGAGAGAAAGAGGGAGAGAGAGCGATTCACATTGCGCAACACCATACCAGCATACAGAAAAGCAAGCAAATATTGGCCTCATGACCTAGTTCGAAGACCATTTTCTACCATAAGAGATAAGAGGGAATGTTTTGAAATGCGCAGTAAATTTAAGCAACTTTACTTACCATTTTTATGTGTGTGTGTGTGTGAGTGAGTGTGTGTGTGTGTGTGTATGCATGCACACACATGCACATGTCTATATGCAAATTTCTACAGCTGCTGTCCTTACTTGTCTGGGTACAGAAGGTTTACGTGATCTTGAATTCAAATACAGCACTTGCTTTGAAATATAGTAAGTGCTTAACTCAGAAAAATGTCACCTGCTCTTCCTTACTGGTAATTGTATTGGATTGTATTGTATTGCGTTGTATTGAATTGTATTGTATTGCATTGTATGGCATTGTATTATATTGCATTGTGTTGTAGTGCATTGCATTTTATTGAATTTCATTGTATTGTATTACATTGTATTGTATTGTATTGTGTTGTACACCACTTACATTCACTGCAGGATGCATTTCTCCACATGAAATTCAGGAGCCCTTGCTCTCTCTCCCTGGGGAGACACCACAAGAAGAACATATAATATATATAATTAATCAATTTATCCGTTTCATCGTGCCAAGTGGATAGAGAGCATTGGCTCTGTGACCTGAGGGTTACCACAGGGCACGAGTTCAAGTCCCTGCTGAGTGATCTGTTTACGGGGGGGGGATCGTTCCTCTGGAGTTCCTCTGGATTAAATGTTGGTTCTGACCCCGGGCTTTCTCCTGCACGTCCTTCGGGAAAGAGGTTATGACTGGGGTGGCGCGGATGACCCAGACATACCCAGTGTGTCACAGGTCTCGCTGTGATCTGAAGAGGGATAGGCTAGGATAGGCTGTGCTATGTCAGGTCAGCCTAGCTAGCTAGATAGATAGATAGAGAGAGAGAGAGACACAGTGCTTGACGGGTTGAGGTAGTGCTGTAATGACTCCTGAAAGAGTTGGAACTGAAGGAAGGTCAAGCTTGTTGTTTCCTCTCTGGCTGCCAGGTAGATTAGTGAGACTGTCAATTATTGGGAATGGGTAGGAGGCTACAGGGTGCCTTGTTCAGCAGAATTTGTTTTTGTTGTTTTTTTGCCTGTGTGTTGGTGTTGTTTTTTTTAAAAGTTGTTTTTGCTTATATAAATCTGAGTGTGGTGTTTGATATATATAGTTTCATTGTGGTGGGATGGGGGGGTTCTTTGCAGGGGGGGGGGGGGGGGGGGGGGGGGGGGGGGGGTGGGGGACAGGAGATTTGGTTGTTTTTTTGTTTATTTGGGTGTGGGGTTGTTGTTGTTTTTTTTGGGGGGGTCTTTTAACTTCTTTTAAAAAAAAAATATATTATTTGGCCCACTGACTGGCATGAGGAATTTCTTTGAAGGGTCAAGATGATTGTGGTTGTTAGCTGTGTTCATTAACAGGTTGCTAAAGTTAATTTATCGTGCTTTTAAAATGATATGTGGAGATTGTCTTTATATAATTGGGACAAGCTCTTAGCTTTTTAGTATGTGGTCTCCTTTAAAAAAGAGAAGAAAAAAAATCTTCTGAATGTGGAGTATGGCTGTCTAGATATGAAAAGAGGCATGCATGCAAACTACTCTTTCGGGTGTGTACTTTTAATCTGACAGCCATTCCCAGGTGTGAGAG
>CM054166.1:15511715-15514215 GCA_028751875.1 Rapana venosa
TTCTGGGCAGGTCTGTGTGTGTGTGTGTGTGTGTGTGTGTGTTGTGGTGTGTGTGTTGTTGTGTGTGTGTGTGTTGTGTGTGTTGTGGTGTGTGTGTGTGTACATGGTGTGTGTAATGTGTGTGTGTGATTGTGTGTGTGCTACATGTGTGTGTGTGTGCATGCATGTGTGTTTGGAGTCGACTTCTGGGGAGGTGTGTGTGTGAGGGTGTGTGCAACTCTGTGTGTGTGTGAGGTGTGTGTGTGTGAGGGTTTGTGCAACTCTGTGGGGTGTGTGTGTGTGACTCTGTGTGTGTGAACTCTGTGTGTGTGTGTGACTCTGGTGTGTGTGTGTGAGGGTTGTGCAACTCTGTGTGTGTGTGACTCTGTGTGTGAGGTGTGTGCAACTGTGTGTGTGTGTGACTCTGTGTGTTGTGTGTGTGTGTGTGTGAGGTGTGTGACTCTGGTGTGTGACTCTGTGTGTGTGTGTGTGTTGTGACTCTGTGTGTGTGTTGTGACCTCTGTGTGTGTGATGGTGTGTGTGCACTCTGTGTGTGTGTGTGTGTGACTCTGTGTGTGTGTGATTTGTGTGTGTGTGACTGTGTGTGTGTGTGACTCTCTGTGTGTGTGAGGGTGTGTGCAACTGTGTGTGACTGTGTGTGTGTGACTCTGTGTGTGTGTGACTCTTGTTGTTGTGTGACTCTGTGTGTGTGTGACTCTGTGTGTGTGTATGTGTGTTTTGGAGTCAGTACCACTAAGTGTTAAACGCCAGGAGAAAAAAACCCATTGCACAGGACACCACAACAGAACATTTGAAACCACGGCCTTATTGTACGCCAGATCACGAATTCACCACTGTAACTGCTAGCCTGCCCAGTATCAGGCGACAGCGACCGCAAAGAGAGAAGAAATAGACTGGTCCGGTTGTTTACCCTTGAGTTCATACACATGTGGGCCCCAGTGTGAATAGGTGAACTCTAAATGACACACAGACCCAGGACCCTACAATAATCAGCAGTGGAGAGCTGTGTCGTAGTAATCTCGTTCTGCTGTACCGACAAGACTTCTCTGGGATAATACCTGGTTTTGCCGTTTTGGCTGTTTTGCTGTTCTCTTGGCTGTGGTGTTGGCTCTGCTCTTCCCCCCCGGTCTGCTGTTTGGAGTATACGTGTTACATGTGGTGTGTGCTGCTGGTTTGTTGATGGCTCATCATTTTCAGACTTGGGTAGAAAACGCGGTGGTGGTTGATGGTGGTTGGATTTTCTCAGATATATTGAAAGAGAGAACATTGTGATAGTTGATTTTTGAGTTTGTGGTCAATGAAAAATTTTAACTTTTCAGATATGTGTTGGAGAAAAAAATGAGATATATAAGGTAATCTTTTTTTTCTTTTTTTTTTTTTTTGTTACTCAGCTAGAGGTTCGAAACTTATTAATGGTGAGATTTTGCATATACCATTGCTTATGTCCACCATTAAGGTAGCTGAATTCTGATTTCGGGGATCCTATCTAAACACCTTACTAGTGGTGCATGTGGTCTTCTAAAATTTTATCATCCATTCCTACTGGCACACAATGGCCTACTCTTCTGAAACATGGAACAGGATTTAATATGTGTGCAAATGTTTTGCATGCAGAACCTTGGTTTATAGTCTCATGCGAAGGACTTTCCTGGAAGTGGAGTTGGTACTGATGTTAACTGGAGGGGGAAAATCCCATCGAATGGGTGCCTCTGTGGTGGCTTGAACCTGGGTCATAAGATCACAACACTCTAACCACTATGCTATCCAACCATCAGATTACTTAGACATTGAAAGATAAAACACATTTAAACTTATATGAAAGAGAGAAGATGTAAGCTGTTTTTCAGATACAATTATGTTCAAGGAGAGAGAAATGGGATTGTTAATTTTGAAATCAGTTCGGGTAACTGATTTTTTCAGGTATTATCAAAAACAAAATAGTAGCTGAATTTTGGACAGTGAAAAAAAAAGGAAGATGACAACAACATATCCTGGCAGGCTCCTGACTGGAACTCAATCAGATATTGGCAGTAAGTACTTACTACAAAACTTAACCCCGTGTTTTGCAATTCCATTTTGTTGTCAGTGAATTCGTCATTCAAAAGATCCCACTGTACCTTTAAAAAAAAAAGAAAGTCAGCCCTGCCATCCTGCTGTACACCTTGTCCAGAAACTGAAAGCCTTATTCAGTGAGGTCTGAAAGGAACGTGCACCTCGTCCATATAAACATAATATCTGCAGTCGAAGAGATTGGGGTCTTACGGTGGTGTGGTGTTACTGGTGTGAAGCGGTTCCAATTACCAGGCCAGGGATTTAGAAGGGGAGAAGTAAGTTATAGGGGGGGGAGGTGCCACAAGGGTTTTTGGTGTCCTAGCCACAGAGGAATGTGTTTTCTCTCTCTTTGTGAGTGTGGGTGTGTGTGTGTGTGTGTTGCGCGTGCCAGGAGAAGAGAAAGAACATGTGATTGGAAAGTTTGGGGCCAGGGCTGTCTATTGGCGTT
>CM054166.1:15519215-15611715 GCA_028751875.1 Rapana venosa
CCCTTTCTCTCTCTCTCTTCCTCATCTCAGATCTCCCCAGCCTTTTTTCTTTGCACTCACTCACCCCCCCCCCCCCCCACCTCTCTTCTTCTCTTCCATCCTCTCATCATCACTTGTCATGTCTTAGAAAAGGCACCCTACACACCACACACACACACACACACACTGCTTTGTATGTACTAAGTACATCACACAGACTCATGCACATGCTGTTTACACAGGCACACGCACTCACATACAATACACCCACAAAACTACATCCACAAACACACACACATACATTCACACTTCACCACACACACACCACAAGTTGGTCACCCGTCTGTCTGTTCTGCTCTCTGTCTTCCCCCCCCCCCCCCCCCCCCCCCCCCCTCTTCTGTCTCACTGTGACGTTCATCTAATGTAATAAAAATTCCTGTATCCATATTATTTGCCGATATACCCGTATTTCATCAGTTTGGAAAAGAAAAACTTGTACCAGAGAAAGAGGAAACTGCCTTGTTACTGTAGTAAGACTAAGATCATTCCCCATTACAATAAAATCTGTACAAACAGACCACAACAAACGCAAGAGGATGAAAATCAATCAACACAAAGTGTCTGTGGTAGTAAGAGACTGGACGAGGAATTATTCAACCTAAAGTGACAGTGGCAGCAAACAGGATGGAATCAATCAGCGTAAAGTGTCGGTGGTAGCAGTAGTCACATCTGTAACAGCACCACCACCACCCACCACAGGCAGCAGTGATAGCAGAAGTAAATTAATTATTACCATACAGCAACAGCGACACTTAATGGTAGGTAGTACCGTGACTGTTATTGGGTTCTTGGTCAGTGGTCATGCGGGGTGAGACCTGTCTAGAAGTCAACAGGTTGTTAGTTCGATTTCCATCTGAAGCTGAATCATCCCCCCCCTCCCTTCCCTTCCACTTCACCAGAGGCTGGCTGGGTTCTAGTCTTTTGGATGAAAAGATAATAAAGTAAGGTGCTGTGCGCTACATGTATTCAGCACATGTAAAAAAACAACAAACCAACCAACCCTATGGTTTCAAGAGAGTTGTTCCAGAAAAAAAAAGGCACTCGTTTTAGGAAACACACACACACGCAACAGCATGCACACACACACACACACACACACACACACACACACACACACACACACACACACACACACACACACACACACTCAAACACACACACACACACACACACACACACGCGCATGCACACACCTATCCCCAATCACAAGACTTAATAAGAGAGAATGGCATATTTGAATACAATGTGAATACTTTTTTCTGCATGTGTGTGTGTGTGTGTGTGTGTTCATGGATACTCGCTCGCCTACTGACCTACCTGCCAGCTTGCCTCTGCATATGTGAGCACACGTGTACTCACGCATGCGTGTGCCCACGCGTACACACACATATATATGTGTGTAGATGCATGAATTTGTGTATGCGTGTGTATGTTTGCTGGCTGAATTTTTGTGTGTTTAAGACCCATTCCCTCGTCTTAGCCTTCCCTGCAGTGATTGTGGCCTTTTGCCGAGGGCCTAATCTGTATGTAGCACAGTGTGACTGTTGGCGTTATCAGAGTATCATCTTTCTGTCAGACTATTACATTGCCCACATCCTGACACGATTGAACGTTCAACTTCTTCCCTGATAACCATCGCTATGCAGTTCTCATGCAGCAATGGTAATTGAGTAATCGTGTGACCGACATGTGTATTGTGTGTGTGTGTGTGTGTGTGTGTGTGTGTGTGTGTGTGTGTGTGTATTAGAGAGAGAGGGAGGGAGAGAGAGGGACAGACAGACAAACAGAGAGGTAGAGAGTGTGTAAATGTGTGTGTGCATGTATATGAGAGAGAAAGGGAGTGAGAGACAGACAGACAGAGAGGGATAAAGAGAGGGACAGACAAACAGAGAGAGTGTGTGTGTGTGAATGTGTGTGTGCATGTGTATGAGAGAATAGACAGACAGACAGAGTGTGTATTATAATTATATGTATGAATGGGTGTGTGTGTGTTTTAGAGAGAGAGAAAGAGATATAACTTGTATAATTTGTGTATAACTATGTGTCTTTATGAGTGTTTTCATTACATACACATCCCATGCATGCTCACATACATGCATGCACATACCCTCTTTTTTTTTCTCCTTTTTTTTTTAACACCCCCCCCCCCCCCCCCCCCCCCCCCCCCTCCACGGACCACAACATAATTCAAAGAGGAGATCTATCTGTAGAAAATGCAAAGCTTGCAAGACGACAACCGTCAATCATTGATGACAAATCGCCTCGCTCTTTAATGATGAATATTTGACCTATGTAGATTCCACCGAGTTTCTCTCTCTGTTAGGAAGTATGAATTACAAGATAAATCAATGTTTTTTTCCTTCATGTCAGCTTGTGACTGCATGTTCACATATATATATACATAATATAGAAGATGCCTTCTGCTCGACATTGCAAACATTTTTAAGTCCTGCAAAATAGCGTGTGAGACTGATGGTTTTTGTTGTTGGTGGTGGTGGTGTTTTTTTTGTGTTTTTTTGTAAAGCAGGAACTTCAAATGTTGAAGATGTTGTTTTTGTTGTTGTTGTTTTTGTTTTAAACTCTTTTAAGGGGTTTGTTTATACTATTGTGTGTGTGTGGGCGTGTTTGTGGTGTGTGTGTGTGTGGTGTATGTATGTATGTATGAGTGTTTGTGTATGTGTGTGTTTTTGTGTAGAATTTTTCCTCTGGAGTTAACAGTGCCGTGCCGACTCCACTCTCCCCAAAAGTTCTTCGGATGAGACTATAAACCGAGGACCCGTATGCAACGCATGTAGAACATCTTGCGCACACATGAAAACCTGTTCCGCTTTTTGGAAGAGTAGGCCATTGTGTGCCGGTGGGAACGGATGACAAAATTTACAAAACTGCATACACAGGGACTGGATGAAAAAAAGCACGAGTGCTTATTCCATTATCCTCGAAATAAAAAGAATAAATAAAAGTAAATGTGTGTGTGTGCACGCTCATGCGCATGTGTGTGTACCCATATGTGTGCGTGTATGCATGCACAGGCTTGCATAATATACTTCTGCATGTGTGTGTGTGTGCGCACATGCACATGTGACATGTTATATGTGTGTGTTGCTGTTTTTCTAGGTAGTGTCATCAACAGAGGATTGTAGACAGTATAATAGCGGGAAGGAATGATAATGAAGGGACAGGGTCACAATGTGGAATAAACTGTTTACAGCTATAAAGCAGTGCGTATGCCATGGGGGAAAAAAACAACTAAAAAACAGTCAGGAAAAAGAATGGGGATAGTGTTGAAATGAAACAGAAGAGAGGGAAGGGAGAGAGGGAAGGGAGAAAGAGAGAGGGGGGAAGGTGAGAGAGAGAGAGGTTAACTGTATATTGAATGTATGTGTGCGTGTGTGTGTGCATGCGCACATACACGCATGCTTGTGCATGTATGTGTGTGAACAGATAGTTTCAGAACTGTCTCTTCACTCCGATATAGTTTCAGAACTGTCTGTCTTCACTCCGATATAGTTTCAGAACTGTCTCTCTTCACCCCAATATAGTTTCAGAACTGTCTCTCTTCATTCCAATATAGTTTCAGAACTGTCTGTCTTCACTCCGATATAGTTTCTGAACTGTCTGTCTTCACTGCAATATAGTTTCAGAACTGTCTGTCTTCACTGCAATATAGTTTCAGAACTGTCTTTGTTCACTCCAATATAGTTTCAGAACTGTCTCTCTTCATTCCAATATAGTTTCAGAACTGTCTGTCTTCACTCCGATATAGTTTCTGAACTGTCGTGTCTTCACTGCAATATAGTTTCAGAACTGTCTGTCTTCACTGCAATATAGTTTCAGAACTGTCTGTCTTCACTGCAATATAGTTTCAGAACTGTCTGTCTTCACTGCAATATAGTTTCAGAACTGTCTCTCTTCACTGCAATATAGCTTCAGAACTGTCTCTCTTCACTGCAATATAACTTCAGAACTGTCTCTCTTCACTGCCATATAGCTTCAGAACTGTCTCTCTTCACTCCAATATAGCTTCAGAACTGTCTCTCTTCACTGCAATATAGCTTCAGAACTGTCTCTTCTCTCCAATATAGCTTCAGAACTGTCTCTCTTCACTCCAATATAGCTTCAGAACTGTCTCTCTTCACTCCAATATAGCTTCAGAACTGTCTCTTCTCTCCAATATAGCTTCAGAACTGTCTCTTCAATATAGCTTCAGAACTGTCTCTTCACTCCAATATAGTAGTTTCAGAACTGTCTCTCTTCACTCCAATATAGCTTCAGAACTGTCTGTCTTCACTCCAGTATAGTTTCAGAACTGTCTGTCTTCACTCCAATATAGCTTCAGAACTGTCTGTCTTCACTCCAGTATAGTTTCAGAACTGTCTGTCTTCACTCCAATATAGTTTCAGAACTGTCTCTCTTCATTCCAATATAGTTTCAGAACTGTCTCTTTTCACTCCAATATAGTTTCAGAACTGTCTGTCTTCACTCCAATACAGCCAACAACATAACCGCTGACTGAATTAATGGAATGAAGGTAATTGATCGGCGTTTAACCCTGACATTCACACAAATACAATACAATACAGTCATGTGGGCCTGATGGGCCACTAAAGCAATGCCCTGGCCACCATTTGCTTCTGGTTACCGACATGTTTTATATATATATATATATATATATATATATATCTTAAAATCAGTTATTTCCAACCTGTAATCCCAGCTTAGTCTACTTTTGGCCAGCAGATAAAATTTGCAAAGTACTTCTGTTAAAATTGCTAACAAACTTGGTTGTATTGCATGGCAGGGATCATAGGTTGCACAGAGAGAGAGAGAGAGGGAGGGAGAAAGAGAGAGAGGAGGAGGGAGAGAGAGAGAGAGAGAGAGAGAGAGAGAGAGAAGAGAGAGAAGAGAGAGAGAGTTCTCTCACATATTTTGAAATGCATACTGAGTGAGAAAATGAGGTTTGTCAAAACAAACATACTGAGTAGGGAAATGAGATTTGTCAAAACAAACCATCAGCAGGACACACACACACGCATGCACGCACGCACGCATGCACACACACACACACACACACACACACACATTGCAGACACTGTAAAATGTATTATTATTATTATTATCATTTTTATTACTGGCCATTTCACAACAATGAAGGACAACAGCCAAAGCTTCACAACATTTTCACACGGCACAATGTGTTCTTTGGGGGGGTTGTGGGTTGGGGTTTTTTTGGGGGGGTGGGGGGGGAGGGGCAAAAAGAGTAAGAAGAGAAGATGGTGGGAAAGTAATTTATGCGTGGAGGGGAATAATATTAATGACCTTTTGCAGGAATTCGCTAAATGGGGAACAGACTAGACTTGGAGACAACCCCACCCCTCCCTCACCCCATCCCTACCTCTATCCCCCCCCCCCCCCCCCTCCCCCCCCCCCCCCCTCAAATTGTTGATGGACAGTTAGTGGCGACAGTTGGCCTGCCTGGCAGTGTGACAGATGCGTGTGTCATGACACAGCTACACGTGACGACGCACCAGACATTCTGAAAAATGCGCCGCAGCATTAAGCGCTGCCCCAGATGGACGACACACATACATGTATACACACACACACACATGCACGCGCGCGCATGCGCAAACGTCACACCTGTGAACAGGGGGTCTTTTTGTCACTTTTGTTGGAAATTGTTTTAGGGAGTTTTAATGTTGGATTTTTCTTGGGGAAGATTTTTTTTGGGGGTTTTCTTTGGTGTCGGGAGGGGTTGTGTTTTGTTTTCGTTCTTCAGCCAGATCTTTGAGGTTCTCCAATGGTGAGATTTTGCAGATATGTGACCTGGTGTTGTTTTTGTTGGCTTTTTTAATGTGTTTTTTTATAATTATCTCTGACCGTTAAGGTTGCCACATTCCGACTTCGGGTATGTATTGGCTAGGGTTTTGTTTCGTAATGATTGTTGGGGGGGGGGGGGGGCGGTCTCCTTTTTTTTTTTTTTTTTTTCACCTGGAGGGTTTGGTTTTCATTTCTGCAGTACTGGAATTTTTGAACATGTATATATTTTATTTCTTATTCAGGTCTTATTATTATTTTAAAAAATTTTTTTAAAGTGTTTACTGTTGTTTTGTTTTCATGTTGTTTTTGCTAGGGTCTGATTTTGTTTTCTTTGTGAGTGGTTTTGTAGAAAAGTTCGTTCTTGGTTCTCTGGGATAGGGTTTGCCGTTCAGTTATCTTTCTATCTTAGCATATGTATTTCCTTTTATGTGTTAATACTGTTATGCATTTTTTAAAAGATAAAAATCTTTCTCTCTCTCAGATGTAAGATAGAATTACATTCCGGTAAAGTATAGTAGACAGCCTAATTTATTTAGATTCTGTCTACTCATGGCATCTAGTCACCCTGAGATTGTGCGCAGCATTGCTTTATATTTGTGTAAAGCCTTTAGAATAAGAGATATTTTGGTTTCTTAAGTCATATTAAAACTGATTTTTATTGTGGGGGTTGTGGTTATACAATAACGCTTTGGGTTTTTTTTTGTGCTTCCTTATTTTTCTCACTAAGATACTAAGAAGTTTGGCAACCCCCCTTCATGTATGGGCCAATGGCCTTTTTGTGAATAAATCTTTTGAGTTCGAGTTCAAGTTCTCTCTCTCTCTACCTCCCTCCCTCTCTCCTCCCCCTTTCCCTCTTTCCCGCCTTCCCCTACTCCCTTTCTCATTCCCTCCCCTCTCTCCCTCCCTCCCCTTCTCCTCTCTCCCTCCTTCCCATCTCCCCACCCCTCCTCATCCTCCTCCCCTATCTCCCTCTCTCCTCCTTCCCCTATCTCCCCCACTCCCTCTCTCCCTCCTCCCCTATCTCCTCTCTCCCTCCTTCCCCTATCTCCCACTCCCCTCTTCCCTCCTTCCCCTATCTCCCTCTCTCCTCCCTCCCTATCTCCCTCTCCCTCACTCCCATCTCCCTCCTTCCCCTATCTCCCTCCTTCCCCTATCTCCCTCACTTCCCCTATCTCCCTCCTTCCCCTATCTCTCCTCCTTCCCTCATCTCCCTCACTCTCCTATCTCCCTCCTTCCCCTATCTCCCTCCTTCCCCTATCTCCCTCACTCTCTATCTCCCTCCTTCCCCTATCTCCTCCTTTCCCCTATCTCCCTCACTCTCCTATCTCCCTCCTTCCCCTATCCCCTCCCTCCTCCTTCTCCTCCTCCCTATCTCCCTCTCTCCCTCACTCTCCTATCTCCCTCCTTCCCTATCTCCCTCTCTCCCTCCTTCCTATCTCCCTCTCTCCCTCCTCCCCTATCTCCCTCTTCTCTCCCTCCTTCCCCTATTCTCCCTCTCTCCCTCCTTCCCCTATCTCCCTCTCTCCTCCTTCCCCTATCTCCCTCTCTCCCTCCTTCCCCTATCTCTCTCTCTCCTCTCACTCTCCTATCTCCTCCTTCCCTATCTCCCTCCTCTCTCCTCCTTCCCCTATCTCTCTCTCTCCCTCACCCCCTATCTCCCTCCTTCCCTATCTCTCTCTCTCCCTCACTCTCCTATCTCCCTCCTTCCCCTATCTCCCTCTCTCCCTCCTTCCCCTATCTCCCTCTCTCCCTCCTTCCCCTATCTCCCTCCCCCCTATCTCTCCCTCCATCCCCTATCTCCCCTATCTTTCCCCTCACTCCCTTTCTCCCTCCCTCCCCTATATCTCCCTCTCTCCTTCCCTCTCCTATATCTCCCTCACTCCCCTCTCTCCCTCCCTCTTGTATTTATGTTTAACAATGTTCTTTTGTAGGTTGAAAAGGTCAAGAGGAGTGTAACTATTAAGGGTAGGGGGAGAGAGAAGGAGCGGTTGTGGGGGGGGATGGGTTGGCAGGTGGGGAGGAGGAAGATGGGGGTGGGGGGGGGTGACATGTCACAGGGGTCTGGGGTGACAGTAACAAACAGCACACAAAGTGTTCTGGTCATGGTTTTCGCTGCTAACATTTTGATCTGGTTTCATCTAGTGCTGGTTGGGGGGGGGGAGGGAACTTAAACCTTGGAGAGGTGGTTGAGTCCTCAACTGCCCCCTTCCCCCCCCCCTTGCCACTACTTCTCTCTCCCTCTTGGAGTGCAGTTGGTGTGAAGTTGTGTTTTTGTGGCTTCAAGGATTGTGTCAGTGTGGTTGTGGTGGTGGTGTGTTTTTTTTTATAATTATTTCATTGTGTTTTTTTTGTGGGGTAGTGAGGATAGCCTAGTGGTTAGAGTGTTGAGCTCGTGATCTGATCGGACAGCCCGGGTTCGACCCATCACCTAGACGTCTGTTCAAGGTTTTTTTCCCTGTGGATTTAACATCAGTACCAGCTCTACTTCACCAAAAGTCCTTTGGACGAGACTATAACTGAGGTCTTGTGTGCGAATGCATGCAGAAAGGCGTGTGTTCACATTAAAACCCATTCCACTTTTTGGAAGAGTAAGTCATTGCATGCTGGTAGGAACGGATGACAAAATAAAAATAATTATATAAATACGCTGGTGTCCTATTTGATAATAATAATATATGGAATTCATATAGCGCTGAATCTTGTGTAAAACAAACGAATCGAAGTGCTTGCATTTAGATCATGTACACGCATGCAACTTTTCTCAAATATCATGAATAACAGATTTCAATTTTATGCACGCCTGAGGGTGCACGCACACACGCACACACACACACACATACACACACACACACACATACATACACACACACATACACACACACACACACACACACACACACACACACACCACCACACACACAACACACACACCCACACACACATGAACACACTTAGGTGATGGTGAAGGAGATGAAGGATATTTAGACATCAATCTCCGAAGTAAGAATGTGGCTACCTTTAATTGAAACTGTTGCATGTGATGATGTACACACAAAATCTCACCACTGGGGAACCATGATAATCTAGCTGAGGTGAGGGGGGGAAAAAACCTCAAAAGATTAAGTGCGTTAAGAGACATTCGTCTGAATCCGTTTGACGAACACTCAAAAGTGCCTAAAGGTGTGCAGGATTTAGCTTCTGATAAGCAGTTATCTGTAACACTTGACTCACTTTTGCAACAACCCACACACACACAAAAAAAGAAGAAAAAAAAGAAGAAAATGGTGTGTGTGTGTGTGTATGTGATTGCAACAGATGAGGGAGAGTTTATGCAACATGGGAGAGTTATCAGCAAGGACTGATGATAATTGTTGGTATCTGTTGCTTACTGATAATAATTGTTCATATCTGTTGCTTACTGGTGATAATTATTGATACCTGTTGCTTGCTGATGATAATTATTGATACCTGTTGCTTACTGGTGATAATTATTGATATCTGTTGCTTACTGGTGATAATTATTGATATCAGTTGCTTACTGATGATAATTATTGATATATGTTGCTTACTGATGATAATTAGTGATATCTGTTGCTTAATGGTGAGAATAAGTGATATCTGTTGCTTAATGGTGATAATTAGTGATATATGTTGCTTACTGGTGATAATTAGTTATATCTGTTGCTTAATGGTGATAATTAGTTATATCTGTTGCTTAATGGTGATAATTAGTGATATCTTTGCTTAATGGTGATAATTAGTGATATATGTGCTTTGTCGGTTTGTGTCAAGGAAAATGGCATTCTTTGCCAGTTTGCTCAAGAACATGTGTAATGTGTATGGTCTTGTGTGGTGTGTGTGTGTGTGTTGTATGTGTATGTATGTGTGTGTATGTGTATGTATGTGTGTGTGTATATATGTGTGTGTGTTGTGTGTGTGTTTGTCATTTGGGAGGAATAAGCACAGATTGAAATACAGGAGAGAGAGAGATTGATTGATTGATTGATTGATTGATAATCTATATTCCCAAGGGTTACAGATGAGTATTGACATACTTTTTCTTCATCCGCCCCTTGCCCTGAGAAGGGACTATCCATAATAATCGTGCGAGAGAGGGGGAACACTGAACACTGAAAGTAATTTATTGCCATTAACAATACAGACTTTTTGGCAAGGAGCACAGTGTGAACACAATTTAGACAATATGCTTTTTGAAACAAGGAAATAATGAAAACCGGAAGAGGAAAAGGAATCTCCAATAGGAATTGTTATCATACATTAATTGTTATCACAAGCTTGCACACACACACACACATGCACGCATGGCACGTGCGCACGTACACACACACACCAGTGGCATGTTCCCCCAGCAACAGTGTGGGACAAATCGACCACACGACCCTCACATTCAAATAAGGCAATTTAGCGAAAGGAGTTCGTATTCCACAAATATGGAAAACAAAATAGTGTTACATTGAAAAGGTATATCAGTTAACTGCAGTTTTCTTTTTTTCTGCTGTCCCAAGCAAAGGAGATAAATTTTGCATGTGATTTTAGGAATTCTTTATCTTAGATCGAGAGAATGCTAACTATATCCCTAATTCTTGAGATTTCTTCATTAAATTTAATAAATATGGGGCATTTCTGACCGATGTCATCATACGAATTACAATCATACAAAAAATGCATTTCATCTTCAGTCTCCGCGCCACACATGGGGCATGGGGACTGTGCAGATGTGTCAGTGGAAAGCCATGTTTTGTAGGCATTTAGGCCTAAAGCGCTTTGATTTGTTTTTGCAAGATATAGTGCTATATAAATTCCATTTATTAGTAGTAGTAGTAGTAGGTAATCTGATTCGAGCAAGATTACTTCTATGACATTTCTGTGTTACGACTGTAACATACTTTTCTGTTTGCAAAACACTTTTAAAGGAAGAGTACCAGTTATACTTTTCTGATTCTTCTATGCAAAGCATGCCAGTCTTGTTTGTAGGAAGCTATCATTCTATCTTAAAATTCCCACAAAAATCCTTGCTCCCTGGCACATCCACACAATACCAAATCCATGCGTTGTTAGTAATAGCTTAACAAAAAATGCCCAGTTCTGTTTCCCTGTTTCTAGTTGGATCAACAGCATCTCATACGCTTGTCTGCACAATCTTGACATAGTAAGTTGAGTTAATTTTAACCAATACTTAATACACTTTACTTGTGATCTTATCAATAGAGGGTAGCAGCCAGTTTCACCATATAACATTTTGTTAGACAAGTGTAATGGTACTGAAAGAAATCGTTTCATTGCATAGGTGTGCACTTTTTTCATTTCATTATTAACAAATAATCCCCAAATATCTGATCCATACATTAGCATAGGCTCGATTTGAGAATCAAAAAGCTTCCAGAAAATTGAAAAATGAGTGCAGTTTAGTTTCCTTAAAGACCTTAGAATTTCCATTGTTCCCCTTTTCCCTTTTTGGCAACTTTCACTCCATGCATTTTTGAAACTTAGTTTTGTTGTGAAGGTAAGGCCTAAAGATTTATAAAAGCTTTGTTACTTTAATTTCAGTATTACCATAAAACCACTTCTCTCCCACTGAAAGATGACCTCCCTTTCGAAAAGCCATAACATTTGTCTTTTCTAAGTTAACAGACAGATTCAACCTATCAGCTTCATATTTTAAAGCATTTAACTGGTTTTGCAGCCCTGAAATAATATTTGACAACAGTATAATGTCATCTGAGAATAGTAACAGGAATACTTCTACACCTCCTGGGATTAATTGTAGCCATTGTCTTCCTTTTTTTGATAATTTTATAGCTAACTCATTAATAAAGAACGAGAACAGCAGGGGGAGAGAGGGAGAGAGAGAGATAAAGAGGGGGGGGGGGGGGGGGGGGGGGGTGAGGGAAGAGGGAGAAAACAACTCAAATATTTGTAATCTTTTTAATTTTTAATATAATTGTGTAAGCCAGAGCCTTTTTTACACTACGCCCATGTGCAATGGGAGGAAAAGATACCTGACTAAATGAGAGAGAGAGAGGGAGAGTGAGAAATAAGTCAGTGACTTAACGCATGTAACACACACACACACACACACACACAACAACACATACACACCGACGCACACACACACACACACACACACATACACGCACGCACACTTACACGCACACATATGCACACTCATACCTCAGAAGAGGACATATATTTGTATCATTTTAACACAGCACAATGTACAAAGTTTGCACCATCGTATCTGTAAAATGATTCACTTTATCTTATCACTGCATACCAATCCCTATCAGTGCCTTTAAATGAAATAAAAAAAGTTATCATTTCGTGATAATTATCGGTCTATTATACCTAACATGGTGTACCGAGTCATGTAATGACAACGTGGCTTTATGATTGAGAGAATGAAAAAGTTATCGACTTAGAAAATATTCTCTGTGTGACAGAGTGTACGCTTTTGGCGGCATTATGTGGAGCTCCTATTGACGACAGCAGCGGTGGAGACTGATGAAAAGTGGCCAACAGTTATTTTATCTGCAACAGATGATAAATAAAATAAGAATTAAAGAAAAGAAGAGAGATATGAGAAAACGTAAAAAGAAAAGTGGCTCTGTCACAAATTGTTTCAGCCAGCATGGAAATGTAGATTTGGAAGGAAGGTTATAAAAAAAAAAAAGAGACAGAAAAAGGAAGGGGTTGTTCGCATCGTTCGGCTGTGTGCTTCTTTTGGTCCCAAACTGCCATATATCTGTGTCAGATAGAGAGAAGGTCAGTTAACACTGGGGCAGCCCCTGTACTGCACTGTACTGCATTGCACTGGATTACAGTACACTACACTACATTACACTACACTACACTACACTACATTACACTGCATTTTACTGCACTACACTACACTGCACTACACTACACTACATTACACTACACTACATTACACTGCACTGCACTGCACTGCACTACACTGCACTCCACTCCACTACATTACACTACACTACATTACGCCACGCTACACTACACTACATTACACTACACTACATTACACTACACTACACTACATACACTACACTGCACTGCACTGCACTCACTACACTACACCACACTACACCACTCTACACTATCTACAAGACACCACACCACACCACACACACTACATACACTACATTACACTACACTACCACATACATTACACTACATTACACTACACTACATTCATACACTACATTACACTACACTACTTACACTACTACTACACTACACTACTTTACACCACACCACACCACACCACACCACACCACACACTACACCACACTACACTACCACTACACCACACTACACTACACTACACTACACTACACTACACTACACTACACTACACTACATTACACAACATTACACTACATACATTACACTACACTACACTACATTACACAACACTACACTACACTACATTACATTACACTACACACACTGCATTACACACATTACACTACACTATACTACATTACACTACACTTCACTCACTACACTACACTACACTACACTACACTACACTACACTGCACTACACACACTACACTACACTTAACTTACATTACACTACACTCACTCATACCACAACACACACTACACTCACTACACTACACTCACTACCTACACTACACTAACTACATACTACATACCACACACCACACACTCACACACCACACCACACCCAACCACACTCACACACTACAACACCCACCACACCACACCACACCACACCACACCACACCACACCACACTACACTACACACTGAAAAGCAAAACAAAGTAATTGCAAGACAAGACAACACAGTACAGCGCAATACAGCAAAAGCACAATATAATGCAAAGCTGAAAAGATCAAGATAGTACGAGAATACACACAGAGTCAAATCAGTTGTGGGGGTTTTTTTGGGGAGGAGCTAGCCTAGTGGTTAGAGCGTTGAGCTCATGATCTGACGGGCCTGGGTTCGAGCCACCATGCATGTTTATGGGGTTTTACCTGAAGTTAACATCAGTACTGACTCCACTCTCCCAAAAGTCTGTCGGATGAGACTATAAACCGAGGTCCTGTGTGTGAACACATGCAGAACATCTTGTGCTCATGTTAAAAAAGCAACAACAAAATATTCCGCCTTTCAGAAGAGCAGGCAGTTTTATGCTGGTAAGAATGCATAACAATTAAACAGAACAACAAACAACAACAACAACAACAACAAACTGCATCCACACAGGTGTTGTGTTTAGACATCGTCCCTGAAGTCAGAATGCAGCTACCTTAATAGTGGGTAAAAACGGTCGCACTTATATGTGTTCAAAATCTAACTATCGAATATGTACGAAATCTCACTATTGCATATATATGTACAAAATCTCACTGTTGCATATACGTACAAAATCTCACTATATATATACAAAATCTATCGCATATATATATGTACAAAATCTCACTATCACATATATGTACAAAATCTCAATATCGCATATTATGTGCAACATCTCACTATCGCATATATATGTACAAAATCTCACTATTGCATATACATGTACAAAATCTCACTATCATATATGTACAAAATCTCACTATCGCATATATGTACAAAATCTCACTATCGCATATATATATGTACAAAATCTCACTATCGCATATATAAGTACAAAATCTAACTATTGGTGAACCTCAGAGCCCTTTGCAGATAACAACAACAAAAAACAACAACAGATCTTAGTATTACAATCTCCCCTCACCCTCCCTTCTATCTCTCTCTGAAAAAAATAAAGTACTAAATAGGTCAGGAATTCTCCATAGATTATAAGAAGTTGAAAAAAATTCTCCCCTTGTCGGATATTTTGAATTATTGTTGTATTGTGTGTGCAGTACTGTAAGGTGGCATAAACTTGAAACAAGGAGATGGTGTGTTGTTTGTGTGTGTGTGGTGTTGTGGTGTGTGTGTATGTGAACAAGTTTTAGGTTAAGTGGATGTTGTATGGAGAGGAATGGGGTGGGTGTCAGGGGATGAAGATAAAATTAGAAGCAGTGCGTGATTTGAACGTAATGTTAAACATTATTCCGTGAAGGTTCATTTGCGCTGTTGTTTTTCCCCCCTTCTTTGTAAACTAAGGAAAAATCTCTTGTTGGCTGTGAAAAGGGGGGGGGGGGGGGGGGGGGGGGGGGGGGGGGGAGATGTCTGAAGATAATAGTCAAGCCAGTGTCTGGTTTTGAATATCATGTGAGATATGATTCAGTGAATTTTTATTACTGGTTTGTTGTAGTTCTGTTGTTGTTGTTGTGTCTTGTTTGTAAAGTAAATATGTCAGTATCAGCTATGGGGGTGGGGGGCGGCTGCTAGAAATAAATGAGGCTGTGCGTGATTTTTTGTTTGTTTTGTTTGTTCCTCAGCTAGAGCTCCGAGGTTCACCAACGGTGAGATTTTGCGTATGCGACCGGTTTTACCCACCATGAAGGTAGCTGTATTCTAACTTCATGGATGATGTCTTAAACACGACACCAGCGTGCGTGTGTTTAAAACAAATCTTCTCATCCATTCCAACTGGCAGTCAATGGCCAGCTCTTCCGAAAGGCAAAATGGATTTGTATCATGTGCGCAAGATGTTTGTACATTAGACTGTGGCTTATAGTCTCACCCGAAGGATTTTCGTGGGAGCGGAGTCGGCACTGATGTTAACTCCAGGGGAAAATTCCCCTTGAACGGGCGTCTTAGTGGTGGCTTGAACCGGGGCTGTCCGATTATGAGCTCAGCTCTCTTATTACTAGACTACCACCCCCCACCCCTACCCCGCCAAATACGTGATCGGAATATTACCTCACATATTGATCTGGCGTTTGTTTTTGTCAGTGTTTGTAAATCAAAGGTGTCTTGTGCTAACTGCTTATCATCTCACTTAGCTGATGTTTCCATTTATGTGTTTGTATCTCTGTTCCAAATTATACCCCCCCCCCCCCCCCGCTAGGGCCTCAAACAATATCCTCTCCCCCTCTTCTCCACCAACCACACTCTTTCAAAAGACAGGAAAGGGGGGCCCTTTAAACTCCAGTCGTGTTGTCGTTCAACACATGCGTAACCTTGAAGTCCAATCTTGAAGTTTCGAAAAAGGGAGGAAATTTTTTTTTTTAACTTCCTTGTAGTGACTCTCAGAACATAGAAGGAAAAAAGGAAGGGTTGATCTTTCTCTGTACCAGTGATCATGCAGACAAATCGTGACTGAAAGTGGTGGGCATGCAACAATTCCCAGACTTGTCTTGCTAGTCTTGAATCCAGTTGTGTGACGTGTATCCTACAAAAAAGCAGGGGTGTGTGTGTGCATGCGCGTGTGTGTGTGTGGTGGGTGTGTGTGTAGTATCGCAGGTGAAGAAGATTTGTGGTATTGTCGCTAGTGTCGGGTTATCATCAGTATACGGTTACTGTGGTATGCGTTGCAGGGTTTTCTATTACCTCGTGGATAGGGAATGGGAAAGCAAGTGATATATCAAGTGCTGTGTGAGTGTAGTTTGTTAAGAAAAATTAAGGGGGAAAGAAGGTTTCCTGATCCTGTGAAGTGAATTCATAGGTTGGATTTATGATATCTTGCAGAGTATATATCGGTCATTTTCACCTGCCACTAACTCTTAGATAAGAAATGAATTATAAAATTCATTTTAGAAAAAAAAAAAATTAATGAAAAAAAAATTTGAGTTTATTCCGTTGGTCAGCTTAATTCAGTGACTGAAACAAAACAACAACAAAATAAAATAAAGGATGTTGTTGATTTGTATCATATTCTTTGTTTGCCCTCACTCAAGGCCTGAAACAAGACAGAATTCACAAGTGCCTTTATCCTGTGTAAATTATGAAGCTTGCGATGAAAGAAAACTATAAAAAAAAAAAAAAAGGTGAACAAATAAACCCTAAACACCATTTCTCTAAATATACGTGTGATCCTCTTCAAGCTGGCTGAAAAAAAGGCTCAGAGAGGAAGTTGATTACTAAGGCGGTGGCAGCAGCAGCAGGCAGTTGGGAAGCTAGGATCTGGATGTGCCTCCCCCCTGTCCCCCTAGCCACCACCCCGCTCCTGAAGTTAAGGGCTGGAATAGTTGCTGGAAGGGGGCTTCTGTGAAGATCTGCTGTCCAGCTGTGCCTACAGGTTCTGTTGGTTTTTGTCCCTGCTGAAAAGGACCATCCCAGACTCTTTTAGGATAGTCAGTGGGTTTGTTTTGTTTTTATCACCCATGTCCATGGACAGACACAGACAATAACAGCTTTGTCAAAACTAAACACCATCTGGAGAGACAAGAATATCTCACTTATCTCCAAGATCAGACTAATGCGCTCCCTTGTCATATCCATATTTCTGTATGCCTGTGAATCATGGACCCTGACTGCAGATTTGGAGAGAAGAGTACAGGCAGTGGAGATGAGATGCTTTCGGAGACTCCTTGGCATCTCCTACAAAGACCACATAAGCAACGAAAGCGTGCATAACAGAATCCAGCAAACCATTGGACCCTATGAGAACCTTCTAACGATCGTGAAAAAGCGTAAACTTAAGTGGTATGGGCATGTCACAAGATCCCAAGGAATTACAAAGACAGTTTTGCAAGGCACTGTCCAAGGAGGAAGAAGAAGAGGCAGACCAAGGAAGAGCTGGGAGGATAACATCAGTGAATGGACAGGCCTAGAACTCAACAAAACCCTGAGAAAGGCAGAACAGAGAGAGGAATGGAGGGAACTGGTTGCTGAGTCTTTGAGGGTGCCCCCACGGTCGTCAGACTATGGGACAGATAGATAGATAGTCCATGGACAGTGTCAGAAAAGTGTTTACCTGGAGCTGTCCCCAGGGAAGTTTGGATATTATTATTATATACATGTTGTGTTTCCTGATCAGGCTTCAGTGGCTGTCTGGGTGGTGTTTGTGCTGTGTGATCACTGGCTCTATGATGACTTGCTCTATGATGACTTGCTCTATGATAACTGACTCTATAATAACTGACAACTGACTCTATGATAACTGTTTCTATGATGACTGACCCTATGATGACTGACTCTGATAACTGACTCTATGCTGACTCCATGAGGATGGACTCTGATGACTGACTATTGTAGTTGTACTATATCAGGACCTCTGTAATATATGCATTGTTTTCTGTGTTTCTGCAGGGTCAGCAGTGAGGGCAGACACTAAAGGAAGATGGCAGAGTCCTCCCTCCCAGACCACACCCAGGCCCAGGAGGAGCTGAGAGCGCTCACCGCCAAGGACCTGGAGAGCCCCGGTACGGTGAGCGAGGGCGGGGTGTCGGTGGGTGTGGTGAGCTGCGCCAGCGACTACTCCACCTCCAGCGGCCGCGCCCTCCTGCCCCGCAACAACAACAGCAGCAGCAGCAACGGCGCGGAGAGGGGGGTGTGCATCGACCAGCACGGAGAGCTGGAGGAGGAGGAGCACGACTGCCAGATCGGCCGCTTCACCTTCCCGGCCCTGCGGCGCTGTCTGCGGGTCAAGTTCTTCGTCTTCTGCATGTGCGTGCTGCTGGTGGTGTCCACCGCCGTCTCCACGGGATACCTCAACAGCGTCATCACCACCATCGAGAAACGCTTTGAAATCGGCAGCTCGGTGTCCGGCATGATCGCGGCCTCTTACGAGCTGGGCTCGCTGATTTCCGTCATCTTCGTCAGCTACCTGGGCAGCAACCGCCACATACCCAAGTGGATCGGCATCGGGGTCATCGTCATGGGCGGGGGGTCCTTGCTCTTCGCCCTGCCGCACATCATCGCCCCCAAGTACACGCTGCAGTCGGGCATGTCGGTCAACTCCACCGACGAGAACATCTGCGGCCGCGCGCTGAAGAACCAGGGCGAGGGGCTGCACTGCATCGACGAGCACTCCGGGAACTGGGGCTATGTCTTCCTGCTGATAGCCGCGCAGATCCTGATCGGGGTAGGGGGCACCCCCATCCTCACCCTGGGTATCACGTATGTGGACAACCATGTGGCCAAGGAGAAGTCTCCTGCTTATCTGGGTAAGCTGTCGTTGATGTGTGTGTGTGTGTGGATGAGGTACGAGGGTACGGTGTTGTGCATGTGATAGATGTAAGTCTGTGGAGAATGTGCAAAGTTGATGATCTGAAGTCTGTAGCTAGTACCAATAGACTGCGCTGGTTTAGGCACGTTCAACGGAAAGCAGACCACCACATCATAAAAAGAGCAATGAGCTTCGTAGTGGATGGAAAGAGACCAAAGGGAAGACCTAGCAAAACCTGGGCTGGCTGTATCGCAGATGATCTTAGAGAAAGGGGCATAAATAAGGAGGAAGCTCAAAACAGAGAGAGATGGAGAAGGCTCATCAATGTCAAACCTCCTGGGAGAAACATGACAAAAAAGGAAGAAGAAGAAGAGAAGAAGAAGTCTGTGCCATTGGCATACATGTCTTACTGTAAGTTTATTTGTTGGGATATTTTCTTGTCGTGGCTTTTTTTGCATATTTTCAGACTGGTTAGCACCTGTTCTTTGATTCTGACAGCATCATAGCTTGATCCTTGGTCTTTGATCCTTGGTGTCTGGACTCGGTATTGATGTCATATAGGGTTTGGTTTGGTTTGGGGATTTTTAGGATGCTATGTCGACTCTAATGTGACTCAGAAACAGCATGAAGAAATTAGTTAATAATGTGTTTTTACACAGTGTCATGATTTAAGACTAGTAGTGTAATCTGCATTTTGTCTTTATCATGCTCATATATATATATATATAATATATATATATATATATATATATCCTAATTTTTCTAGTTGTATTTAATTTGTGTTTATTGTGGTATATATTGGTCCATTGTTTTCAGTGTATTGTAATGGGTTTTTTGTTTGTTTTGGTGTTTTTTGGTTGGTGGTGGTGTTATTAGAGTTTGCTGAAGTTTTTGTTCGATGTTTTTGTTATGAAGAAGATTATTAAGTGTGTGGGGTTATTTGGGTGGAGGGTTGGGGGGGGGAGTCCTGAGCTAGAGCTCTGAGGTTCACCAGTGGTGAGATTTTCATTAAGGAAGCCGCATTCTGAGTTCAGGGATACAGTTGGGGATTGAACCTACCAATTTTGCCAGGACAGTCAGGAGGCACCTCCATGCTTTTTCAAATTTTCAACTGCTGTAGGTTCTTTTGACGTGCCCATATCCGAAAACACACAGGTCAGACTGATTTATATATATATATGCGCTATATAAATTCCATTCATTATTATTATTATTATTTAAAGTCTTCTCCAAAAGACTTGACTTTCAGTTTCATGTTCCCGTCAAACTAGAAAGAAAGGGCAAGGCCGGGAATCAAATCCACAACCTCACGGCTTACTTGTTAGGCAGGTGAACGTCTAAACCATCCTGCCACCTTCCTTCTTTATGTATTGTTTGTGGGATAAGTAATTTTGTCAGGGAACATCATGTAGATCTATATTGATAATATCATATTTGTATCAATCTGGAAAGTCACTGTGAATACTTTTTTCCTCAGTTTGATTAAAAATGAGCTCCTGGAGGATCATGCTGTTGAATTCTCCCCCGGTGATTCTCAGATTTCAGTTCAAAGTCCACCGACTTTCAGTGATAACAACAGATTTGAGAGTGAGGTCAGAAAGAAGCTGAGGAAGGCAAGTATTTTCCAACCCATAACCTGTTTTTAAAAAAAAGTTAAATTGTATAAGGCAGAAAATGAGGCACCATCATACTTCAGGTTTTTTCTCTCTTTTACATAATTATGTTTGTGTGCGTGTGTGTGTAATTCTAAACCTTAATTTTTTTTTTTTAATTAAAAAATGGGGGGGGGGGGGGGGGGGGGGGTGAGAACAGATAGGGATAGGGGAGAAGGCAGACTGGAGACAGGGTGGGATGGAAGAGAGTATGGAAGACAGACAAAGCCTCCACCCCCCCCCCCCATCCCCAGTCGTAAGTAGGGTGTTGCTTCTGTGAGACCAGCAAAGTGCCAGTTACCCAGTTTCATATTTAGTGATGGGGGAGGGGGAGGGGGGGGTATAGTCTCGTGGTTAGAGTGTTGAGCTCATCGTGATCTGACGGCCTGTGTTTGTGCCGCCACCACCCATTCAAAGAGAATTCACCTCTGGACGTAAGATCAATGACAATGCGGACTCTACTTCCCTTAAAGTTATGTGGATGAGATTTTTAACAGAGGTCCCGTGTGTGAATACACACGTAACATCTTTTCAGAAGAGAAGGCCTTTTTGTACCAGTAGGAACAGATGACAAAATTGTCTTTTAAAAGAAGAAATGCATGCACAGTGGTGTTGTGCTTAGACATGATTCCCAAAGCTGGAGTGCTGCTACCTTAACAGTGGGTATATGGTCGCATGTGGATGTGTGTACTCTAAATCTCACCAGGTTTTTTTTTCAAACCTCAGAACTCTGGCTGAGGGACCACAAAAAAACAAAATTGTTATTACTTTCCTTTTACATTTTTAAACATTTTCTTTCTTTTTCAAAGCTGTCGTTCACCCGCAACCCCAAACTACATCTTCTCCTCTCCCTGTAACCGTCCCTTCATTTTTTCCACTTGCAGCGTTCATCCACAACCCCAAACTACATCTTCTCTCCTCTCCCTGTAACTGTTCCCATCATTTTTTTTTTTCTCACTTGCAGCGTTCATCCACAACCCCAAACGACATCTTCTCTCCTCTCCCTGTAACCATCCTATCTTTTTTTTTTCACTTGCAGCGTTCATCCACAACCCCAAACGACATCTTTTCTCCTCTCCCTGTAACCGTCCAATTTTTTTTTTTTCACTTGCAGCATTCATCCACAACCCCAAACTACATCTTTTCTCCTCTCCCTGTAACCGTTCCCATCATTTTTTTTTGTGGTCACTTCCAGCGTTCATCCACAACCCCAAACGACATCTCTTCTCCTCTCCCTGTAACCGTCCCCATCAGTTTTTGTTGTTGTTGGTCACTTGCAGCGTTCATCCACAACCCCAAACTACATCTTCTTCTCCTCTCCTTGTAACCGTTCCCATCATTTTTTGTTTGTTGTTGTTGGTCACTTGCAGCGTTCATCCACAACCCCAAACGACATCATCTCTCTTCTCCCTGTAACCGTTCCTATCATTTTTTTTTTTTTGGTCACTTGCAGCGTTCATCCACAACCCCAAACTACATTCTTCTCTCTTTCCTGTAACCGTCCCATCATTTTTTCCACTTCCAACGTTCATCCACAACCCCAAACTACATCTCTTCTTCTCTCCCTGCAACCGTCCCATCATTTTTTTGTCACTTGCAGCGTTCATCCACAACCCCAAACTACATCTTCTCTCCTCTCCCTGCAACCGTCCCATCATTTTTTTGTCACTTGCAGCGTTCATCCACAATCCCAAACGGCATCTTCTCTCCTCTCCCTGTAACCGTCCCCATCATTTTTTTTTTTTTGTGGTCACTTGCAGCGTTCATCCACAACCCCAAACTACATATTATTATCTTCTCACCTCTCCCTGTAACCGTTCCTCCCATCATCATTTTGTTTTTTGTTGTTGGTCACTTGCAGCGTTCATCCACAACTCCAAACGACATCTCTTCTCCTCTCCCTGTAACCGCTCCATCATTTGTTTTCTCACTTGCAGCGTTCATCCACAACCCCAAACGACATCTTCTTCTTCTCCTCTCCCTGTAACCGTCCCCATCATTTTCTCACTTGCAGCGTTCATCCACAACTCCAAACAACATCTTCTCTCCTCTCCCTGTAACCGTTCCCATCATCTTTTTTTTTCTCACTTGCAGCGTTCATCCACAACTCCAAACAACATCATCTTTCCTCTCCCTGTAACCGTCCCCATCATTTTGTTGTTGTTGGTCTCACTTGCAGCGTTCATCCACAACCCCAAACTACATCTCTTTTCTCCTCTCCCTGTAACCGTCCCTATCATTTTTTTCTCACTTGCAGCATTCATCCACAACCCCATACTACATATCCTCTCTCCTCTCCCTGTAACCGTCCCCATCATTTTTTTTGTTTTTTGTTGTGTGTGGTCACTTCTAGTGTTCATCCACAACCCCAAACTCCATCTTCTCTCTCCTCTCCCTGTAACCGTCCCATCATTTTTTTTTGGTCTCACTTGCAGCGTTCATCCACAACCCCAAACTACATCCTCTCTCCTCTCCCTGTAACCGTTCCCATCATCATTTTTTGTTTTTTGTTGTTCTCACTTGCAGCGTTCATCCACAACCCCAAACTACACATCTTCTCTCCTCTCCCTGTAACCGTCCCCATCATCATCATTTTTTATTGTTGTTGTCACTTCCAGCGTTCATCCACAATCCCAAACTACATCTTCTCTCCTCTCCCTGTTACCGTCCCCATCATTTTGTTGTTGTTGTTGGTCACTTGCAGCGTTCATCCACAACCCCAAACTACATCTCTTCTTCTCCCTGTAACCGTCCCATCAGTTTTGTCACTTCCAGCGTTCATCCACAACCCCAAATGACATCTTCTCTCCTCTCCCTGTAACCATCCCCATCATCTTTTTTTCCCCTCACTTCCAGCGTTCATCCACAACCCCTAACGACATCTCTTCTTCTCTCCTCTCCCTATAACCGTCCCCATCATCATTTTTCCTTGTTGGTCTCACTTGCAGCGTTCATCCACGCCTCTGGTGCTCTGGGCCCCGTGCTGGGCTACGCTCTGGGGGCTCTGCTGCTGCAGTACTACGTGGACAGCTTCAGCCACCAGGTGTCCATCAGCCCGGGCCACCCCCAGTGGATCGGGGCCTGGTGGGGCGGCTTCATCATCTGCGGCCTGCTGCTGCTGCTGCTCTCCTTCCCCTTCCTGGGCTTCCCCCGCGTGCTGGTGCTGGAGAAGCGGCGCCTGCTGGAGAGCCGCACCAAGGAGCAGCTGAGGGAGGAGGAGGAGGACGGCCCCGTGGACACCCACTACGGCAAAAACATTAAAGGTGTTTGGTCGGGGGAGGGGTGGTGGGGGGGGGTGGGGGGGGGGGGGGGGAAAGTGGGGTTTGGGGAGTGAGGGAGTGTGTGTGTGAGGGAGTGGGGGAGTGTGTGTGGGTGTGTGTTTGTGTGTGTGTGAGGGAGTGAGTGGGATGGGAGAGGGAGTGAGTTGGATGGGAGAGGGAGTGAGTTGGATGGGAGTGGGAGAGGGAGGGAAGGATTGAGTGAGTGAAAGAATGAGGGAGGGAATGAGTGAATGAATGAATGGGAGGGGGGAGGGATTGAAGAAGAGAGTGAATGATTGAATTGGGGGGAATAAAGGGATTGAGTAAGAGAGTGAATGATTGAATGGGAGAGGGAGGGAATGAATGATTGAATGGATGGAGAAGAGGGGAGGGAGGGGATGAAGATGTGAATGGAGGGATGGGAGATGATGGAATGAGGAGAAAAATAGGAGAATGAATGAATGATGGGAGAGGGAGGGAATGATATGAGTGAGTGAATGAGGAGAAGGAGGAAATGAATGATTGAATGAATGGGAGAAGGAGGGAATGAATGATTGAATGAATGATTGAATGAATGGGAGAAGGAGGAAATGAATGATTGAATGAATGGGAGAAGGAGGGAATGAATGAATGGGAGAAGGGGGAATGATTGATTGAATGAATGAGAGAAGGAGGAAATGAATGATTGAATGAATGGGAGAAGGAGGAAATGAATGATTGAATGAATGAGAGAAGGAGGGAATGAATGATTGAATGAATGGGAGAAGGAGAAAATGAATGATTGAATGAATGGGAGAAGGAGGAAATGAATGATTGAATGAAGAGATGAGAAGGAGGTGAATGTGAAAGAATGGGAGAAGGAGGGAATGAATGATGAATGAATGGGGAAGGGGGATATGAATGGGAGAAGGAGGGAATGAATGATTGAATGAAGGATGAAGATGGAGAATGAAATGATGAATGAGAGGGAGATGAGAGGAATGAATGGGTAGAGAATGAATATGAAGTGAATGGAATTAGAGAAGGGAAGAATGATGAATATGGGAGGAGGGAATGAATGAAAAGGGATGAATGAGTGGAATGAATGAGTTGAATGAATGGGAGAAGAAGGAATGAATGGTGAGTGAGTAGGGAATGAATGTATTGATGAACCACAAGAGATCTGTAATAGTAAGAATGATGTGATGAGCGGTCGTGAAGGGAAATGCAATGAGAGTGAGGAGGGAATGAATTTTTTTTTACTGAACTAGAGCAGCTAACGTTTTATGAGTGAAAATGTTGCACTACAAAAGGTCCTGACAAGTTGGCACAATCCAACTCAGTGTGAACGAGAATTTGATGTACAAATGAATAGATCGGTGAATGAATCGGAGAACAATGAACATACTAACGAATGAACAAAGGAATGCTGTAACAACCAGGCTATTTGAGATAGAAATTTATGTAACTTAGAGGCATGATTTGCTTTGTGATATCGCTTCTAGCAAGTATTTTATCAGTAATGAGTAACTCAGAAGTGACGTTGACTGACTGTCCTGTACCTGGCTGTATTGATCACAGAGATCTGTTCCTAAAGCCATACCATTGGCCATAGCTGGCATTTTCTTCTGTGAAAGACAGATAGGGGTTTTTGTTGTTGTTTTTTTTAACTTGTGCACTAAATTTCATGCAGGAGTTATGTGCTTTAACTATAAGAGTAGTCAAGTTTCCACCCTGTGTGCATATTTATTATTCACCAGGAAGGGGAAGTGGGAAGGAGGGGGGATGCAGGAAAGCCTAGTGTGTTAGAGAGTTGTGCTTGGGATTTGATGGCCAGGGATGGAGGGGATTTTTTTCCCTGGAGTTTAACATCAGTATGACTCCACTCCCCCGGAAGTCCCTTTGGATGAGACTATAAATCAAGGTCCAGTGTGCAAACGCATTCAGAGCATCTTGTGCACATGTTAAAGCCTGTTCTGCCTTTCGGAAGAGTAGGCGGCCATTCATGCCGGTAGAACAAATGACAAAAAAATATATATATATATAATGTATGCACTCTGATAATGTCGTGTTTAGACACCATGCCCAAAGTCAGAATGCGACTACTTTAATAGTGGTGGTGGTGGGGGGGGGAACGGTTGCATACACGTGAATCTCACCATTGGTGAACCTCAGAGCATTCGTTAGCCGAGGAACAAAAAAAGAAAAAAAGACATCATTCCGAAGTTGGAACGCTGACTACCTTAATGGTGGGCAAAATCAGTCACACGTTATGCTAAAAATATCACCATTGGTGAACCTCGGAGCTCTAGCTAAGGAACAAAAAAACAAAACAAAAAACAAAAAAAAACCAACCTCATTCAGCTAATACCTGTGTCTGTGTGTGTCTGTGGTGTGTGTGTGGTGTCTGTGTGTGTGGTGTCTGTGTGTGTGTGTGGTGTGTGTGTGTCTGTGTGTGTCTCTGTGTGTGTGTGTGCGTGTGTGTGGTGCGTGCGTGCGTGTGTGTGTCTGTGTGTGTGTGTGGTGTGTGTGTGTGTGTGTGTGTGCGTGCGTGTGTGTCTGTGTGTGTGCATGTGTGTGTGTCTGTGTGTGTGCCTCTGTGTGTGTGTGTATGTGTGTGCATGCGTGCATGTGTGTGCCTCTGTGTGCCTCTCTGTGTGTGTGTGCGTGTGTGTGTGTGCGCGTGCGTGCGTGCGTGCGCGCGCGCGTGTGTGTGTGTCCCCCTCACAGAGATTCCCAAATCCATCCTGAACCTGCTGAAGAACCCAGTGTACACGCTGCTGCTGCCCGCCATCAGCTGCGAGATCGCCATCGTGTCCGGCTTCGTCGTCTTCCTGCCCAAGTACATAGAGACGCAGTTCGGCACCTCCACCTCTGTGGCCAACTTGTTCACAGGTAGTATGGCTCGCCTGTTGTAATCGTCAGCTCTCTCTTCCCGTCGTCGGATTGCGGCTACCTAAATGAAGAGGGGAGGGGGGTAGGGGGGGGTGGAGTAGGGGGGGGGGGGAGTAGGGGGGGGGGGGGGGGAGTAGTGGGTTGGGGGGAGTGTTGCATACACACCCAAAAAAATCTCACCATTGATGAACTTTGGGAGCTCAAACTGAAGAACAATCAAACAAAACAACAACAAAAAACAAAACAAAAAACCAACAAAAATTGTCAACTCTGATTTCTCCATGAGGAGCTGGAAAGGACATGCCATTGTTTTTCCCAAACACATCTGACGGTGTAAAAAAAAAAGCGAACGAGAGAAGAAGAAGAAGAAGAAGACTTCTCCATTAACTCCTTGAGGAGTTGTTAAGTGAGTTTTTTTTCAGGCAGTGTGTTGTTGGCTGGTTTAACCTGGTGGAGCCCATCCATCTCCAGGGTATATTTTTGCATGCTGGGTGAAACTTGATAAACTTTATAAAAAAATTAAGTAATGTGAAGTTGGAAATGTGAAAAGCTGTGGGATCATCATCACATTGAAAGAAAAGCATGAATCACTTTTTTGTTGTTGGTATCACTGCTTGATATTGTTCTGTGATATTGTATAGTTTTCATGCTGAAACTTCAGCACTGTATAGAAGAGCCTTTTTTGTTGTTTTTTTTTGCATATGAGTGCAGGTTCTCAGTGTGTGGTTATGATTACTTTTTCTTATGAATTTTACCTACATTCATTTTTTCCCTCTGGAGTTAACATCAGTACTGACTCCACTCCCCTGGAAGTCCCTTCGAATGAGACTATGAACTGAAGTCCTGTGTGGGAACACTTGCAGAACATCTTGTAAACTCGTTAAAACCTGTTCTGCCTTTCGGAAGAGTAGGCAGCCATTCATGCCGGTCAGAACAAATGACAAAAAATATATTAAATTTTTGCATGCGCACTGATATAATCATATTATATATTATATATTAATATTATGTTTTCACACCATCCCCGAAGTCAAAATGCGACAGTTTTTCTTTGTTTTCATATATAATGCATACTTTGTCTGTTCTTTATTTGTTAAAAATTCATCATAGTATTCTGCCTTTGTGTATTGTATTCTTTTTATCATTAATTTTTCATTGTGGTTCGTTCATGTATTTTTTACACATGCATTTAAATTGCAGTGTCTGTGTTATGTATACATGTATCTGAAGTCAGTACGTTTGGAAAAAAAAAAGAATTGTCGTAACTTACTGTAAGTATACTTGTAAAAAGGTCTCTGTGTGTGTGATGGTTCATGACATGTCTGGCTGTGTTTCAGGGGGCATTGGCATTCCTGGGGCAGTGATCGGCATTCTCATGGGAGGCTATCTGCTGAAACGCTTTCAGCTCAAACCCAAAGGTTCGTCTTTCGTCGTCTGTGTTTCACTTGAAGGACTTAGCTCGCCAATGAATTTCTCGTAAAACAGATGAGTGTTGAATAAAAAAATATATATATAAAAAAAAGATGAACCTTTTGAGTGCCCCATGATGGAAATTCCCACCATGGCTGTATTTTCCTATCTACATGTGTGAACAGAAGTTGCCCAATTCTATGCAAAAAAACAGAAATTTGATACATTCGACTTGTGTGCGGCGTAGGTCAAAGCTGTCTGGGGTGCCGTCACACTGAATATTCCACCCCCCTCAGTTTTCTTCACCCCTTGCATTGTACTTGACCTATGATAACAGCTCACCACATCACGTGATGCCACTCACTTACTCTGTGTGTGTGTGTGTGTGTGTGTGTGTGTGTGTGTGTGTGTGTGTGTGTGTGTGTGTGTTGTGTGTTTTCTCTGTACTAGGTGTATCCTCAGGTCTGTCGACACTACTGCTTAAAAATACAGTCAGACTGTTAGATACACATCCCAAACCCCTTGAAATGAATTGTGCATAGTCTGTTGTTTTAAAATACAGTCAGACTGTTAGATACACATCCCAAACCCCTTGAAATGAATTGTGCATAGTCTGTTGTTTTAAAATACAGTCAGACTGTTAGATACACATCCCAAACCCCTTGAAATGAATTGTGCATAGTCTGTTGTTTTAAAATACAGTCAGACTGTTAGATACACATCCCAAACCCCTGGAAATGAATTGTGCATAGTCTGTTGTTTTTAAATACAGTCAGACTGTTAGATACACATCCCAAACCCCTTGAAATGAATTGTGCACAGTCTGTTGTTTTAAAATACAGTCGAACTGTTAGATACACATCCCAAACCCCTTGAAATAAATTGTGCACAGTCTGTTGTTTTAAAATACAGTCAGACTGTTAGATACACATCCCAAACCCCTTGAAATGAATTGTGCACAGTCTGTTGTTTTTTAAATACAGACTGTTAGATACACATCCCAAACCCCTTGAAATAAATTGTGCACAGTCTGTTGTTTTAAAATACAGTCAGACTGTTAGATACACATCCCAAACCCCTTGAAATGAATTGTGCATAGTCTGTTGTTTTAAAATACAGTCAGACTGTTAGATACACATCCCAAACCCCTTGAAATGAATTGTGCATAGTCTGTTGTTTTAAAATACAGTCAGACTGTTAGATACACATCCCAAACCCCTTGAAATGAATTGTGCATAGTCTGTTGACACTGCTGTTTTAAAATACAGTCGAACTGTTAGATACACATCCCAAACCCCTTGAAATGAATTGTGCATTCATTTAACTTTAAAGATAAACATGGGTTTTGCATACTTTACTACATCACGTTTGTAGCTAGAATGCTTTTTTAATCATTACCCTCCATAGTATGATCAGGCTTGGCACTGAAAGGGTTAAAATCAGATGTAGTAGAGATTCAATAATAAGTGTGCTTTCTGAAAGGAAAGTAAATGACGAAATTTACATACAAGGATGTTGTATTCTGGATTGAATGCATTCTACGACCCAGTCAAAGAAGGCGTTCCCACAGGGGTGAGATAGGCGGCTACTCTTCCAGAACGATGCACGCAGCGACAGGCCGAATAAAGCTTCCAGCTCGGCTGTGTTGTGTACTGTACTGAAATGCCTCCTTGTTTCTGTCTCAATAGATTGCCAGAGCAACAAGTAGAGCATGACGTTTTCCCTTTTCATACTGACTCGTTGCCCAGACAGTTACTGGTAGTGCAGGTTACATTGCCTGTGTGTGCCCCTCCACTCAAAACTGTGTCAGTTATTGATGTGAGCAAAGTGCCAAGGCCTACACTAACATGTTTTGTTATGCTTTGACAATGTTATGTTGAGATTATTGTCTTCAGCCTTGACAAGATCCTAACATAACAACATGTACTCTTCATGAGAGGAAAAGAGAAAAACAAAATCTGCTGAAGTCAGAGTATGGCTGCCTATAGCATGGCGAGGTATTTGAAAACAACTTTACATGCAAACTTCTCACCCAGTGTGTGTGCTCTCACAGAGGTTCTCAGGTGTGAGGAGTGAGACAGAGATGCATGATGTTCTGGGTGACTCTCCCCCCCCCCCCCCCCCCCCCCCCCCCCCAAGGTGCTTAAGCTAGGGAACTCACAACAACAGCATACATCCGTCTGTCTGTCTGTCTGGGGGGTGGGGTGGGAATAGCCTAGTGGTTAGAGAGTTGCACTCAGGGATATTTTCCTCTGGAGTTAACATCAGTGCAGACTCCACTCTCCCCCAAAGTCCTTCAGATGAGACTATAAACCGAGGTCCCATGTACAAACGCACGCAGAACATCTTGCGCACACGTTAAATCCTATTCCGCTTTTCGTAAGAGTAGGCAATTGTGTGCCGGTGGGAACAGATGACAGAATACACAAATCCACATACACACAGGGACTGGATGTAAAAAAGCACATAAGTGCTTATTCTACTATCCTGATATAAAAGAATACAATAAAAAATAAAAACCACCACTGAGGCACCCGTTCAAGGGGATTTTCCTGCTGAAGGTAACATCAGAGCTGACTCCACTCCCTGAAAGTCCTTCAGATGAGGCTATACGATGAGGTCCTGTGTGCAACTGCATGCAGAACATCTTGTGCATATATGTTAAAACCCTTTCTTTCTTTTGGAAGAGTAGGCCATTTCGTGCTAGTAGGAATGGATGACAAAAAAAAACAAAAAAGAAAACCCAGCATGCACTCTGGTGTTGTGTTCAGACATCATCCCCGAAGTTGGAATGCAGCCGCCTTAATGTGAGGCCAAAATTGTTGGCACCAATGAAGAACTATGGAGAATGTGCAAAGTTGATGATCTGAGGTCTGTAGCTAGTACCAATAGACTGCGCTGCTGGTTTGGGCACGTCCAACGGAAAGCAGACCACCACATCATAAAAAGAGCAGTGAACTTCGTAGTGGATGGAAAGAGACCAAAGGGAAGACTTAGCAAGACCTGGGCTGCCTGTATTGCAGATGATCTTAAGAGAAAGGGGCATAAATAAGGAGGAAGCTCAAAACAGAGAGAGATGGAGAAGGCTCATCAATGTCAAACCTCCCTTGGGAGAAACATGACAAAAAAGGAAGAAGAAGAAGAAAATTGTTTGCATGTATAATGCAAAATCTCGCTATAGTTGAGCCACAGAGCTCTAGCTGAAGAACACCAAAAAAATGTCTGTCTTTGTGGTAGAATATGAAGGGATGTTTCTGTCTGTTGGTCGATGAAGATCTGTCTTTCTTTCGTTCTTTTTTTTTTTTCCCCACCTTGAGATTGTTTGTGAGGGTGTGCTGTGTGATCGTACTGTGATTGTTGTGTGAATGTATTGTGGTTTTTGTTTTGTTTTGTTTTTATGTGTTATTTATGGTGCCACCTGGCACGTGAGTGATTGGAGTGCTAAGCCGTTTTTGCTTGTTGTGAGCAAGGTTTAGCGATATGTGTATTTCATGTTTATTATTATCATATATGTTATCGTTACAATCAGCATTGTCATAGTCATTATCATTGTAATTATTGTTGTTACTTTTATACTTCTACTATTGTTGTTGCTGCTGCTGCTGCTCCTCCTCTTCCTTTTCCTACTGCTGCCGTTACTGCTACTTCTTTTTTTTCTTCTTCGTCTTCTCTGTTGCGTCTTCTTCTTCTTTTTCTTCTTCTTCTTCTTAGTCCTTCAGATGAGACTATAAACCGAGGCCCCGTGTTCGGACGCATGCAGAACATCTTGCGCACATGTTAAACCCTGTTCCGCTTTTCGAAAGAGTAGGCCATTGTGTGCCGGTGGAAACAGATGACAAAATTTACAAAACGGCATACACACGGGGACTGGATGTAAAAAAGCACATGAGTGCTTATTCCATTATCCTCGATATAAAAGAATAAATAAATAAATCTTCTTTTCTTCTTCTTCTTCTTCTTCTTCTTCTTCACCTCCTTCTCCTCCTCCTCCTTCTTCATCATCATCATCATCATCATCTTCTTCTTCTTTTTCTTTTTCTTCTTCTTCTTCTTTTTCGTAGTTGTTGCTGTTGACCAATATTGTGTAACGACGATGTCAACGACGCTAATGATTGTGATGATGATGATTGTGATGATGATGATGATGATGATGATGATGGTATTTGTACAGGGGCCCTTCAGTTTGTGCTGGGTCTGAACTGTCTGGCTGTGTGTGGCTTCGGCATCTTCTTCTTCATGGGCTGTGACAACCAGCGTATAGCGGGGGCCACCCTGCCCTACTTCAACAGGTCTGTAGTTGTTGTAGTAGTAGTAGTAGTTGTAGTTGTTGTAGTAGTGGTAGTAGTAGTAGTAGTAGTAGTAGTAGTGGTAGTAGTTGGAGTTGTTGTTGTTGTAGTTGTAGTAGTAGTTGTTGTTGGAGTAGTAGTAGCAGTTGTAGTAGTTGGAGTAGTGGTAGAAGTAGTTGTAGAAGTAGTAGTTGTAGTAGTAGTTGTTGTTGTAGTTGTAGTAGTTGTTGTAGTTGTAGTAGTTGTTGAAGTTGTAGTAGTAGATGTAGTAGTAGTTGTAGTAGTAGTTGTAGTAGTAGTAGCAGGAGTAGTAATAGCAGTAGTAGTAGTAGCAGCAGTAGTAATAGCAGTAGTAGTAGTAGCAGCAGTAGTAATAGCAGTAGTAGTAGTAGAAGTAGTAGCAGTAGTAGTAGAAGTAATAGTAGTAGTAGTAGTAGTAGTAGTAGTAGTAGTAGTAGCAGCAGCAGCAGCAGCAGCAGCAGCAGCAGCAGTAGTAGCAGTAGTAGTAGCAGGAGTAGTAATAACAGTAGTAGTTTGTTGCCCAGCTTTACACTCTAGGGCTCCCCAGACTGTGCACTCTGACTCACTCATCCCAGGTCAGTAGTCTCCCATAAGGGGTGTCTGCATCAGGACTGACTGTCAACATAAGAATAATGCTGTGTGCTGCATTAGTCGATCAGTGTTGTGGTGATCTGTTATTATTTAGGAATACAAGTTGGGACCCCCCCACCCCGAATACAAGTTGGGACCCCCCCACCCCCACCCCCCAAAAAAAAGAATTGTTTGTATCGTGATGATTGTTTACCATTTACTGGTGTGACATTATTCTGATTGAAATTTGAATTCTTTGCTTGAAATTGAGGCTGCTGCTGCCTCTTTAGGAAGATGGTATTGCCATGAGAGAGTGTCGTTCTTTTTGTTTTTTGGTTGGTTATTGTCAGTGTGATGTATGAATTATGTGCACAGCTTCACACAGAAATGTGTCTGTATGGTATGTGTGTGAATTATGCGCAACTTCACAGAAATGTAATCGTTGTGGTGTGTCTGTGTGTGAATTATGCACAACTTCACAGGAATGTGTCTGGTGTGTGTGTGAAGTATGCACACCTTTACAGAAGTATAGCAGTGTGATATATGAATTATGCACAACTTCACAGAAACGTGTCGGTGTATGTATGTGTGTGTGTGCGCACGCGTGTGTGTGTGTTTGTGTGTTATGCACAACTTCACAGAAATGTGTCAGCATGGTGTGTGAATCATACATAACTTCACAGAAATGTCAATTATGCACACAGCTTCACATAAATTTAATCAGTGATGTGCGTGTGTGAAGTATGCACAACTTCACAGAAATTTAATCACTGTGTGTGTGTGTGTGTGTGTGAATTGTCCTTCGGATGAGACTATAAACCAAGGCCCCGTGTGCGAACGCATGCAGAACATCTTGCACACACGTTAAATCCTGTTCCGCTTTTCGAAAGAGTAGGCCATTGTGTGCCGGTGGGAACAGATGACAAAATGTACAAAACCGTATACACACGGGGACTGGATGTAAAAAAAAAAAGCACATGAGTGCTTATTCCATTATCCTCGATTACAAAAAAAAAAAAAAAAATGTCACCTGAGCGCTTTGATTTGTTGCTTTACAAGATTCAGCGCTATATAAATTCCATACATTATTATTATTATTATTATTAATCGTCCTCCCCAGTTCTGGGCACAAGATCTTCGAGGCCAACCTGACGTCGCAGTGCAACCAGAACTGTGACTGCTCCCCCAACCACCTGGAGCCCATCTGCGGCATCAACGGCATCACCTACTTCTCCCCCTGCCACGCAGGGTGTACTGTGGCCAGTGACCTCACGCAGCCCGGACAATCCAGATTTCTGGTCAGTCCAGAGTTGGGGTTTTTGTTTTGTTAGGGTCCTGAATTTTGGGGGTGGGGGGTGTTTGTAGATGAGTTGGGGTTTTTTCGTGAATGAATGTGTGATTTATGAAGTGCATGAAGACATCTACTCCCATTTGGCATGATCGCTGGGCTGGGGAGAAGGTTAAAAACTGTGCTGGTGGAATGGGGAAAGAGCTGTAAGGAGAAGGACGAGTTGGGATCATGCAAGTGGAAGTGGACAAAGAAATACAGCACACTTGCACACACACGCATGCTCACACACACACTCACACACGCATGACTCTCTTTTTCTTGCCACAATCATAGTGTCTGAAACTAAGCCCTGACTTGTTTTCAGCATTATTGAAGTGATTGATGAAAGAAAAGTAGTATTGGAAAAACAAAAAATAGAGCATCACAGTTTAACATGTTTAACATCACAACTGCTATAGTGACTGTACGTGCAAACACATTTGAAAAAATATGATTTTTTTTTGTGTTCCTTGGCTTGAGCTCTGAGGTTCACCAATGGTGAGATTTTGTGACTGCAACTGTTTTTACCTACCTCTGACTTCAGTGATAGTGTGTAAACATGACACCTGTATGCATGCAGGTTTTGCTTTGTTTCTTAATGTTGTCTTTTTGTTTCTACCAACACATGATGTCCCACTCTTCTGAAAGGCAGAACAGGTTTCTAACCTGTGCACAAGATGTTCTGCATCTGTTCACATGCTGGGTCTCAGTTTATAGTCATGGGGGAACGGGATAGCCTGGTGGTTACAGTGATGCATTTGTGATCTGCTGACCCGGGTTCGATTCTCATTCGAGAGGATATTTCCTCTGGAGTTAACATCAGTGCCGACTCCACTCTCCCCAAAAGTCTTTCAGATGAGAGTATAAACCAAGGTCCCGTGTGCGAATGCACGCAGAACATCTTGTGCACATGTTAAAACCTGTTTCGCTTTTTGGAAGAGTAGGCCATTGTGTGCCGACAGGAACAGATGACACAATTTACAAAACTGCATATACATGGGGACTTGATGAAAAAAAAGCACATGAGTGCTTATTCCATTATCCTCGAAACAAAAGAATGCAAAAAAAAAAAGAAAAGAATAAAGGACTTTAGTAGGGGGAGTGGAGTCAGTGAAATCATCTAATTGAGAAGCGGCCCTTCATGGGATGATGAAAGTGTTTTTTGATTTGACTTGACTTTGACTTGACAGGAGCTGTCAGATCACGAACACAGCACTCTAACCACTAGGCTATCCTACAACCCCCCCCCATCCAAGTATGAAATACAAAAATGATCTAAAGTGCTAGCGATGAGCGATGTGCCGGTAGGAACAGATGACAAAATTGACAAAACTGCATACACACAGGGGGTGGGGACTTCATGAAAAAAAAAACCCCACACGAGTGCTTATTCCATTATCCTTGATATAAAAGAATAAATAGATAATTAAATAAATAAATAAATAAATAAACAATATTATCAATTCTAAACTACAGACATCTCCAAACAACACCAAAAAAAAAGGGGCAAGAGAATGAATGATAAGAGACAGAGAAAAACCAAAGACACCCCCCCCACACACACACACACACACATGTAGAAACAAAAACCCCATTCTAAACACACATATCCTATAACACCTTCCTTCCCGTCCCTCCGTCCCGCAGAACTACAGCGGGTGTTCCTGCATCATGGACCAGGGCGGCATGGGGGGCTCCCACGAGGTGATCATCTCCCCGCTGGCCACCAGCGGACCCTGCAAGAGCCACTGCGAGAGGCTGCTGCCCTTCCTCATCCTGCTGGTCGTCATGACCTTCTGCGTGGCCGGCACCCAGATGCCTCTCCTCATGGTCACCCTCAGGTCAGCGGGGGGGTAGGGGGGAGGTGGGGGGGGTTGGGGTGGGGTGGGGTGGGGTGGGGGTGGGGGGGGTCGTCTTGTTCTGACGGTTACTTGCTGCTGCCTGGGGATTTTTTTGTGTGTGTGTGTGGTGTGGTTTTTGGTTTTGTTGTTTGGGTTGGGGTTTTTTTTTGAGTGTATGTTTGGGTGTGGTGTTGTGTTTGGTTGTGTTTGTTTTTTTTGGGGGGGGGTGGAGTTTGGTGGAATTTCTTTTTTCTTACTTTCTTTTTTTTTTTTGGGGGGGGGGGGGGGGGGTGGGGGGGGGGGGGTGGTTGATATGTGTTTTGGGCTTTTTTTTTATTATCATTAAAGGAAAAAAATATTTAGGAGGATGGGTGGTTGGGAGGGGGGGGGGGGTAGTTTTCGTGGAATTTCTTTTTTCTTTCTTTTTATGGGGGGTTGGGAGGGAGGGTGGTTGATATGTGTTTTGGGGCTCTTTTTTTAATCATTACAGGAAAAAAAAATTTTTTAGAAACAAGTCTGTTGATAAACAAAACAATTTTTTTATCTTCTTCAAACTTTACACTTATTACAGTGGCAGTAGAATGAAAAAGAATGGACTTTTTGTCTTTTCATACACATGTATGCGCTAACAATTGCGTGTGAGCATACATGCATGTACGGCACACTCGCACATACACACACACACACATACACACACACATACACACACACATACACACACACACACACACACACACACACACACTCTATTTCATCCTGTAGAACTTGTTTACAAGAAGTCACGCATACCATGACACTGACTCTTGGTCTTTGTTTTACTCTGGAAACGCGCCTTGACAAGAATAAATCAATTTGTTATGCTTTCATACGGAGTAATTAGAAAACGTTAATCATACACACAGATGTTTATACCACGTTTTCAGGTTTGCATAAAATATGTCTCAGTCCTCTTCCACACACACATACACACATGCACGCATGCATGCAAGCATGCGCACAGACACTCACTCACTCACTCACTCACTCACAGAATTACACACTCCGTTTCATTCTGAAGAACTTGTTTACTAGAAGTCATGCATACCAGGACACTGTTTTACTGTGGAAATGCCCCTTGACAAGTGTAAATCAATTTGTTATGCTTTTATATGGAGTAATTAGAAAATGTTAATCATACACACAGATGTTTATACCACGTTTACAGGTTTGTCTTCTTTAGCACTTACACACACGCACACACACATACACACACACTCACACACACACACATACACAACACACACTCACACACACACACAACACACACACAAACATACACAACCACACACACACAACACACACACACACACAACACACACACACACACACACACACACACACACACAACACACACACACACACACACACACACAAACACACACATACAAACACACACACTCACACACACTCACACATACACAAACACACACACACACACACACACACACACACACACACACACACTCCACCCCCCCCCCCCCCCCCCCCAACACACACACACACACATATACACACTAACTAACTCATACACACACATCATTTGCTATGGATGACTTGATCATAGACTCAATTGCTGTGTGGCAAATGTCTGTGCATTCAAAACACAGGTTCATTATGCAGTCAATAGTGCTGGTTTTGAATAATGGCTGCGTGTTGTTAGTTTGGTCAGGGGGTTTGACCGTTGTTTTTCTTTCCATGGAGGGGGGGGGGGGGGGGACTGGGTTGGTGGAGGGGGGGGGGGGGGGGGTAGAGAATGGGGTTAAGGGAAAGGGTGGCAAGTAGGTTAGCTGGGGGGAGGGGGGGGGGGGGGGGGGGGGGCTGAAAATAGCCAAAATGATATGGTCTTCTCTATCTTTTGGAAATTTTGTGTCATAGATTTTCAGGTTGGTGTTTTTTTCCCCCCATCTTTCTGTTTGTTGCATTTTCTTCGTTAGTTCTCTCGTCTTCTTTTGGTTTTAATTTCTGCCTTTTCCAGGCTCATTCTCCTGCCTTTTTTTTTCCAGCAAGTTACTTGTGTGTGTTGGGTTGTGGTTTTCTGAGTTAACTGGTTGGTTGGTGGGTTGGTTTGTTCGGAAGTTTCTGTGCAGTCACTGATACGCCTGTGGTGTTCAATTTTGGAAGATGGATAGTGATTTGTGGGAGATGTGAGGTCTATATTAGTATTGTAAAAACTGTGTGTGTGTGTTTGCTTGTGTGTGTGTGACAGTGTTTGCATTTGCTTGTGTATGTGTATGTGTGCGTGTTTTTTTCTTTTATTCTTTTATTTCGAGGATAATGGAATAGGCACTCATGTGCTTTTGTGTGTTTTGTGCATGTGTGCATTTTAAAAATTTATTTATTTATTTTATTCTTTTATATGGAGGATAATGGAATAAGCACTTATGTGCTTTTTTACATCCAGTCCCCGTGTGTATGCAGTTTTGTACATTTTGTCATCTGTTCCAACCGGCACACAATGGCCTACTCTTCCGAAAAGCGGAACAGGATTTAACGTGTGCGCAAGATGTTCTGTGTGCGTTCACACATGGGGCCTTGGTTTATAGTCTCATCCGAAGGACTTTTGGGGAGAGTGGAGTCTGCACTGATGTTAACTCCAGAGGAAAATATCCCCTTGAACGGGAATCGAACCCGGGTCGTCAGATTGTGAGCGCAATATTCTGACCACTAGGCTATCCCGCCCCCATGCATGTGTTTGCTTGTTTGTTTGCAAGCGTGTTTGTGTGTGTATCTTTATGAAAGAACTACATCCCAGTTTTTGCTGGTTGCAGGTCTGTGGGCAAGGAGGAAAAAGCCTTCGCACTGGGTCTGCAGTACGTGGTGATGCGTCTCTTCGGTCAGTATATATACATATATATACGTATATACTTTTTGGACATCTTTTTTTTTGGCTGAATCAGAGGATATCCATCAATGCATAGGTTTTTGTGTGTTGTTGTTGTTACTTTTGATCCTGCTGTGTGTCACTTTTGTAAATGCAAACATAGTTGGGTTTTCAGGAAGATTTGGTTTTTTTGTGTGTGTATTTCTTGTTGTTGTTACTTTTGATCCTGCTGTGTGTCACTTTTGTAAATGCAAACATAGCTGGGTTTTCGGGAGGATTTTTTTTTTTGCCTGTTCCTTGGCTAGAGTTCAGAGGTTCATCAATGGTGAAATTTTTGCGTATGCAACTGTTACCCCCACCCCCCACCCCCCACCCCCCCACCATTTATATAGCTACATTCCAACTTTGAGGATGGTGTCTATGATCCCTCTGTGTGTGTGTCTGTGTGTGTGTGTGTATGTGTGTGTATGTATGTGTGTGTGTGTGTGTGTAAAAAATTGTCATCCATTTCTACGGGCATGAAATAAAATGTTCATGTTAGCATATATGTGAAAGGGAGCATTTGATTAAAGCATTGTGTGTGTGTGTGCGTGTGTGTGTCCGTGCGTGCGCGCGTGCGTGCATGTGTGTGTGTGTTTGTGTGTGTGTTGCGTGTGTGTGTGTGCTGTGTGCATGCGTGTGTTGCGTGTGTGTTGCATGTGTGTGTGTGTGCGCGTGCGTGTGTGTGTGTGTGTGGATTAGCATGTATGTATATGTGAGGGCATGCGTGCATACATACTCAAGTGTTCTCACATCAGCTTAAAAAACGCATTATAACAAAATTGATAGCTGGAATGTCTCAACACTTGCTTTAGTAAATTCAGTACAATAATGGCATGAGTACAATCTGTTACGTCTTGATCTAAATATCCTGCTGAAAAAACACAGCTGTTCCTCGTTGCTGTTCCTTATATCCTTTTCTCTTCTTTACTTTTTACCCCCCCCCTCTCCTCCAGCCTATGTGCCGGCCCCCATCTATTTTGGGAACGTCATCGACTCCGCCTGTCTGCTGTGGAGTCGGCGCTGTGAGAGTCATGGCTCTTGTCTGGTGTACGACATCGTCCAGTTCCGCTATCGCTATATCGGTGAGAGAGAAAGTGTAGTGTGTCTGTGTTGTGTTGTGTTGTGTTGTGTTGTGTTGTGTTGTATTGTAGTCCCGATATGGCCTCTGTGGTTGGTGGGGGTATAAACAACAAAAGATTGGATTGTGTTGTACTGTATAGTTGTGTTGTCTTGTCTTCTTCTTCTTCTTTCTTTTGTGTCATGTTTCTTCTCCCAGGGGAGGTTTGACATTGATGAGCCTTCTCCATCTCTCTCTGTCTTGAGCTTCCTCCTTATTTATTTATGCCCCTTTCTCTAAAGATCATCTGCAACGCAGGCAGCCCAGGTTTTGCTATTTTGTATTGTGGTATATTGTATTGTATTAGGGGTTGTATTGTGTACTACTTTCAGTGATGGCAGATTTTTTTCAACGCTTGAAAGTTCAGGCTGCTCTCTCTTGTGTTGTGTTATATTAAGTGTTGTCGCGTAGCATTGTACTGTGTTGTATTGTGTTCTGTGATGTGCATTGTGTTGCATTGCTTTATATTGTATTGAATTGTATTGTGTACCACTGAAATCACAGCATTTGGAGTGCTCTCCACATAGATTCATTTATTCACACACATACGCATGCACACACACGCACGCACGCACACACACACACACACACACACACACATACACACAGGACTCATATAAATATGAGCAACAAGTCTGCCACCACATGCAAACCTTTATTTAAAAAAAAAATACAAACGCTGTCAAATACCTACTAGATCACCTACTGTCACTTCAATGTGAATTTCAGTGTGTGCGTGTGTGAAGCCTTCAAACTCATTTTCATAATCAGAATCATTAACATTTCCTGCTAAAATCATTTGGTGTTTGCTGTTGCGCCTTGTGTTAAAGAAAATGCAAATGGCGGAAAAGACGAGGAAACTGTAGCCTCAGTTTGAATCAAAAGTAGCAGTGTTGCCATTTTTAGTAACGGACATTGTGCTGACAGGCTGTGAAAGCTGTCCTGCAGACGCAAGGGAATTAATCCGCTCGATGACACGATGCACCGACAACGTGTTGAAGGTTGAGTTACTTGTCAACTGCTGTGCTTGTCACTCTGAATTAACATATATATGGATTGTTGTTGATGTCGGGCATTCCCTGGCTTAACACCCTGGGGGTCACCCAGAACATGCTCTCTCTCTCTCTCTCTCTCTCTCTCTCTCTCTCTCTCTCTCTCTCTCTCTCTCTCTCTCTCTCTCTCTCTCTCTCTCTTCTCAGTCCTTTGGATGAGACTATAAACCGAGATCCCGTGTGCAAACGCACGCAGAACATCTTGCGCACACATTAAATCCTGTTCCACTTTTCGTAAGAGTAGGCCATTGTGTGCCGGTGGGAACAGATGACAGATTCACAAATCCACATACACACGGGGACTGGATGTAAAAAAGCACATGAGTGTTTATTCTATTATCCTCTATAGAAAAGAAAAAAATAAATAAAATAAAATATCTCTCTCTCATTCCACCTGAGAATGAGATTCACAAATCCACATACACACGGGGACTGGATGTAAAAAAGCACATGAGTGCTTATTCCATTATCCTCTATATAAAAGAATAAAATAAAATATATCTCTCTCATTCCACCTGAGAATCACTGTGAGATCGTAAGTACGCAGTGGATGAGAAGTTTGCCTCAATGGCTTTTTTTCAAGTACTTCACCATAATTATAGGCAGCCATATTCCGACTTGAGAGGATTTTTTTTAGGTCTCCTTTAATTAAAAGATAGGCAGCCATATTCCGACTGGAGAGGATTTTTTTTTGGGGGGGATCTCCTTTAATGAAAAGAAAGTGCGGGTTGTTATGCTCAGACCCTTGGCCTGGCTGAAGATACTCTGAACTCAAGACATCAATAAATCATATTTGTAATGTAGGCCCTGGGTGCATGTGGCTCACATCAATAACCGACAAAGCTTGTGGCCTGGGCCAGTAGTTCATGGATGGAAGTTTTTCTTTTGTGGTGCAGGGGTGGGGGCGGGGCTGAAGGTGATCAGCATGGTGTTCTTCTTCATCGTCTGGGCTATCGTGCGACGGAAAACGCTGGCCGAGGAATCGCAGCTCGCCATGCCTGACATGGCCACGGTCAGTCCTGCTGCCGTTTCTGCTACTTCTGTCTGTTCTTTCTCTGTCTGTTTTCTTTTTCTCTCTCTGTCTGTTCTTTGAGTCTGTGTCCCTGTCTTGTCTGTTCTCTGAGTCTTTTCTCTCTGTCTCTCTTTCTTGCCTGTTCTCTCTCTGTCTGTTCTCTGTGTCTTTTTTCTCTGACTTTTCTCTCTGTACGTTTTCTATCTGTCTCTCTTTCTTGGCTTGTTCTCTGTCTGTTCTCTCTGTCTCTCTTTCTTGCCTGTTCTCTCTCTGTCTGTTTTTTGTCTCTCTTTCTTGTCTGTTTCTTGTGTCTTTTCTCTCTGTCTCTCTTTCTTGCCTGTTCTCTCTCTGTCTGTTCTCTCTGTCTCTCTTTCTTGCCTGTTCTCTCTCTGTCTGTTCTCTCTGTCTCTCTTTCTTGCCTGTTCTCTCTGTGTCTTTTCTCTCTGTCTGTTCTTTCTCTGTTCTCTCTGCCTGTTCTCTGAGTCTGTTCTTTCTCTGTCTGTTCTTTCTCTGTTCTCTCTGTCTGTTCTCTGAGTCTGTTCTTTCTCTGTCTCTCTGTCTGTTCTCTCTGTCTGTTCTTTCTCTGTTCTCTCTGACTGTTTTCTGAGTCTGTTCTTTCTCTGTCTGTTCTCTGAGTCTTTTCTTTCTCTGTCTCTCTGTCTGTTCTCTCTTGTCTGTTCCCTCTGTCTTTTCTCTCTGCATCTCTTTCTTGCCTGCTCTCTCTGTGTGTTCTCTGAGTCTGTTCTTTCTCTGTCTCTCTGTTCTCTCTGTCTGTTCTCTGAGTCTTTTCTCTCTGTCTCTCTTTCTTGCCTGTTCTCTCTTGTCTGTTCTCTTTCTCTCTTTTCTGGTCTCTCTTTGTGCTGTTATTTATCACTTGTTGTTTTTGTTGTTTGCTTGTTCTCTTCCTGCGAGAATAAAAACCTGTCCAGTGCTGCCTTTCCGTCTTTTCTTGTTGTCTCCTTTTCTGTCACTTTTTTTTTCTCTCTTCATATCATTTTTTTTTTTTAAACTAGCACCATCTCTTTGTTTAAGTCTGTATGTAGTGTCAGAGGAGAGCAGAACAAACACTGAAAACCCCACTGGATTGAAGCACATTGTATAAAATTCGCAATAATAAGAAGGGAGGGGGGTGGGATGGGTTGCTTTATTAGGGGGTACGAGATGCTATTTTTTTGGAGATTAGAGGGCTTTTCCAAGGAAATGGAATGCTATGTTAGGGAGATGGGATACTTATCTTGGGGAGACTTCGGGCTATATTGGGGAGACTGGATACAAATACTTGGGGAGACTTGGGAGACTGGATGCTATATTGGGGAGACTTCAGAGACTGGATGCTATGTTTGGGAGACTGGATGCTATATTTTGGGGAGACTGGATGCTATATTGGAGAGACTGGATGCTATGTTGGGGAGACTGGATACAAATACGTGGGAGACTGGATGCTATATTTTGGGGAGACTGGATGCTATATTGGGGAGACTGGATGCTATGTTGGGGAGACTGGATGCTATATTGGGGAGACTGGATGCTATGTTGGGGAGACTGGATACAAATACGTGGGAGACTGGATGCTATTGGGGAGACTGGATGCTATGTTGGGGAGACTGGATGCTATGTTGGGGAGATTGGGTGCTATATTGGGGAGACTGGGTGCTATATTGGGGAGATTGGGTGCTATATTGGGGAGACTGGGTGCTATATTGGGGAGACTGGGTGCTATATATTGGGGAGACTGGGTGCTATATTTTGGGGAGACTGGATGCTATATTTTGGGGAGAGGATACTATATTTTGGGAGACTTGATGCTATATTGAGAAAAATGGATGCAGTGGTTTTGTGTGTGCGCGTGCGTGCGTGATGTGTGTGTGCGCGTGCACTCATGTGCGTGTGTGTCTGGTGTACATATATATATGTATGTGTGTGTGCTCACGCATGTGCGCGCCTGTCTCCCGCAGACAGGGGAGGTGCACACCTCCCTGGTGTCGCTGGACAGGGTAGGCTACAGTCCCAGCGTCAACCGCCGTCCCTCCACCCTCCGCCTCCACCCTCCCTCTGCAGACTCCAACGGCCTTGACGGGGGCGGGGACAGCGTCATGCTCCAACCGGATTCAGCCACCGCCGTCTTCGACGTCAAGCATTCCACCTTGTGATTGGTCCAAAAATCCCCTGACTGGGGGACAGGGGGGAGAGAGAGGGAAGAGAGAGAGAGATAGAGAGAGAGGATGTGCAGGAAGAGATAGATAGAGAGAGAGAGGGGGGTGGGGGGGATGTTGAGGGGGGAGGGGGGGTGGGGAGGAGGAGAGAGAGAATATGGGTGACGACGATGGTTTTTACCATTGGCGTTGTGTCACCCGGCTGTGATGTGATGTGACGTTGCTTTGCTGCTTTACCTCTGAGGGATTTGATCGTCGCGTCGTCTGCTTCTTGTTTGGCTGGGGTGGGGGGGGGTTTAGTTCTGTTTCTTTTTGAGGGGGGGATGGGGAGTGAGGGGGTAGTTTCTGTTTCTTGTGAGGGGATATTTCTGCTTCTTGTAGGTATAGTTCTGTGAGGTGTTTTTGTTTCTTGAACGGATATTTCAATTTCTTGTAGGGATATTTCAATTTCTTGTAGGGATATTTCAATTTCTTGTAGGGATATTTCTGTTTCTTGTAGGGATATTTCTGCTTCTTGTAGGTGATAATTCTACTTCTTTTAAGGACATTTGTGCTGTTTGTAGGGATAATTTTGTATCTTGTGGGGATAATTCTGCTTCTTGTGGGGGATACGTCTGTGTCTTGTAGGAATAATTCTGCTTCTTGTGGGGGATACGTCTGTGTCTTGTAGGAATAATTCTGCTTCTTGTGGGGGATACGTCTGTGTCTTGTAGGGATAATTCTGCTTCTTGTGGGGGATACGTCTGTGTCTTGTAGGGATAATTCTGCTTCTTGTGGGGGATACGTCTGTGTCTTGTAGGAATAATTCTGCTTCTTGTGGGGGATACGTCTGTGTCTTGTAGGGATAATTCTGCTTCTTGTGGGGGATACGTCTGTGTCTTGTAGGAATAATTCTGCTTCTTGTAGGAATAATTCTGCTTCTTGTAAGGATAGTTCTGCGTGGATATTAGCTGTTTTATGGAAAATTGATTTTCTGGTAATTTGGAATGTCCAGTCTTTTCTTTCTCTTTATTTTTTTATATTTTAAAAAGCAAGAAGCAGGGGACGGGACTATTGTATACTTTGAAGGGAAAAGAGAATCTACGTCGTCAAAGAGTTGTCATCTCCTCCTGCCTGCAGTGTTCATCAAAGTGTGGGTTGACTTTCTACTACAGCTGGTGACCTGTGTCTCTCGCTCTCGCTCTCTCTCTCTCCCTCTCTCTCTCTCTGTCTCTCTCTCTTCTCCCTCTCTCTCTATCTCTCTCTCTCTCTCTCTCCCTCTCTCTATCTCTCTCTCTTCTCCCTCTCTCTCTCTCTGTCTCTGTCTCTGTGCTCCTCTACCTTCAGTGTGCGTGCACTTAACAAACGAAATAATGCAACAGCCCGAGTGTGTTTGTGCTTCAAGTTCTACAGACCAGTCATTTGATAAAAGTTGACATTACTGCACAGCAGATTTCTGTCTTGTTTTTGTTTTTTTCTTTTTTCTAACGGTTTGGTTTGGTTCGGTCAGCACCATGTACTTCTTAGGTGAACCAGTGCTAAATTTGAGAGCATGTGCTTCCCAAATTAGAAAAATACAGCTCGGTGATTCCTTTTTTTGGTTTTTTTGCCCCGTTTTATTATTTATCAGTTGTTCTAATCAGTACTGTGTCCTAGGAAGATCTCTTTGCATAGTTTTCCTCCTGTAGAGCGTGTGCTGATTGTTGAACTACCAAACGCTGCGCTAGTAGACGCAGTCACCTCGAAGGGAGACAACCTTGTAGTGATGTAGATGATACGCAGCGTGTGTCGATTTTCGTGTGGATTTTTTTTTTTTTTTCTCTTCTTCATTTTTCGGCAAAGACTTTTTGCAAACAGGGGACCAGAAACTGGTAGCATTGCTGGTTACCAGTGTGACGTGCGCTGTAGAAAGAAAATGGTCACTGGACGGTGATGTGCTGTGCTGCGCTGTGCTGGATTGGAATGGACATGAAGCCACTGCTGGACAGAACCAAGGGGGGGAGGTGACAGCGTTGCTGGGGGTCAAGCTTCATACATTCACATCTCCCGTCTGTACAAAAAGCAAAAGAAAGAAAAGTATTTCTCAGCTAAGGAAACAAACCAGCTCACAAATGGAACAGGGACCAGACAGACGCTCTAGAAGAGCCTTGTTGCTGGCAACAAACACACTGACGACTCTACACAAAACGCGTGTGTGCGACGCATAATCGCTTGGTTACAAAAACACTCACACACACACACAAAATGGGGGAAAAGTGTGTGCGAAATTTAATGTCGTGGTTACGAAACGCAAAAATGGGAAAAAGTGCGTGCGAAATAGAATCACATGGTTACGAAACACACACAAAAAATGGAGGGGAAAGTGCGTGCGAGGTATAATTTCATGGTTACGAAACGCAGGGAAAAACTGTGTGTGAGGTATAATTCATCCTGGATGGAAGGGAAACCATGGCAACCGCTGGCGGAGCAAACGTTGCGCATGACTGTGGATTGGGGAAGGGAGGGGGGGAGACAGGGGAACGCATGGACAGTCAGAGAGTACGCTTGAATTTTTGTTGTTTTTTTGTTTTTTAAATAATAGTTGCGGCAAAGTTGAGGGAGGGGACAGATCAGGGTACGACCCTGGTGAACACTTCACAGTTCAGTGGAAGAGGCTGTGAACCCTCTCTGCCAAAAAAAATAAAAAAGAATAAGAAGAAAAAAAACGACTACTTCTTCTTCTACTAAGGATGGAACTGGGATCATTGATGACTATGGGGCTTTCATGAAGAGTGTGTGTGTGTTGGGGTGGGGGTGGGAGAGTGATGAGACAACGAGCCGTTTGCCCTGTGTGTGTGTGCGTTTTTTCATCAGTTTTGTGTTTCTGCTATCAAAAATCGGCTGATGTCGTCACGGGTTTTTGCAAATGACGCCTCATCGTTTTCAACTTTTGTTGTTGTTGTTGTTGTTGTTTATAAGATTTACCCTCAACGTGTGTGGAGTATTATGAAGATGTTATGATCAAAGTGTGAGCTGGAGAGAAGAGATTGTAAGGGATTGATGATCTTTAGGAGTGTGGTGTAGTGTGAGTGTGTTGGGGTTTTGTTTTTCGCGAAATGTCATTATTGAACTGACAGTGGTAATCAATGCTTTGACTGACTTGATTGGAGTGTTGTGTGTGTGTGTGTGTGTGTGTGTGCGTGTGTGTGTGTGTGTGTGTGTGTGTGTGTGTGTGTGCAGTCTGTGTTTGTCATCTTTTGAACAGGACTTTGAGTACGTTTTGTGTTCTGTCTTCTTTTGTTGTTTGTTTAATATTTTACACCTCCACTCAGCCCTTCCATCCAAAACACATAAAGTTTTCTGGTTTTTATCCATAGTTCAGTTTTACACACACACACACACACACACACACACACACACCACACACACACACACATAAGAATGTAGACCCTACCCAAAATAATAATAATGAAGACCCTGTCCAAAATAGTAATAATGTAGACCCTATCCAAAATACTAATGTAGACCCTATCCAAAATACTAATGTAGACCCTACCCAAAACAGTAATAATGTAGACACTACCCAAAATAGCAATAATGTAGACCCTATCCAAAATGATGATGTAGATCCTATCCACAGTAATAATGTAGACCCTATCCAAAATATAATTTAGACCCTATGTACAAAATAATAATGTAGACCCTATCCAAAATAATAATGTAGACCCTATCCAAAATAATGTAGACCCTATCCAAAATAATAATAATGATGTAGACCCTATCCAAAATAATGTAGACCCTATCCAAAATAATAATAATGATGTAGACCCTATCCAAAATAATAATAATGATGTAGACCCTATCCAAAATAATAATAATGATGTAGACCCTATCCAAAATAATAATAATGATGTAGACCCTATCCAAAATAATAATAATGTAGACCATATCCAAAATAATTATGTAGACCCTATCCAAAATAATTATGTAGACCCTATCTAAAATAATAGTGTAGACCCTATCCAAAATATTAATGTAGAGCCTATCCAAAATAATAATGTAGACCCTATCTAAAATAATAATGTAGACCCTATCTAAAATAATAATGTAGACCCTATCCAAAATACTAATGTAGAGCCTATCCAAAATAATAATGTAGACCCTATCTAAAATAATAATGTAGACCCTATCTAAAATAATAATGTAGACCCTATCCAAAATACTAATGTAGACCCTATCCAAAATAATGCCAGTTATCTGTAATCTGTGAAGTGTCGTAGACCCTATCCAAAATAATGCCAGTTATCTGTAATCTGTGAAGTGTCCCAGACCCTATCCAAAATAATGCCAGTTATCTGTAATCTGTGAAGTGTCGTAGAGTCTATAAGAATTTATGCATAAGTTTTGTTGTTATTTGATTTTATTTTTTGGGAGATGGGTGTTGTTTTGTTTTTTTGGTAAGACAGCAGTCATACTGTGGATATAGGGCAGGTGTACTGTTGGTTACAGGTACAGGCCAGGTAACAAGCCTTTTTTTTCCCTCTTTTTTAACTCCATACTGCAGTCAAGCAGGTAGGTTTACACTTTTCCCAGCCAGGAAACCGGCCAGAATGGTATATGCCAGGAAGGAAAAAACAGTTGTACAGGTCATTTATCAATCTTTTGTTTTGTTTTGATTTTTTTTTAATAGTTTGTAGCTCAAAAATTCACCGCTGGTGAGATTTTTGCGTATAGGAGGGGATTTTTTTGGGGGGCCCCAAACATTAAACCTAGGTAGCTGTATTCCAACATTGGGGAATTTATTTTGGAAAAGTGTTTAAGAGAAATGCGCACTGTTATGTAGCGAAGCAGAGGCGTTTGTATTGCTTGGCGAGCGGAGTCTGTTAGATAACAAAAAAATGAAATAAGTAAATTGATAAAGCACAGGAAATGTTGACCCAGAGAGCTAATGTAATGTGATGAAGAAGAATGCTGACTTGCTGCTGATAGATAGATGTGTGTATGTCTGCTGTTTGGGTTTGGTTTCTGTTGACAAGTTATTTGCCAGTTCTTTTTGGTTGGTTGGTTGGTTGTGGGGTTGGGATTTTTTGGAATGTGCTTTTTTGGGTGTTGTTTTTGTTTTTTTTGGTGGGAGAGGAGAGGGGGTTGCTTTAGATGTTTGGTTTTTAAGTTGGAGGGAGAGGAAGTGGAAAGTACCGTTTACACTGTGAGGGGAAATATATTTGTTAAAAATTTTTGTTTTTAAAGCTGTGATGACTAGTAAACGAGATGTGGGCCCACATATAGATCTGACTCCAGAGGGTCTGTGAGAACAGAGGACAGTATTGTGTTTTATTGTTGCAGGCATATTGCTGGCCAGAAAGCGGAGTATTTACAGTGATGGTTTTTATCATTCAGCACAGTTTGGGGGAGTGGATAGAAGACTTACATTTCAGTATGAAAATAGACCTAAGCGCAAAATTGTAAAGAGCTTAGTCGACTACAAGGCCTGTGAACATTATTTGTTATAGAATTGAGTTATATAGATAGGGTGCCATGCAGAAGTTGTATGCATTGGACCTCACTTGTCAGGTGACATACAGCAACAGTTGCTGTTTTAGCGTTTGATGAAAAAGAAAGAAGAGGATTCGGTAAACGTGTTTTTAGTATGGGATTTGTCATTACTGACGTTTATCATTGGTATGATTTAACAGTGATAGAATACAACGTTTGAGTACATTATGTATTGTTGAAATTATTTATGGCAGAAGTAATGATTGCACAGAATATTGAAGTTTTCCTTTCACGTTCATTTTTGGAGAGGAATAAGTGGTAGATGATTCAGATTCTTTCATAGATTTTAATCATTAGACAGAGTTGTGGAACAGGAGACAGAGTCTTGGTACTATGTTTCTCTTTAAAAAAAAAAAAAAAAAAAAGAAAGAAGAAAGAAAAAAGGTAGATAGACTGAATGTAAATATAGTGTATTTGTTATCGAGACAAAGCAGTAGGTGTCACACAAATTCTTCGGGAATGATTTATTATCAAAGAAAAGAAAATTACACCTAACAGGATGAACAGTCAGATTTTTCATGAAATACGTATCATCAAATGAATTCGTCCTTTTAAATGACCTTAACATCATTTACATTTCTTTTTAAAAAGAATTATTTGTTATCAAACAGTCTTGATTTTTTCAAAAAGATACAATGTTCATTTTTCTATCGAACATCAAAAACAAGTCTTCATTTTCATGGCGCGCATGATACCCACCAATTTTTAACTCCCACAGCATGAGCGAAATTGAACCCGGAGTGCGTGTCACCTGACAGTCCTGTTCATTGTGGATAAAAACGGAAACCTCTCTGTGAGAGACGATTGTTGAACGCGAGCATGATGTCTTCCAGGCGCAAACAATCAGAGTGGTAGTGAGATGATGCAGTGTACATGCCCTGTCAGGATTCATGCGTGCGACCCCCCTTCCTTTACTTGTGCCCTGACTGTCTGTGAATCAATGTGAAGTACAGAAAGGCAAGAAGACTGAAGTGTGCTGTGAGATGATGATGACGATGATGATGATGATGATGATGATGAGTCACTGAACAGAACAACTGTGTGTTGGACAGCTCTGCTATGCAGAAGCATCGATGATGAACTTGCAGTATGGAAGAGAGGGGTGGGAAATACAGATCTGGAATCGCAGCTCTAGAGACCAAACTGAACACACACACACACATACACACACATGCATACACGCATGCACATACACACACGCATACACACACACACACACACACACACCTACACACACACACACACACACACACACACACCCTACACACACACCCCTACACCTACACACACACACACACCTTACAAACTTATGCGGGTATTCATCCTGAATATCATTCCGTCATTCATTGGCCTCCCATGTAATGAGAGAGAGAGAGAGAGAAAAACAAAAGAGTTGAACCGTGATCATCCATGCTTCCTACGACGTGACCCACCATCATTGCCCAGTATGGAGGATGCTGCGTTGTGTTGTGTGCTGGATTCAGCCTGATGCTTCGAACAGTCTGCGTGTTGTAGCTTCTTTTGAAAAGTTCCATAAATGGTCGGTAAGAGAGAACATTCAGACACAAGAGTTAGTTGAGGGTGAAAGCGGTGATAGTAAACTGTTGCTTTGATGAGAGAATTTTAATTGATCAGTGATCCACAGTGAGAGGGAACATCCTGAGGCAAGAGTCAGTTGAGGGTGAAAGCGGTGATAGTAAACTGTTGCTTTGATGAGAGAATTTTAATTGATCAGTGATCTACAGTGAGAGGGAACATTCTGAGGCAAGAGTCAGTTGAGGGTGGAAGCGGTGATAGTAAACTGTTGCTTTGATGAGAGAATTTTAATTGATCAGTGATCTACAGTGAGAGGGAACATTCTGAGGCAAGAGTTAGTTGAGGGTGAAAGCAGTGATAGTAAACTGTTGCTCTGGTGAGAGAATTTTAGCCAGTATAATAACTGTGGGTGAAGGAACCTTAAAAATCATAGCAGACTGTGTGTGACGGCACGATATTCATAGTGATCGGGCTTTATAGAGCATCTTTTTAGTTGTGAAGATTTGGGGGGGGAGGGGAATCCCATATGGTTAAACGGAACTGGGCTCAGCTTTGGCGACAGGATTTAGAAGATTCCTGAATGCATTGTTCAAAGTGTGTGGAGTGAAAAAGAAAAATGGGGGTTAGGGAGGGGGTAGGGGTGGGGGGGAGAGGGGGTAGGGGAGGGGTGGGGGTAGGGGAGAGGTGGGGATAGGGGAGGGGTAGGAAAGGGAGTGGGGGGGGGGTTGGCAATGTGATGAGACGTTTTACTGGGTAGCCGCTGTTGTGTTCAAGGTGGTTTTGGACAATGTTTTAGAAATTTCACGTTTCTGTGTTCATTGGAAGTTAGTTCACCATCTGTTAATTAATGTTTTTGGAGTTTTTTCTCGTTGTTGTTGTTGTTATTTTATTGTTGACATGTTCATTTTTTTTTTTTTAAACAAAAAAACCCCTCCACACACACAAAAATTGACCTCTGAAGATGAAGAACCCCCACCAAACATGGAAGATGTCAACCTGGAACCCGCTGATCAAATGACCCCTCCATCAGAAGAAACCCCACCACAAAGTTAATGGAACTCGTGAGTAGAAACATCCCTTCTTCCCCCCTTGACCAACAACATAACAACAAACATGTTAACCAAAAAAATGGGGGGGGGGGGGGGGGGGAAATCCTCAAGCCGATACAGCCTTTGAAAAACCCCACTGATAAAGAAACCCCACCTATAAAAGGAACACGTGGACAGAAAGAACATAGATATATATATATATAGATAGATAAATATATATATATATAGAGAGAGAGATATATATATCAATATATAGATATAAAGAAAAAGAATTATGGGCATTAGGGAAGAAAGTGTGTGCACGCGCGCATGTGTTTGCGTATGTGTGTGTGCATGCATGCGTGCGTGCATGCGCAAGTGTGTGAGTGTGTGCATGCAGGCAAGACTGATTTACTGTTTTAACCACCACAAGGGTTAATAAGCACATTTCAAAGCACTGGAAAAACAGGGTTTCAATGCTTGCTTTCTTTTTCTTTTACTTCTGTAAATCTGTTTTGTTGTTGTTTATGAGAGAATGTGGGGTTTTTTAAGAAACAAAAAATGCTCACCTAACAGCAGTGATGGTTAGAGGGTCTCCTCCAACCAGTGGGCTGTAGGCTGCCTCGATCCTTGCAACTTTTATCGCCAAAATCGTGGTATTTGTCAGAGACCTCTGTGTGTGGTTTGTGCAGTGTGCCAAATGTGTGTTCAGGACTCAGTGTGTGTGTGTGTGTGTGCTATGTTAGGTGTGTGTTTTCTAAGCAGTCTCGGTGTCATGGCGTGTTTCTCATTTTTTACCTCAGTGTGAATGTGTGTGACTTTCATGATGATAGTGCGTTGTGTTTTTTATTTAAATTGTGTGTGTGTGTGTGTATAGTGTTTATTTTGAATTGTATATGTTTAGTGTTTATTTTGAATTGTGTTGGATATATGTAGTGTTTATTTTGAATTGTGTTGGATATATGTAGTGTTTATTTTGAATTCTGTTGTATAAGATTGTTGATATGTGGAGTGTTTATTATGAATTCTGTTGTATAAGATGTGTAGTGTATATTTTGAATTGTGTTGTATATGTATTGTGTGTATTTTGAATCATGTTGTACATGCTAAGTGTACATCGGTCGGTATGCTGTTTGGAGTCATTTAAGTGATATGTGTGCAAATCAATCATCAGTTTCATGTGCAAAATGTCATTGTTGTCAACATGGTGTGTTCTGTGGGGGGGGGAAAAAAAAATCAAAGTGTTATTCTGTTGATATTGTTCTTGGACAGTATCATCCCCTAATCCCTCCAAACGACAAAGGTTATCAATGTAAAATAATGTATCAATAAACCTGTGCTAGTTTTTATCAAATATTTTTTGTCGGGGGACACCAAAAAAAATCAAAAAGTCGTGTTCCTGTAATATTGTCCTTGGACAGTACCACCACCTCCTCCTCTTCCCTCCAAAAGAAAGAAAAAAAGGTTATCAATATAAAAATGATGTATAGGTAAACCTGTGCTCAGTTTTTAATCAAATATTTATGATCAAAATGTTGCGGTTTATGAAAGACTTACTCTTGCATACGCGTACGGCAGGAAGAAAACTGTTCTTGATAATGAAGGGGGGGGGTGTGTGGGGGTGGGGGAGGGCCAGAGCTGGGGGGGGGGGGGGGGGGGAGTGTTTTTTTTATCGTTCCCAACCTTGTTTACTACTTTTTTGGTTGATCAAGTAGCATTGGAGGATAAGAAGTGCAAGTCACCAGTTGCAACTCCATTTTAATTTTGAAAAAAAAATGTTTGGTTTTGGGTTTTTTGGGGGTTGTTTTTTTTTTTTTACAACGCCATCATAATAGAAATGACTTGTCAACTAATGCCTCTCCTCCCTCCCTCCCCCCCCCCCCCCCCCCCCCCCCCAAAAAAAAAAAAGCAAGCAAACAAAAACAACCCCCCCCCCCTCCTCTTCCAAAGAACAACAAACTAAAAGAAGAAAAGAAAGAGAAGAGAAGATGGGATTTTTAAGGAATAGTGTCAATCAAAAAACAAACAATCAACACGCAAAAGAAAACAACAAAAAAACAAAACCAATATTATGCTAGGATATTTTGCAGCAGTCAGGATCACTAACTCTTGACAGACCTGACTGATGAGTTTCAGCCCCTGGGTTTATCATCTCGCCCAAAAGACTCTCTCACGCAGACCACCACACCACACTGCAGAGGTTAAGTTTTTTATTCCAGCGCTGATGAACTTATTTTGAGCAGCGCCATTCATCAGAGTGTAGCAGCTGTCCTGTTTGGGAAGAAAAGAAACAAACAGTGAACGTACTTAACTGGTGACAAAGAGAACATCAGAAATATGGAAAGCCATGTCATGACTGCTGATAAAAAATAATAACAAAAATTTTAAAGCAAAAATGTGGAAGAATTCAATTAGTGTAAGCTATTATTTCATGCTGAAGCACATTCAATGTCAATGCATTCTGTTATGAGAGAAACAGAGCAAGCCAGAGAAAGAGTGTGTGTGTATGTATGCATTTTGGATGCACATACACAAGCATGCATGCGACATGCGCAAAATTTATGTTGCATACACGCTTGTTTGTGTATATACTTTGTGACTGGTTTGCTCGTGAGGAAGGTGTATGATATAAAGTACAGAAATTTTGTGTCTACTACAAATGAAAAACTTTGATGCTGATCGATATAATTTTGTTTGTTTGTTTAGTTTTTTTTAGAATGCTTAAAACTCTCTGTCCTCTGCATTTTACAGAGTACTCAAAATTTCTCAGTGTCTGTGCAGCACTAGTAAACTGTGTGTGTGTCTCAGATATCAACACTTTGGGAGGATGGGGGTGGTGCGTTTCATAATTTGGAGTCTGCTTCTCCTTTGGTGGTTGGTCTTCCTGGTCCTTGACTTTTCAAACAAACAAAAATCAACGGTGTCATTCTTTTCCTCTGCTCTGTGCAGTTATAGCAAGTACATGTCATTCAACAGTGGTTTTTTTTTGGGGGGGGGGAAGGAAGATGATGTTGTTATTTAAACGAAAATCATAACGAATTTGTGAGATTCCTCTGGTACTAGCCGTATCAAAGCCATCTGTGAACTGTTTGCTGCAAGATGCTTGCCTCTTTAAAAAAAAAATTGTAAACACTTTCTGGTGCTTTTTTTTTTTCCCAAGGTGAGTCCATGACATGAATCTTTCCCCTGAGATTACCGTCATCTGATAAGTCTAAAAAACTTTTGTGTGTATGTATGTCAGTGTCTGTCATTTTGTGTCTGTGTCATTTATTATGTTTGGTGTTTGTTTTGTCATCCTTTTCGATGTTTGTTTTCTCTCTCTTATGGATCAATTTTCCCATTTTGAGACATGTGATTTTTTGGAAAGTTGATTATACAAAGAAATAGAAATGAAATTGCACTGTGTGAGGTGTTTTGTTATGAGGTAAACTGCTCACTGACAGTGAATCAGATTTTTTTTGGAATTTTTTTAAACCAAAATTTGAGACTGGCAATTTTCCCAGTGTTTGTCTTCAAGTTTGAAGTGTAAATGTAGTACTTAATGCTTGATGTTCCCCCCTCCCACCAACACACGCACGTTTCTGTATCACGCCCTAAGAACTGTGTTTACTTGAGAAAAATTGTGTGGAAGATGACTGCGACAATGAATATTGTGGCTACATCCTGGTCGTTGAATGTCATCAGTGTACAGAGCCTCGATGCTTTACTCAAAACTGTTTATCTTGCAAACCCGTTTCGCTGCTGGCAACTGATGGAAATGTATGTTCATGCGGATGTGAAAGTGCATAGAAAAAATCAAAATCGTTTTCAAAGGAATTTTAGTAGTGGGAGGGGGGGTTGTTTCGGTGAAATTGCCTGTGTCAGAATCCAGTTCTTGCTTGTCATGTCGTTTGTGCCCATCACCTTCACTGTGGTTCGCAGCTCAGCTGTTGTCGTGGTGTTTAGCTTTCGATTTAAAACAGTAGTAAAACTTTTCCATCAGAAACTATGGGAGAACTGAGGGAGGGAGGGGGTTGTTGGGTTTGGTTTAGTTGTTTGGTTGGTTGTTGTTGTTTTTGTGGGGTGGGGATTGCTCGAAAACTTTGGAAATGCACTATCAACAAATTTAATGCGTGCAGCACTCCAACCTTGTCTAAAGTCAGAGAGTCCTGAGACCTATTATGGTTTTTTTTCAGGCATTCCTTTGTATTAATTGTAGATTCTGTGTGGCTATGTAAGTGTGTGTTGGGGTGGGAGGGGGGGTTGGTGGTGAGTGTTACACTGTTAGAGGTGGTGAAGATATTGTGCATGGGTGAACTGAAATATGAGCGCATATGACATTGAATAAGGTTTGCTTGTGCTTTTTTTGTTTTGTTTTTGTACTTAATAATTGATTATTGAGGTGATAATGAGGAGGAGGAGGATGATTATTAATATTCAATATACAATAGGCCAGTTCTTGAATGCCCTTGAAAATTTAGGCGATTGTTTTGTTTCAGACAGTATACTATACCACATGGAATGGCCCCCTTTTCTCTTCTCCATTTTTGTTTGTTTGTTTGTTTTTGTTTGTTTGAGTGTGTTCAAATTCAGCCAGATTATCAAAAGACAAGCCCCAATCATCGGAAGAGAAGTTGTTTAGAAATCTGGGATGCGAACGATAAAAATGGAGATTCAGACGAGGGGTACTGTCATTGGTCAGTTTGATTCAGATCACTCCTGAACTGTAAGACTGCCTTTAAACAGTGTTCAGAAAAAGAAAGAGGGGGAGATTGAGTGAGACAGGCTTCTGCTGTAACTGCTGGCTACTTGCTGTTTTTGTCGAGACATAAATAAGAGTATGGAGTGTGAAAGTATAACAACATTCCTGTAAGTGCACAGTATAAATATATATATGTAGATATAGATAGATATATAGCTCATGTCACTGCTTGGTGAGTGTGTATCTTGAGCTTAAAGTGTCTAAAGTCAAGCAAATATGCACAAGCATGTGTACGTGCGTGTGCGCTGGCTGTGCATGCACATACACACACACATACACATATATGTTGCTGTTGGTGTGTACATGGCAGTTTTTTCATCCTCTTCTGAGTGAAACCATATCGACCCTGCACTGTTGAAAAGAGGAAAGTTTATTTCTTAATGTTTCCCTTCTGGGCGTCTTCTGTTGTCTCTCTGTAACATCTAATTAAAAACAACGCCAAACAGTCCCAAATCTTGTTACAAAGGAATAATAACAAAAAAGAAAATTTCTTTTTAAGTGTCAGAATATCAACAACAAAAACCTTTGCTGATAAAGAAATGATAATGTGAATGTAAAAAAAACAAAAATCGGCTTCGTTTTTCAATGTCACAGTACTTTTAGTTAAAGATGAGACATTATAAAGGTGAAGGTAAGTCTTAGAGAATTGATTGCAGTTTGTGTGTGTGTGTGATTCATATTGCTACCAAACCATGGAGAAAAAGGATGTGTGTGTGTGTGTGTGCGTATGATTCATTCATATTGCTACCTAGCCACAGGGAGAAGGGTCACTGATGTCATTGCCCTAGAAAACATATCACAGAATTTTATGAAAGCAGATGATCAAAAAAGTATCTGTCAAAATATATTTTCTGGTTTTATCAAACTACTTAATTATATAAATAACAGTATGTATTGATGTATTTTGAATCAACTTTCAACAACAACAAATAAAAAAAACAACAATTAACTGGCAAATTGGGGCTATAATCAACAAGATTTGAGTTTACTCAATAGTATCATCGTCCCGTGAGACTTGGGAGTCGATCAGATTATTTGGATAAAATTGCCCACCATGTTTTTTTCATTTTCTGGCTTCATGGTGTATTTGTATATATACATAGACCTGGTATACTCTTTTTTGCTATAGCAACATATCAGTGGTAGCCAACATATCTCATGTAGTATGTAGATTGTTCCAGATTTATGCCTATAATTATCTGTTGACTCGTCTTATATTTGGAATGTTTTTGGACAGCATTGCATGCTGTGGTTTTATTTTTTGGGGAAAAGAAACTAACCTGCGCTGTCTGCTCCCCCCCTTCCCCCTCTTCCTCCTCCTCATGTTTGCTGTCCACATCATACACATTGTCTGTACGCAGAATGTATGGTGTGCATGTACATGCTGCATGTTTTTTTGTTGTTTGATACTGTGTGCAAAAAACAAAACAAAAAGGAAAGTGCTGTATTTTTTTTGGGGGGGAAAGGGTATTCAAAAGAAGACAGTGCTGAATCACACACAGCCAGGTCGTGAGTTCTGGTTATCTGCCCCTCTGTGTTGGCCCACCAAAAGGCGGTTTGGATTTATATCAAGGACTCTTGTACTGTACTCGTTTCGCAAGATGATAACGAATGATTTGGGCCATGATTTGATGCTTGTCTTACGGGAAGAATTTTTTGCTTCGTTCGTTTCGGCTGTTCGGAGCAGAACTGCGCTGCGACAATTTCTTGCTTGTGTGTGTGAGTTATGTTAAGAGGAGGAGGGACGTTCTGTTTGTTTGTTTGCGGTAGTGTACCTTAATTTATTATTATTATTATTGTGTATGTAAACTGACGTAGGGGTTGGCAGGCTGTTGAGCAGTATGAGATTATGTGGGTGCAGAGGAGAGTAGCGATTGATACCAGTGATGGAGGGAGAGAGGTGAGGTGGGGGTGTTTCTGTCTGTCGTCTTCCCGTGTACTCTGAAGAAGGCAAGGCGGGTTCTTTTGCTTCCATCGTTCTGTCTTCAGCAGGCAATACTCAGAAAGTCAACTGCTCTGAAGATGAATACTGTACATGGGGTATGTATCTTAATCGTATCTTCGAAGTCTACTCCTGTAATCGTTCTTTTTTTCAGTTGTGTGATGATGATGATGATGATGATGATAATAATAACAGAAAAACGTGTCATAGGTGATGATGAATATTCTCTTGGGTCACAAATTTTGATGTTTGGCTGGTTGGTGTTTGTTTGTTTTTTTCTTTTTCAGGACATATCCTTTAAATTGATATTTATGATTATGTATGCATAGAAAGAAATGCCAGTTGATAGTAACTTGATAGTAACTTGCCTGTGTCCATGCAGTTGTTTTTTTGGGGGGTAAATTGTGCTTGCCATTTTTTTTTCTTCAATTTTGATTAATGTTATGTATCTTACACAAAGTTAGTTCACATATTTACAACCAGAGTCCGTAGATCAAAATTATAATAAATCAACATGCGTAGTGTGAAACCTTTTTTTTTTTTTTTTTTTTTAGTTTGTGATCAAAATGAGAATCAACACACGTAGTTTAATAGTTTCTTTTTTTCTTTAAAAAGTTTGTACAGATGTCAACATGAGAATCAACATGTGTATTCTAGTAGACATGTATACATGCATATTCTAGTAGACACGAGAGGCGTGTACAGGTATGTCACCAAGTAAAAAAATTTTTTTTAAATGAACCGACATGTAACTGTGCACAAAACAACAGAAGTATGAATCCAACACAGAGAGGCTGTGTGAGTGACTTTGAATGCCAGAAAGAGAGCACCTCTGGATCTGCTGCTGGGTCATAGTGCATACAGGGAATCACGTGCCGTGCCATTCGTGCTGTGCCGTGCCGTGCCGTGCCGTGACATCAGTGCTGGCAGATGAGATGGTGTGCACTGTTTGTTGGAGAGAGAGAGAGAAAGGGGCAGATTTTTGGGACATGCTGCAGGCAAAGGGGTCTGTCTGTCTGTCTGTCTGTCTGTCTGTCTTGTCTGTTTCCTTGTCACTGTCTGTGCTCTGGTTTATCAACAGCAAAAAAAATAAACAGAAGACTGTTGTTGTAGGACGATTTCAGTATTTAAAAATTATTTTAAAAAACCCATACAGATGATCTAGCTGGTTTCAGTTTGCTGAGATTTTTTTTTTGTTCTGAATGTGTTGCTTTGAAAAGGATTAAAAATGAATTTTTGTGTTAAAAAAAAAAAGGTATATTTTGTTGTTGGGATTTTTTTTTAATATATTGTTGCCTAGATGGTTTATATTGAAACTGTGTTGTGTATAGTGATGTTTTCTTCTTTATATAGTTGCTGTGATAATGTGCATGCAATCTTTTTTTTAAATCTCTTTATTACTAGACTTTTTGTTTTGTTTGGTGTTTTTTGTTTTATTGTTGTTGTATGATTTTCTTGATGTGTATGTATATATATGTATATGTTCATGATTTTGTTTGATACTGTGGATAATATTGGTTAGGTGGAGAAGGGGCAGGGTACTGTTCATTTTTTCAGGCCAGGCAGACACTTCAGATTATTTTCACGTGTGTGTGTGTGTGATATGACAACAACTGCATCATCTGTTTTCTGTTTATTATATATATAGAAGCTGCTATCATCAAGATGTGAACTAATCTGACAAGTCTTGATACCATTTTGACCATCATTCATTTTCCTGGAGTTTTTCCGTTCTTTTTTTTTTTTTTTAAACTCATAACCAACTCATGAAATAAAAACAACAGGCATAATAATACCGAATTCATGTTCAAAACAAACTGTCATGGTAGATTAGATATTGTTATGACTGGTTAAAAACAAACCCCACCCCAGGCTTAATCATAATTTTAGCAAAATGTCACATGAAATAAAGGATTCATCACATTCTGCCTGTTCTAATTGTGTCACCATTTCAGAAATATAGGGGTTTGTTTGTTTTTTAATAGCTCCTTGGCTAGAGCTCAGAGGTTGACCTTCAGTACGATAGGTAGCTGCATTCTGAATTGAGAGAATAAGGGATTTTGTGAACAAGAGATGAGAGAGCACCCCTGCATATTATTTGAAGCTTTCTGCTTCTTACTGTGAGATGTTGCTGCCTGCAGAAATAATGAAAATCAAAACTTTTTTGTGTTGTAGTCACCATTGTGGTGGCTGGAATTTCAAATGTCACATTACTGTAGTCCTGAGTGTCTTGAGGTTTTAAAAAAAAATAATAATAAAGTTGTGTAGTTTGTATAGTTTCTTATCTTGTTTTACTTTTACATCAACCACCAGAAAAACCCAAACATATCTAAGTCTGAAAAAGTGGCTCAATTTTCTCAGAATAAAATTCATATCGGTGAAGCATGAAAAAATTGTCGTTAGTTTTCAAAGTCGACTACATACCAAAGTTCTCTGCATCGTTTTGATTTTCCAGGAAACAAGTTTTTTGTTACATGAAGGTTTTGGGTTTTTTTCAGTGCGCAATGGAGAACCTGGTATGTAGGAATTCTCACAACTGCACTGAGCAAAGTTGTGAAGTTACTAAAGGCATCTCTCTGTCTGAGACTACCTGTTTTCTCCAGTTCTTCGCGTGTAAATTGCATTTCAGGGTGATATTGATTTTTTGTTTTTTTTGTTCCTGGACTAGAGCTTCATGGTTCATCAATGGTGAGACTATGTGTATGTGACCGTTTTTCTCTCCCTACCATGGATCGGTGGTCTAGAGGTAACGCGCCTGTCTAGAATGCGAAAAGTCCGGGTCGGGTGTGTGCGCGGTTCGTACCCCGTTTGGGCCCGAAATTTTTCCCCATCCATTAGACCATGAGTGGTGGTCTGGGCGCTGGTCTTTCGGATGAGACGATAAACCGAGGTCCCGTGTGTTACACAAAATTTTCAGCGCACGTAAAAGAACCCACGGCAACAAGGGAGTTGTCCCTGGCAAAATTCTTAGAAAAAAGCCACTCTGATAGGGAAACAAATACAGTTGCAAACCAAAAGAAAAAAAAAAAAAAAAAAAAAGGGTGGCGCTGCTCTTGTGGCGACGCGCTCTCCCCGGGGAGAGCAGCCCGAATTTCACGCAGAGAAATCTCGTGACTTAAAGTGGTATAAAAAAAAAAAAAAAAAAAAAAAATACCATGAAGGCAGGTAGGGGTATTCTGTCTTCAGGGACAGGAGTCTATGTCTTTCACTTTAAAAGAAAATTTATTTTTTTTACTCCAAACAGTAATCACAGGCATGCGGATTTTTTTTTTTTTAAATAAAAGTTTTCTTACTTTTGTTTTTGGCTGGTAGGTAGGTTTAAAAACTTTTTTAAAAATATAAAAGGCTCATAAAAGTGCACATTGTTTATATTATTTATTTGTTTGTTGGTGGGGGGGGGGGGTTTCTTTTTTGTTTATATTATTATATTTATTTGTTTGGTGGTGGTGGGGGGGGGGGGGGGTAAGACTGTTTGAAACTTGTTCAGTTTGTCCACACTTTATTCCAGTAAATAATAGTAAGAGAGATATATATATTCTCAGAGCTTTTCATGAAATCATCTGCTGTTTTTGAACATGAGCATTATATTGTCTATGTCACACAACTGACCAAGCGATGTGAACAGATTGAATCATTCAGGCTTTGTATCGTTTTTCATTTTAAATCATTCAGTTTGTCATAGACTTTATATTCTCCCTCCCTTTTTTTTCTTTCTTTTAATTAAATGAATGATAATATGCTATACTACTGTACATGGTTTTAAGTCAAGATTTTGCTGTTCAAAGCGCACACTTCTTTGCAATTTCTGTGTCTTTGTCATCAGCTTCTTTTTTTTTTCCTTTTTTTTTTTGGAGGACATGAGATAGATGACCAACGTGCAGAGTTCAAGTAAAGAAAAAGAAAAAAAAGGTATTATTTATGAAATTTTAAGATTGATGCATGTAGTATTTTGTTGTCAACTGGTTTTGAATTTCTTGTTGATTCCAAGATGTTGATTTTTTTTTTTTTTTTTTGGGTGTGCGCATGTCAGTGTTAGCAGGGCAGGCAGTGTTGATGAGTGTGGCAGGGTGGACAGGACAGGACTGGACAGGACTGGACTGGACACGTGTGCAGGTTTCGGGATGCAGTTTGAATCCGGTTTTCTTTTCAGTTGCACACCCTTGACACTCACCTAGATCTGTTGTATGATTTGTCGGCAACATGTCAAATAAAAAAAAATTTCAGAGCGTTCCTGTTGTTTTGTTGTGTGTTAGTTTGTTCGATCTGCGCGGCGCAGGGGAGGTAAGTTAGCGACAACGGGTGTCTTGATGCCGTTTGAATTTTTTTGTATGCAATAAATTCGTTGTAATTCTGGCAAAGTCATTCTTACTTCTTTTTTTTTAAAGTAAAAACCCCAAAATACTCAACAAAAAACCCCCATATCAAACAATCGTGGGCTCAGCCAGATTTCATTTGCTCCATCACACACGGCCTCAAATTTTCAGTGTGGAGCCCCCAATGACTCCTTAATAGAGTTAAGGAAGGATTTTTTGTTGTTGGTTTTGCAGACATACCCAGCATGCATGGCGTGGGCTCAGCCAGATTCAATTTGCTCCATCACACACGGCCTGAAATTTTCAGTGTGGAGCCCCGATTGACTTCTTAATGGAGTTAAGGATTTTATTGGTTTTTGGGGTTGTTTTTTTTTGGGGGGGTGTATTGTTCCTCTGCTAAAGCTTCGGGCTTCACCCATGGTGAGATTCTGCGTATGCGACTGTTTACCCACCGTCAAAGCTGCTGCATTCCCACTTTGGGGATGCCTAAACACAACGCTAACATGCATGCGTTTTATCAAAAGTCCTTCGGATGAGACTATAAACCGAGGTCCTGTGTGTGAACACACGCAGAACATCTTGCACACATGTTAAAACCCGTTCCGCTTTTCGGAAGAGTAGGCCATTGTGTGCCAGTGGGAACTGATGACAAAATTGACAAAAACTGCATTTACATGAGGACTGGATGTAAAAAAAATGTACATGAGCGTTTATTCCATTATCCTCAAAATAAAAGAATTTTTTTAAAAAGCACATATAAATACATGAAAGTAGTCCACTCCACATAACAAGATATTTACAGAGCGTTTAATGAAATTACAGGCATCACACTTGTTTTACAAACCATGTGTTGTTATCTCTCCTTAAAAAAAAGTACCACCCCCTAACACACAACGAAACTATCAAAGTGAAAAATTAAAAAAAAACACAACCTTAAGTAAATCATTTCCTTTCTGCCAAAACAAATATCAAGCTTTAATCAACAACAAACTGGTAACATTTTAAGGCTACAATGCTCTCCACAGCAAAAAAATTATTTTTAAAAAAACCCCAAATGATTAGTCTACGCTGCACTAAAAAACCAAGCCACTCAATACAACTTGAGTTTTTCAGTTCCAAGCCTATCCATTCCAGCGAAATACAGATATCGACTGCTGCACTCTACCAGGCAAAAGCAGTCATGCTTCACTGGATCTGGCGTGAACACGATTTCTTCCCTAACTTCCTGAGGCGTTGTTGAGGAGGAACTGCGCTTCATTTTTCAGGGAGCGCGTCTTGGGCAAGTCCACTTAAGTAAAATTTTTGCTGAAGGTTCTTCTACCCTACTTCAAATCTGTCGCGTTATCGTAGGCTTTGACTGATATGTTAACGTGCCGAGAAATGTGTGAATGAAATGCGATATGTCACTTCATAATACTTTAGAATAAACAACGCGCTTAAGAGAGAACTACTTCTCCCCCCCCCCCCCCCCAATCTTTATCCCCCTAAAAAAGGTTGGCATAATTTATGGTTTCAAACGGTGAAGCTGTTAAAAGGATAGATACTGATACAAGTCAAATTTGATTTTCCCCCTCTTATACACCACTGTTTTACATGCCTATCACCTCACAGCTGAACATATTTCACACCAAACAGCACCGCTATCATACCTGGAAAGTATCACTCCACTCAAATACAAACAGAGTCAGCTTTAGTAAAAAACTACCCCTGTTTAACGAAATAAAAAATTAAACACATAAATACACTGAAGAGGATCAGTATAAAAATTACTTTTCCAATGAAAGCTGATTGGGTTTATTCCTTCCTACCCTCAAAAGATTAATAAAATAAAAACAAAAACTCTTGGGGGAAAAAATTCAATGAATCAACCACGGTGAACCCCTTGAAAATTTTTTTTTTAATTCGTCCAAAAATGTGCACCAAGGCTACTAAAAGATATTGTTGCTCACAACAGACAAATGTTGCCAGAAGATCAGCTTTTTATTTCATAGGGAACAAAAAAAAGAAAAAAAAAAGATCCTGGATAAAACAGAACTAAGAAACAAAAACAAACAAAATTGCTAACAGACAAACCAAGAAAAAAATACACCCCTCAAAAAAACCCACGGTACAGCAAAGTAAGTCTTGAAGACAGGAAAAAGACTATGCATAAAAGTTATTTATGTCTGCCCAATAAAATGGCGATGCACAAAAGTGCGTGCACATACATGCACAAACACACACACACTCACACACTCTACATAAAAAATCTCTCACTTCCCTTCACCTCATTCTTGAATCTGACAATCACAATCAAATAATACAGTGCTTCCCTTGCTTTTTTTTTTTTTTTTTTTTGATTTATCAATATTTTAATGATCTGATTAAAAACAACACACACTTCAGTTATATAACAAATCAAACTGCATAGGTTCTGAAGCAGCAAAAAAAACCATAAGTCTTCCTGTGCATGTCACAGAAGCTAAACCAAACCCGCTTGCAAACAAAAGAATGAAGAGTGCAATATAGTTTACATGAAAGCCAATGGACAGATTTTTTTTTTTTTTTTTAGCAAAATGAGAACTGTAGAATTAAAGACATGTGATGAGAGGAAGAGTTAGTTACCAAAATAAAAGTTACAGCCACAAAAACGATGCAGAAAGGAGGATATGACAGAGACGATAACCGAATAAGAAATGAGGAATCTGAAAGCAATGAAATGACACAGCAGTGTCGCATTTCCTGAAATACAAGCTGCATTTTCATCAATACCAACAATTCCCTCATAACCTCTGCACTGGCTTATAGAGTGAATGTGGTCTATACAAAGATTTTTTTTTCCAATTTTCCAAAACCAATCTATCAATCTAAAATTCCATATGGCCCACTCCATAAAAAAACAACCACACCAACAATTTAAAAATATCATTTGACATTTAAGTATTCAGAAAACCCATTTCATTTACTTGCACTTACAGATTGAAAACGGCAACAAAAACCTAAAAACAGCCAACCACCTGTCATGAATGTCTTTTTGCACATTAGTTTTGTGTTCCTACAAAAATTTGCCCTAAATGTGATGTTGAAATTTGTACGTGTAAAATGATGGAAAGAGATATAGAGACAGACAGACAGAGAGACAGAGAGAGTTGTCCAGCTGAATCCCCAAAAATTTTTGTTTCATTTTCAGTCACAGCTGACTACATCTTCAGCTTCAAACTTAAGTTTTAATTCCCTCATGGTGGTCGCTACAACCATCACAAATGGAAAAAAGAGGTGGTGTTCTCGTCAGCGCAACACCCCTATAATAACCACTCTCAGATAAGGGACTAGGGTAGTGTAGTGTAAAGTACCCTCCTCTACACTGTGGCTGACTGTGAATTCCTTCTCCTAGATATACATACAATCTCAGAAATAACTGAATCTCTTGATGCACAACTCCCCCTCCATCTTCAGACCAAACACACACACACACTACCTGTATAATAAAGAAGAAAAAAAAGAAACAGAAGAGATAGTAGCTCAGCATCAACACTGAGACAGAGAGAGACAGAGGAAAAAGAAACGGAGGAGATATCCGCTCAGCATCAACTCTGAAAGAAAGAAGAAAAAAACAAATAGAAGAGATATCAGCTCAGCATCAACTCCGAGAGAGAGACAGAGAGAGAGGAGAGAAGAAGAAAAGAAAAAGAAGAGATATCTACTCAGCATCAACTCTGAAAGAAAGACGAAAAAAACAACAAACAGAAGAGATAGTAGCTCAGCAGCAACTCTGAGAGAGAGACAGAGAGAGGAAGAAAAAGAAAAGAAACAGAAGAGATATCAGCTCAGCATCAACTCTGAGACAGAGACAGAGAGAGGAAGAAGAAAACAAATAGAAGAGATATCAGCTCAGCATCAACTCTGAGACAGAGACAGAGAGAGGAAGAAGAAAACAAACAGAAGAGATATCAGCTCAGCATCAACTCAGAGAGAGAGAGGAAGAAGAAGAAAACAAATAGAAGAGATATCAGCTCAGCATCAACTCAGAGAGAGAGAGGAAGAAGAAGAAAAGAAACACAAGAGATATCCACTCGGCATCCACTCTGAGAAACCAGGACTCCCCCATAAGACCTCTCCGGCAGCTGAGGCAGTGTTGGGGGTCAGACCCCAAGCCGGTACAGCTCTTTTTGTTGTCCCCTGATTTCTCCACTGTAGTCAATTTTTGTCACCAAGACCCACTCTACTATATGCTGCAGCACACACGAACTAAATGATGTATGTATGTCTGCAGATGACACCGCATCAGTACAAGGCTCTACACTTTAAAAAAAAAAAAAAACTAAAAAAAACTGAAAGAAAAGAAAAAGGAAGAATAAAAGAAAGTAAGAAATAAAGACTGTATTAAAAGTTGAGGTTGGTTTTTTTTCCCTAAACACAGGAATGGTCAACCACACAGCCCTCAGCCAAGGAAAGAAATGCTCATTCATAAACGAAGGAATTTGGAGAATTACTCTTCAGAGTTGCACCCCAGTGACCCCTACCACAGTGAAGTGAGAAAGCAAAAAAGCAAGATGAAGGAAAAGGAGAATTCAACAGAACAGCATAAGCTTGGCATTTTCCAAATAATTTGTTAACATCCACATCATTTTGATGTGTGTGTGTCTTAAAACATTCAAACCTTCTGTTAAAATCAGACATTTTTCTTGCTAGAAGTAAAAAAAAATATATAAAAAAAAAAAAAATATATATATATATATATTACCCTCCACAGTTTAATCAGGCTTGGCACTAAAAGGGTTAAACAAGAACAGGGTAAGCAATATTGCAAGCAACTTAACTCTTCTTTTTTTTTTCACTTTCCTTTTTTTTCTCACTATGAGGTTTTTTCCTTCTCCACAGTATTGTCACCTTCTCTCACAATCTTTTCAGCTAGCCATCCTCTCTCCCAGTCTTTTAGAAATCATTAACAATATTTTTTAAATTTATTTTAAGATCATGTAATCACATACCAAATCCCACTAAAATCTTTGTATACAGATTATGCACAAATATACAGCAGAGTCTGAGTAACGTGAGAACACACCAGTTATTATGAAACAATGCAGACATAACTCGAGTTTTTAAAAAAAAGATGTGGTTAAAAATAAACTACATAAAAGCAAGAAAAACGATGTCGTCAAGTCTCAACATCACACTCAAAGGACAAAAACAAAAACAAACAAAACAACAACAAAAAATTCAACATGCAGAAACAACCAAAAGAAGAAAACTCAAGTCTACAAACTCAAGCTCAAGAATCGAACGTAACGAATGACAGGAACAAAACACAAAATGTCAACAATTTAAAAAAATTGTAATGCAAATCTAGTTGCTGCACAGCTTTGTTTCAAACACAAACCTGTTCATCAAACTCTAAAACATTTGAATATCAAATCCATGATAAATAAATAAGCGAAATGATATATCCAAACAAGCATGTTAGTTACAAACAAGTTGTACATAACACCAAACCAAACCAAGCCTTTAGTTTTCGTAACAGCACTCTGTGTATCAAACATGTTCACAACACAAAAATTCTCTACATATGCAAAAACCAAACCAAAACCTTTTTTTTTCTCTCTTCAAAACAGCACTTAAAAGAGTATCAAACCTGCTCACAGTTCAAATTCTCAATGCATGAAATCAATAAATACTGATTGGAAAATACAAAACAAACCAAAAAACTCCCTCAGTATTGTAAGCAACATGAACGACAATGTAGGAACCTGACAATCACTCTGATGATAATAAAAAAGATAGACAAAACATGTCAAAAATGACAGGAACCGAGAACAAGGCAGGAATAACAAGACCATGTTGACATAAGTGAACAGCCTGATGTCATCATCCCTCCGGTGCAAAACCTTGCTCAGTTCAGCGTTCTCTTCTCTTGCCTTCCCCCTCCACGCCATGCTCTTGCTTACCCTAGCTGTGTGTGTGTGTGCGCGTGTGTGTGTGCGTGCGTGTGTGTGTGTGTGAGGGAATGAGGTGTGGCAAGGGAGGTGGGGGTTGCAGTGTGTGCTTGCGTGCGCATGTGAGTGTGCATGCGCATGTGTGAGTGCGGGGTTTGTGTTTAATGTGTCTGTCTGTCTGTCTGTGTGTGTATCTGTGCGTATGTGCTGCTGCCTCAAGTTTTCAAACAAGGAGTAAGACATTCTAGTTGACAGGCCTCACAACAACAGCTCCAGTTCCGTGTCATAAAGAGAACTGTCCTGCTTCTGTTTTCACGCTACACTACATTATTATCAACACATGACAATGTAACAAAAATAAAATAAAAAACCCCTACAAACCTATTTCACTTTTTTTGTGGCTAACTTCATGCAGCCGGGTTGTTTTTTTTCAAAAACTTTTTTTTCTAAATTAACGTGGAGTTCTATTTCTCTACAGAAAATGATTACAGCAATATAAACCCCTGCTATACCCACATCTCAAAATATTTGGAAGACAGATTCTGATGTAAAGAAACCTACTGCCGTTACTTTCATTTTTCAAACTGTAATTCTGTTCCATGCGATTTGGACTAGATTACATTTTTTTTCTGAAATATTGAGACACGGCAAACAAGCCTGGCCATGCACTCATGGCTGTTGTCGTAAACACGATGGACTGAAATGGGTGCGAGTTGAACGGGCTAACAGAATTCAAATTACCAGGCCATCTGGATCACACAAACGATTGATACCTTCACACACAATGCTGGGTGTCAAGTTTATCACACTACGGCGCAAGCTGACTATGATGTATCTTCACATGTTCGGGTTTTTTTTATCTAAGACTTCAGAAGACTCGTGTACTTGGAAGGGAGACCATAAAAACCTGACTTTTGACTGACTGCCATAACTAGAACACACCGTGCACTTACAAACAGCACGGTCAGATCTGATCTCCACGCCCATCATGACGTCAAGATGGTAGTCAGTTGTAAAAGTATGCCCTAAAACAGGGGATTTAATGCAATGGTTAAACATGATGAATAAAAGAACTTCTGCTTTAATAAAACCTTGCTAAGCTACTGATAGCTTGAACCCTTAACACTCCGAAAATAAGGTAGTAGAACTGTGTGACAAAATAGGATTACAAACTAATTTACAAATTTCAACTTAACTGTATCCCACTTCTTCTTACCCTTGTACAGGTTTAAAAAAGTAAGCTTTTGTAACAATTAATAAGCAATATGCTCCAAATTCAAACCACCTTCCAACTTAAAAACTACCTTTTCTTTACATACGAGCAATATGCCCCAAATTCAAAATACCTTCCAACTTAAAAACTCATTCTTCTTTACATACGAGCAATATGCCCCAAATTCAAAATACCTTCCGACTTAAAAACCAGCTTTTCTTTACATACTCATTACTCGCTCTCCGCTATTTACATCCAGCTGTACCATACTTGTCATCCCTCGCTTTATTTCTACTACAAACACCGTTACTCTGGCTGTTGGTAACAGCGCGCTGCATGGTATGATACACATAATCAACCTTATTGTGGCTTTTGATAATAGCGCACTGAGTAATAATTACACTTTTACCACACAAGTGTTTGCTGCTTTTGACCAACGAGCCTCAGCAGAGCGACAAACGCCGAGGACATCACCTCCTGCCTCTCTACACTGCTCTACACAACCTTCCACCCCGCATCACACACACACACACACACACACACAGCCAGGGTTAGAAGCAAGCAGTGCCCAGGTAGGGTGGCTGTAACCCAGCGGTCCACCAGGCAAGCAATCCACCCCTTTCCTAGGCAGCAGGGTGGCTTTAACCCAGCGGTCCACTAGGCAAGCAATCCACCCCTTTCCCAGGCAGGGTGGCTCTAACCCAGCGGTCCACCAGGCAAGCAATCCACCCCTTTCCCAGGCAGGGTGGCTTTAACCCAGCGGTCCACTAGGCAAGCAATCCACCCCTTTCCCAGGCAGGGTGGCTCTAACCCAGCGGTCCACCAGGCAAGCAATCCACCCCTTTCCCAGGCAGGGTGGTTTTTTAACCCAGCAGTCCACTAGGCAAGCAATCCACCCCTTTCCCAGGTGGCAGGGTGGCTTTAATCCAGTGGCCGGCTGACCGCAGCAGTGTAGCTCCTCACCCGTGAAAAGATGAGAGGCGGGTAGGTGGCGTCCTTCAGATCAAAGTCCGTCACCGTCTCTTGCCCGCTGGCCCTGCACACAAAGGTCAAGGTTGTTCCCATAACCTCTAAGGTCGTAGGGGAGCGAGGCGTCAGAAACCTCGGCTTCTCTAAGGGGCCAGCATAGTGAGGGCGGCAGTGCCCATCTCCTCCTCTCCCTCGCTGTTTTACCTTCCCTGACCCATATGTACCCATTTACAGTGTAAATGGCCCTGAATACATTGAGCAAAATTATCGGGGTGAGGGGGAAAAAAAGCACAACCACCTCTTCCTGCGATGTTCTATGAGTGATTGTGTGTGGTGTGTGTGTGTGTGTGTGTGTGTGTGTGTGTGTGTGTGTGTGGTGTGTGTTGTGTGTGTGTGTTTTGTGTGTGTTGTGTGTGTGTGTTTTGTGTGTGTTGTGTGTGTGTGTTGTGTGTGTTGTGTTGTGTTGTGTGTGTGTCTGTGTGTGTTGTGTGTGTGTGTGTGTGTGTGTGTGGTTGTGTGTGTGTGTGTGTGGTGTTGTGTGTGTGTGTGTGTGTGTGTGTGTGTGTGCAGAAATGAGAAAGAAAAAAAAGAAGAAGAAAGATTTGAGTCTGCAAATTCAGAGAAGTGAAGTCTCAAATGTCCTGCAGAGTACAGTACTGTGTAGCAATCATCATGACTGTGTGGGAGGCCTCACTTCTGTCTGTATATTATAATGATATTGCAGTTATTTCTATTGTCTTTGATTTTTGTGTGGGTTTTTCCAGGGTTGTTTTGCATTTTGTTTGTTTTTGTTGGGGGAAGGGGGGGGGATACGGGTATGAAAGTTATTTGTATGTATGTATGTATGTATGTATGTATGAATGTATGAATGAATGAATGAATGAATTTATTTTATTTATTTATTTATTTATCCTTTTAATATTGAGGATAATGGAATAGGCATTCATGTGCTTTTTTACATCCAGTCCCTTGTGTATGCGGTTTTGTAAATTTTGTCATCTGTTCCCACCGGCACACAATGGCCTACTCTTTCGAAAAGCGGAACAGGATTTAACGTGTGCGCAAGATGTTCTGCATGCGTTCGCACACGGGGCCTCGGTTTATAGTATCATCCGAAGGCGAGTGTGTGTGTGTGTGTGTGTGTGTGTGTGTGTGTGTGTGTGTGTGTGTGTGTGTGTGTGTGTGTGTGTGTGTGAGTGCATGTTCGTGTGAAAGCCAGAGAAAGAGACAGACAGAAAAAGAGAGAGAAACCACAAAATAGGACAGACTTCATGGTTTGCAAAACGTAACTGAACACTGCATAAAGCGTTAACATGACATTTCCAGTTCAACTCGTAAGTTCATTCCAGAACAAGACAAGCACAAGAGTCAATTCAGACACAGATAAAATGACTCCACGAAAACTTACATGCATACTGTACAGTCTGGGGCTGCTGTGTACCACACATCCTCCTGCTATAAACACCACACACCTCCACACATCTTCTTCCTTTTTTGTCATGTTTCTCGAGGTTTGACATTGATGAGCCTTCTCCATCGATCTCTCTCTGTTTTGAACTTCCTCCTTATTTATGCCCCTTTCTCTAAGATCATCTGCAATACAGGCAGCCCAGGAGGAGAAACTAACTTACTTGTACACTGTGCTGACGGCATAGGAAGCCCAATTCAACCGGCGGTGAATTCGGCGGCCGTTGTCAATCATTTCAAACTCCTGGAGAGAAAGAAAAAAAAAAAGAGGTGTGAAAATCAGTGACGACGACAACAACATATCTACCTCCATTCTTAATTGAAGAGTAAGAATTAAAGAAAAGAAACTATTATAATTAAAACTTATTGATTGTGGTGTTATGAACTTTTTTTTTTTTAAAGAAAAAAAAAGCAGAGTAGACAGTATAGGTCACAAATTCAACAGTATGGCCACAGCCCCCCCCCCCCCACACACAATGTATCCTGATTTATAAATTGAAGTAAATAATAATAATAAATGGAGTTTGTATAAATGGAATTTATATAGCGCTGTATCTTGCACAGACAAATCAAAGCGCATAAATGGGGGTGTTCATTCTGTCACATCACCGCCTTATACAAATAAAAAGCAGGAGTTTCATACTGTTCTACATCTTAATTTTTTTTTTTTTTTTTTTAGCTGCCTCATTTTCTGCGACATTCCAATCCTGCTGCTCCCATTCCACTCATTCCGTTCTCTCCACCCTAGCCATGCCTAAAAGCTCATCATGACACATCCTCAGGGTCACAAATCCATGTGGAGCTTATTAATGTCAGGATGCTGAGGGGCCACCAGCCAGAGGGGCCCTGCACTGCTGCTGCTGCGTCATTTTGGTGGTGTTCAGAGGTGGCCTGTTCTGAGCCAACATGCGCAAAACACCACCTATTGAGCCGCCTACTGATGACAACATCCTTGAAATAAAAGAATAAATAAAGGCTTAGTCACGGAGCCAGACTGACGCCTATTAGGGGTGGCGACCACCAGAACATCCCTCTAATCATCTTCTCCTGAACCTCCAACCCCAAAGGCTCTGACACCAACTACTCACCACAGCAGGTACAAGTGTACTGGAAACCCAAACTGTGGTCACCATGAGACCAGCACAAAAACAAACAAAAAATAAGGTAAAGGAAAAAAATGCACATGTACTCAAGTATTCTATTTGAAAGACAGTGAAGATGTAGTTTTTTAACTAAACACAGAGATTTGGAGAAACAAGATTAGAAATATATCTTCAAAGTTTTTAAATTTATATTGTGTATGAGATATGGACTGGCAAGAAATGAAGGCAAGGAATATAATTATCTTTGTGGAGTTTTTCAACCAATAATGTGAATGAAATATCCATATCAAAAGCAAAACAAGAAAAGGATGAATGAGTTAAACAGAAGAGAACCAAGCCATGTGAAGAACAAACAAAACTCTCTCTCCTCTCACCATGGTATAGATTTGATCACAGTCATTTTGGTTTGCTGCCTGTCGTCGCTTGTAACGCAAAACAGGGTCTGGGAGCTTCATTCGTTTCATCACGCACATCACCTACACAAACACACACACACACAACAGCCAATTTGATAATAGGATTTGTCTTTTACATGAGAGTTGGATAAATGCACAACAGACCTGTTCACAATCTGACTTTGAAGCTTGCTAAGAAAAAACAAAACTTTTGATCACTAGTTACAATATGTGCACTCAACAAAACAAATCTTGGGGGGGCAAATGTCAATAAAGTTGTTTTTTTTTTAAAGTAACCTTTAAACACCCCCACCCCAGCCCCCCAAAACAAAATCAACAACAAAACCACCAAATAAAAACAACTAACATACACACACACACACACACACACACACACACACACACACACCCTCACACCACAAACATAGGAAAAGAGATATTATACAATAAATTTTGTCTTAACTGTATTTCACCTGCTGGCCCCTCACCCTCTTATAAACCCCACCCCCCTACCTCCTTTTAAGAACCCCCACCCCCACCCCACCCCTTTCCACGTGCAAACATTCCAGAGTTTTTTCCCCTACAACCTAAGTTTCAGCGCATTTCATTGGACTCCCTCCAAGCCAGCTATGGAAATGTTCTATACTAGGAATGTAGAGAAAGACATGGATGCAGACCAAAAGCCCATTCTAGACAGACCCGCCTCGGTTTAAAAAAATGTTTATTCAGATAAAATAAATCATGGTCATTATACACATAAGAACTGTGTGCAGACACATCCTAGACAGACCCACCTTGGTTTACAGGAATGTTTACTCAGGAAAGAAAACACGGACATAATACACACAAGCACCATGTGCACACACATTCTAGACAGACCCACCTTGGTTTACAGAAATGCTTATTGAGAAGAAAAAAAAAAGGACATTATACACATAAGCACTGTGTGCACACACACACATTATGACAGACCCACCTTGGTTTACAGAAATGCTTATTAAAAACATGGTCACTACACACATTAAGCATTGTGTGTGCACACACATCCCAGACAGACCCACCTTGGGTTAAAGAAATGTTTATTCAGAAAAAAACATGGTCACTATACACATAAGCCCTGTGCACACACACACTACACACAATACACACACATACACACACACACACACATTGTGGACAGACCCACCTTGGTGGCGGACAGCTTGTAGTAGCCCTTCATGATGCCCTGCACACGGCAGTTAGGGCTGGACAGCTTGGGCACCACCAGGGACGGCTCCTCAGGACTGCACATCATCAGCACTGTGCCTGGTACAACACACACACACACACACACACACACACGTCGCACACACACACACACGTCGCACACACACACACACGTCGCACACACACACATACATACAGGCCGCACACACACACATACACACACACACACACATGCCGCACACACATACATACATACACACACACACACACACGCAGCACACACACATACATACACATACACACACACACACAGAGGCCGCACACACACACACACACACACAGGCCGCACACACACACACACAGGCCACACACACACACAGGCCGCACACACACATACACACACGCCGCAAACACACACACGCCGCAAACACACACACATACACACACACACACACACACACACACACACACACACACACACACACACCGCACACACACACACACCGCACACACACACACACACACGCGCGCCGCACACACACCACACACACACACACACACGCACACACACACATACATGCACACACGGCCACACACGCAAAGAATAATTATCACTTTGAGTGAACAGACGTAAAATCAATGCAACAAAAACACAAAGTATACAGAGACTCTGGTCAAGTGAAGGTGTACACACACAGAGTAAAAGACTGAATGAATGATTTATAGGGTGTATTGAAATCTACACACCCTTAGGTGAGTGTGATTGCTGTGTTAGGGGAGAGGGACATTAGAAAAGCAGTGGGGCCTGGGATAAATTATATCAGCTACGAACCTCAAGCATACATGTAACTGTATATGTACGATACATTTGCAAGCATACATACACGCATGCACACACACACACATATATACAAACAATTTCAAACATATCGCAAAAGCTCTTAACACTCATGTCTACTTTTGTAATCTGTAACAAAGATATGAAACAGTTCGTTTCTAAATCTACACAAAACTTAACACTATGTTAAACTGAACAGTGGCAAAATCTAAAAAGCAAGGTCACAACTGATATCTCTACACAAACTTCAAAATGGTATTCTTGAAGAGAAAGCATGTCATGTCCTCCTCATATAAAAATAAAATGACAAGTAGTTCATCCACAACTGAACATCCAGTAGAACATAAGCAACAACAACAAAAAACACCCTGCCTATCACGCGATTCAAACTAGCGATGAACCATTTCCTAATACACTCTTATCTTTCATCTTCAAACCAGATACACACTTTTCAAACAAACAAAAACTTGAGAAATTTCAGCCGACAGTCGTACATCAGAAAAGCAGACGAGAAAAGAAGACCAGTGTTTTCCTACCTTCGGGGAAGAAGCGCAGGAAGCGGTAGTAGGCCACGACGTGGAAAGGCCGATAGAAGGTGTCCACTCCCTGCTCCCCCTGTCGCACGTACGTCGCTCGACTGATGTAACAGCCTGCCACACAGATAATAATAATAATAATGTATGGAATTTATATAGTGCTGAATCTTGTACAGCAACAAATCAAAGCACTCAAATGAATTTTTTTTTTAAATATATCGAGGATAATGGAATAAGCACTCATGTGTTTTTTTTACATCCAGTCCACGTGTGTATGCGGTTTTGTAAATTTTGTCATCTGTTCCCACCGGCACACAATGGCCTACTCTTTCGAAAAGCGGAACAGGATTTAACGTGTGCGCAAGATGTTCTGCATGCGTTCGCACACGGGGCCTCGGTTTATAGTCTCATCCGAAGGACACTTATGTATCACCATGTAACGATATGCAACACTTGTCACAACTTTTTTTCTGGCATAACTCTAAAAACCTTGCTTATTTGATCATCATCATGGTTTGTTACACTTGCTAGATTTTTTTTCCAGGCGTTTATCCAAAATCCTCGCTACTCTGCATGTACCTCATGGTTTGTGTGACATTTGAAACACAAGTCATCCTGAAATTAACCTAAACATCTTGCTTCTTTGTGTTCTATGCTGGCCTGTCTCACTTTGTTACTGTATGAATCACACAATAGTATACCTGGAAGGAGAGTAAGGTTAGCCTAGCGGTTAAAACAGTGAACTTGTCATCTGAAGGTAAACAGAGTCCATGGGTTTGAATCTCTGGTGAAGGGTCTTGAGGTAGGAATTTTTATTCTTGGAACCAACATCTGCTTCACGACTTCATTCACCTGAAAGTCCTTCACAGACTATAACCCAGGTTCCCTTGTGAAAACACATGCGCATGCATAACATCCTCCACACATGTTAAACACTCCTCTGTCTTCTGTAGAACAGTAGACCAGCTATGAAGAATGGCATGGATGATACGAACACACCTAGCACACAACCTGCAACTTCCGAGTCTCCCATTATTTTATACCACACACACGCACGCATACACCACACACACTGAAAAAAGTCTTGATTGTTCTCAATAAATAGGGTAACTACATTCAAAAGGAAAAAAAGAAACACACACAGGAGAACAACAAGCTTTGTGTGAGAGAGAAAGGGGTAAGTGTTGTACCGTTAAACAGGAGGTGCGGTCGCTGGATGAACATGTTACGCCAGCCGCCATACTTCTTGCTGCTGCCACAGTGTTTGCCCCAGATCCTGCAACACACACAACAACACAACAAACATAACAATCACCTCAATATGACCACCACCTATACGAAACTTTTTTTTCGTGGAAAAACAAAAATGGGCGACACTGCACATGTGGAGATGCACTCTCCTTAGAGAAAGCCATCCAAACTTCAGGAATGTGCCATGATGGTAAGTGGTCACCATACCATACAATATAAACTCATGACTTACTAAACAAGCACTCTACACATACTCTTTCTGTATCAAAACTTAACAACTCTGTTTCAGCCACACTGAACCTACAACTTACTTCATGCAGGCTGCTTTCCACAAGCTTTCGTCCCGTGCACACAGGTAAAAACCACGGCACACCTGTCAAACAAGAAAGACACAGGTGAAAATATTGCACCATACCTGTGAAGCAACATCGACATGGGCTGACATGAACAATCTAGCGGTCAGGGGAAAAGCTTTGGGCACAAACGGGGATCAAATCCAGACTTTTCGATTTCTAGGTAGGTGCGTTAGCTCTAGACCACTGATCCACAACAGGCATCTAACAAACTGAGAAACAAGAACTGACACAGCACCTTGATACCAGGACAAGTTCTGAATGTAGTTTAGACACCTGCTCATCTTTACGAAAACAGTTACAGCGGTGGCAGGAGGGCTTAGGAACAGGTATACATGTATATACACAATGGACAATCACCACAGATAGGATGATTTACAAATTACACTTGGCTCCGGATCAAAGCTATAGCTTCTCAGGTACATGGACTTTCATGTTGACACAGTAGCAATACAGTATATTCTTTGCTAATAGCATGGACTTTCAAATCAACACGCTGACACAGTAGCAATACAGTATATTCTTTGCTAATAGCATGGACTTTCAAATCAACATGTTCACACAGTAGCAATACAGTATATTCTTTGCTAATAGCATGGACTTTCAAATCAACATGTTCACACAGTAGCAATACAGTATATTCTTTGCTAATAGCATGGACTTTCAAATCAACACGCTGACACAGTAGCAATACAGTATATTCTTTGCTAATAGCATGGACTTTCAAATCAATACGCTGACACAGTAGCAATACAGTATATTCTTTGCTAATAGCATGGACTTTCAAATCAACACGCTGACACAGTAGCAATACAGTGTATTCTTTGCTAATAGCATGGACTTTCAAATCGACATGTTGACACAGTAGCAATACAGTATATTCTTTGCTAATAGTCTTACAAATCACCACAACAATTCTGCTACAACACAGGACTTTTCTTTGTTAAGTAGACTGTCAAATCACCTCCCTGATTCAGTGACAATACAGACCTTCTCAGATATAAGTGGACTTTCAAATCACCGCACTGACACAGTAGCGATATAGCATTTGTTAGTAGTCTTACAAATCACCACAATTCTGCAACAATACAGGGCTTATATTCTTTGTTAAGTAGACTGTCAAATCACCTCCCTGATTCAGTGACAATACAGACCTTCTCAGATATAAGTGGACTTTCAAATCACCGCACTGACACAGCAGCGCATAGCGTTTGTTAGAGTCTTACAATCACCGCAACAATTCTGCTACAACACAGGGCTTATCTTCTTTCTTAAGTAGACTGTCAAATCACCTCCCTGATTCAGTGACAATACAAACCTTCTCAGATATAAGTGGACTTTCAAATCACCGCACTGACACAGCAGCAATATAGCGTTTGTTAGTAGTCTTACAAATCACCGCAACAATTCTGCAACAACACAGGGCTTATCTTCTTTGTTAAGTAGACTGTCAAATCACCTCCCTGATTCAGTGACAATACAGACCTTCTCAGATATAAGTGGACTTTCAAATCACCGCACTGACACAGCAGCGATATAGCGTTTGTTAGTAGTCTTACAAATCACCGCAACAATTCTGCTACAACACAGGGCTTATCTTCTTTGTTAAGTAGACTGTCAAATCACCTCCCTGATTCAGTGACAATACAAACCTTCTCAGATATAAGTGGACTTTCAAATCACCGCACTGACACAGCAGCAATATAGCGTTTGTTAGTAGTCTTACAAATCTCCGCAACAATTCTGCAACAACACAGAGCTTATCTTCTTTGTAAGAAGACTTTCAAATCACCTCCCTCACTCCAGTACAGACTCCACTCTCCCCAAAAGTCCTTCAGATGAGACTATAAACCAAGGACCCATGTGCGAAGGCTCACAGAACATCTTGCGCACACGTTAAATCCTGTTCCGCTTTTTTAAAGAGTAGGCCATTGTGAGCTGGGTGAAACATGACAAAATTTACAAAACTGCATACACACGGGGACTGGATTTTAAAAAAAAGCACATGAGTGCTTATTCCATCATCCTCGATATAACAGGATAAATAAATAAACAAATAGAAACAAGACAAGTTTTCTCAGTAATGAGACAGATCACTGACAACGGCCAGCAACGTCGTCGTCGCCACAAACGACGCGACCATGGAAGGCAAGGATGATGACGACGACGACGACACAGGGGGGGTGAAGGGAGCACACACACAGACAGGTGAGGTGGGGGGGGCACACACACAGACAGGTGAGGTGCCGGACACGGTCAGTCTCACCTGGGCCAACACTTCCAAGGAGCGCAGGTCCAGCTGGGAGGAAACGACCCAGCGGAAGATGTACATCAGCACCTCTGTGGGCAGGCTGGAAATGTGGGCTCCCTGCACACACACACACACACACACGTTTGTTGAACATTGTTGTTTTTCACAATCTTCTTCTTCTTCCTTCTTCTTCTTCGTCGAACACTCAGACAGCAACTATTGCTGTCTGTTATATTGAGCGAAAATGCGTCACGCTGCCGTTAAGCGCCTGACGACAAGTCAGGCCCAGCGCATCCGACTTCGGCACAAGAGAGAATAGTTATCTTTTTAAGTTCTTTCTGGGGGGGAGAAAAAAGGCAGGAGAATGGACCAAGAAGGCAGAAAATAGACAAGAAGGAGGTGACAGGAAGCAAAGGAACAAGGGAGAAACAAAGAGAGTGATAGAAAAGAGGAAATTTCTAGCACAGAATTTCCAGAATGTGGGGATGCTATTTATACTGATAGGTCCCCGGCATCCCCACGGGGGATTCTTCTTCCTTTTTTTTGTCATGTTTCTCCCAGGGGAGGTTTAATAATAATAATAATAATAATAATAATAATAATAATAATAATAATAATAATAATGTATGGATTTATATAGCGCTGAATCTTATAAAGCAACAAATCAAAGCGCTCTGATGACTTCTTTTTTTTTTTTTTAAATATCGAGGATAATGGAATAAGTACTCATGTGCTTTTTTTTCTACATCCAGTCCCCATGTGTATGTGGTTTTGTAAATTTTATCTGTTCCCACCGGCACACAATAGCCTACTCTTTCGAAAAGCGGAACAGGATTTAACGTGTGCGCAAGATGTTCTGCATGCGTTCGCACACGGGGCCTCGGTTTATAGTCTCATCCAAAGGACTAGTAGCAATAGACTGCGCTGGTTTGGGCGCGTTCAATGGAGAGCAGACCACCGCATCATAAAAAGAGCAATGACCTTCGTAGTGGATGGAAAGAGACCAACGGGAAGACCTAGCAAGACCCGGGCTGCCTCTGTATTGCAGATGATCTTGATCTTGATGATCTTGATCTTGGTTTGACATTGATGAGCCTTCTCCATCTCTCTGTTTTGAGCTTCCTCCTTATTTATGCCCCTTTCTCTAAGATCATCGGCAATACAGGCAATACAGGTCTCTTTCCATCCACTACTAAGTTCATTGCTCTTTTTATGATGTGGTGGTCTGCTCTCCGTTGAACGTGCCCAACCAGCGCAGTCTGTTGCTACTAGTTTTTTTCAGAATACACACACCAAATTAAACGAGTATTACATAAAGATGCAAAGAAATATGATACGGTTTTTAACGCGTGTGCAAAATGTTACACCTATGTTCACACACAAAAGACCTAAATTTTGTGTTGTTTTTCAGAAAACACACACCAAATCAAATGAGTACACGTAAAGATATAAAGAAAGATGGTACGGTTTGTAACGACTGTGCACAACGTTACATCTGTGTTCACGCACAAGGCCTAAGTTTACAGTCTCATCTGAAGGACTAAGGTTTATGGAATCGGTACCAATAATCAACTCCCAGATAAAAGTTCCTCGTACAGACAGCTCAGCTGAGACTCAAACCCATGCCTTCCAATTCTCATAAAATCAGACATTCAATGCTCTAACCAATGGACTGTTCCACCCCTTATACTACCCCAATACAGCCAGGCTTATCACTTCATAGTGTGTTCATCTTGTCAACTTCCATTTGGAAAGTGGTAGTTTTTCCCTTCTTTGTTATGACAAAGCGTATTTGGTTCGTGGTTTTTGTTTTCACAGAAAGTTACTAACTAACCAAGCTGTAGCAACACAGACAAGAGAAGTAAGACATCAAACAGCAGTAGGCAGCACAAGTGGAAACAAATAAACAATATTCTAAAATAGTCATTCCTAGTATAATACACTAATACCAAAAAAAACACCCAAAAAGATTTTTTTTTTTTAAAGCCATGGAACATACTGAAGAAACCAACGCAAATTTCAGAGAAATCTGTCTGAACATGGCACACAATACGACACAACATTATACAATATAGTAAAATAATAATAATAAATGGAACTTATATAGCGCTATATCTTGCAAAGACAAATCAAAGCGCATGCATTCAACCTAATCTTACACAGTCATACAACCAATGACAAATAATCAATAGTTCAAACAGATATTACAAACATGGTACGCTGCAGACCAAATCTATGAAATAAAATTGCAATAGTCAAATGTTTAAAAACAACAACAACAACAAACCAACAACAGTACAACACAACTCAATACAGTACTATTCAATACATCACAACATTACATACAATCATGCCTACAATAATATACACCCAACAACATCAACACAATAACAACCACACACACACACACACACACAAATACAGTACGCCAGGTAGCGAGTGACTCACCCTCTGCTTATACTCAGGCTGGCACAATCCACTGTCCTTAACACGCACACGCTCAAAGTGCTCAATGAGGTCCTCTTCCAGTTCAGAACTGAAAACAACATTAAATAAATATGAACAAAGAAAGATAGAGGATACACAAAGACAAGATTAAATTCAATGCTTTATTGCAAGCTTGAATGGGACTATAGTTTTGGGAGGGATTTCTTTTTTTTCTTTTTTTAAAAATATTTCACATTCCTCATTGCTCAGCTAGAGCTCTGAGGTTTGCGAAAGGTAAGATTTTTGTGTATGTGACTGTTTTTGCCCACCACTAAGGTAGCCACATTCAGACTTCAGGAAGGATATCTTAACACAACACCAGAGTCTATGAGTTCTTTAAATCCAAACCCTTTTTTTTTTTTAAACTATTGGAGCAACTCCTCCAGTTACCAAAGCATGCCTCAACCCACTCTGCTTCTCTGCATTCGTCATGGCTTATTAAGACTTTAGGAAAAGGTTCCCAGTTACCACAGCTCTCAAGCAGACATTTTTCGTCATGCAAACCTTCAATGTCAAGCTCACAGAAACATTTTCTTCCACATATGTGGGAATTCCACTTTCTCAAAACACGCAAATCTCCTGCCTTGACCGAACTGTCACCAACAAAGTAACTTTTTTCCCCACTCTTCCCTAAAATTCAGGTACCATCTCAAGGTGATGGCCCCGATTATTATTGGTCTCTGAGGTCAGGCGGGCTATAAACAACAAGATTAAATTGGCTAGGCAGCATCTTCTGTTGAAGTCATGGCACATACACTGAAAGAGAGGCAAAGTGGAGAGTCAGCCTGAGGGTCAAAGCCTTTCTCAGTGTCACCTGGTCAATCCCTGACATCTCTCAGACTATTCCTGACAGTCTATGGTCGTCAAGCCATGTGTTGTCAAAGAACAGAACCTCAAGGGACAGCTGGACAGCAGAAAGTCTTCACAAAAGGAAGCCCCTTTCTGGCAACGGTTTCAGCTTCTAGCATCTCACACTCATGGAGGCCACCAGGCTACATCCACATCATGAGTTCTAGATGCGCTTCTGTTGCTGCCCCCCCCCCCAACAAAAAAGTCATTTTTTACTTAACTAGGCACTGTTGAATACCTCCATCTTAATTCATTGTTTGGAATCTTCTTCACCCTACCTTCTCTATTTTCTTTCTTTTCCTTTTTTTTTGTGTTCATGTTTGATTGCGAGTCCTGTGATATAGAATGTCTTACCTGCCATCGATGGAACTCTCACTGTCCTGTCGTTCTGCAACAAACATACAAAACAGAACATACAACACTTAATTTGGAACTTCAGTTTCAAAAAAAAGAGAAGAAAAGTTTGTGTAAAAGGAACAGTCTGTGTAACAACAACAGCAACAACAACAACAAAAAGACAGAAAATGAAATGTAAGAGGTGGAAAACGTTCGGGGATTTTTCAAGATTAATTTACTGAATAATGTCAGGTAAGTTTACTGACAATAACATTATGCTTACTGATTGATAAATTTTAATACACCAAGGCGGGTGACAGGGTGGTTAAGATGTTCACCTGACAAGTAAACTGTGAGGATCTAGGTTTGATTCCCAATCTCACCCTTTCTTCCAAGTTGGACAACAAATTTGAACTGAATGTCAAAGTCCTTCGGATTAAACTATAACCTGAGACCCCATGTGCTAACGTATACAGAACATCTCGCACACATATTAAAAACCCATTCTACCTTTCAGAAGAGTAGGCCATTGTGTGCCGGTAGAAACAGATGACAAAAAAACAAAAACAAAAATACCCCACTTGCACACAGGTGTCATGTTTAGACACTATCCCCAAAGTCAGAATATGGCTACCCGAGTGGTGGGGGCGGGAAAGAACAATCGCACACACAAAAATCTCAGAGCTCTAGATGAGGAAATTTTTTTTTAAAAATAAATAAATAAGAAAAATCAATAAAAAAAAAAATGATGCCCCATGCACCAAAAGCGATCTTCACCCACACTTTCGCCCTTCAGTTCAGCCCAGCCCTGCAGCAGCATACTCACCTCGAGGACTCTTGTTCTGGAAGAAATCTATCTTGGACTCGATGTCGGGCACCAGCTGCATAGCCCGCCTGTAATACTGTATGGCTGCAACAAGCAACATCACCACTCACACGTTCAGAACCACCGACTACCCCCTTTTTTTATATCAGCATGCTACATCCATCATTTCTGATTCCTCTTTCATAACAAAAAAAACCCACCAATGCTCATGTGTCTTTTCTTTATTATCATTTCTTCTTTTTTTTTCTTTTTTTTTTATTTATTCCGACGGTGGGTAGAAATACCAGTTGTGACAGGCCATTCACTGAAATCTCTCAGTCTACAAAAGGTAAATCCCTCACTGTTGAGAGCTGAGGCAATTTATGACCTTGCTTACCTCCCTGTCTTCCATAAACAAGTTTAATGATAAAATAAAAAGAAAGAGGGAGGCATGAGGATGGGGAAACACTTTAACAGAGAAAGCAAGTACATCAGAATATCTACACATACAAACAAAATTTGCGAGCGTACAATGTGTTTGAATACATTCACGCATGAATGCATCACTGATGCATTAACATGACACAGACACAACTGATAAGCCCATTTCAAAGAATTCTTCTTTTAACACCGGTTCTGAGTCCATTTCTTTGCACAGACATCCAATGAGATTTTGAAGGCTCCTACTGTGGACACATAAGTAAAAGCCAGCACACACAGCTGGCCCAGCAAAGTGGAACAGTTCACCTGACATAATAATAATAATAATAATAATGTATGAAATTTATATAGCGCTGAATCTTGTAAAGCAACAAAATCAAAACACTTTTTTTTTTTTTAAATCAAGGATAATGGAATAAGCACTCATGTGCTTTTTTACATCCATTCCCCGACTGTATGCGGTTTTGTAAATTTTGTCATCAGTTCCCACCGGCACACAATGGCCTACTCTTTCGAAAAGCGGAACAGAATTTAACATGTGCACAAGATGTTCTGCATGCATTCGCACAAAGGGCCTCGGTTTATAGTCTCATCCGAAGGACTTTGACATTCAGTTCGATTTTTTGTCAAACTGGGAAGAAAGGGCGAGGCTGGGAATCGAACCCAGAACCTCACGGTTTACTTGTTGGCAGGCAAACGTCTTAACCATCCTGCCACCTTCCTTCCACATAACCTACAATCTGCAACTTCTGAGAACAAATTCTGGGACCTAACCTCCCAAATTTCTTTTTTTTCCCTGTAAAGAAATTATATACAAGAAAGGAAAATTAACACAGTTACCGTACGATTCTAGGTGCACACACACACACACCTATACTGATGTGTGATATATTTATAATATCTGTTATACAAAGCCTACCTTCATACAAAGCTCCATCCTGCTCCGCCTGCATCCCTTGCATGAACAATGCCTTGGCCTGTATACAACATCACATCACATCACAATCAGTTATCCACATCACAATCAATTATCAGGTACGACGACAAGCATCTAAATGAAAATCAAATCATATCAAACAGTTCTGCTCTCATTGCTTTTCTGTTTTCAGACACCTGACCATACAGAATCATGTTACAGCAACAGCTATATTTTTTTTAAAAACATTTTCTTTACCGATATCACACACACACACACACACACGTGCACGCAAAATAAAATAAAAGAATTTTTTTTTTTTTAAAAAATATATAAAAGATTTTTTTTTTAAAGCACGCACACACACATCACACACATCACACACACGCATGCCCACACACAACATAGTGATACACACAAGTACACACACACACACACTACACACACACACACACACACACACAGACCCTATCACTACCTGCAAGATGCTGCACTCCACAAAGGCCAAGTTCCAGCTCACCTGCTCCTCAACCCTGTTAGCGCTGTCCTGGGCTTCCTGACTGCCCTGGGCCTTGGTGCTCTGGCCCTCCACCTGAAGTTCCTGCTGCCAGCGCTCCCTGAACTCCTGCAGCTCGTCCTGCAGAGTGGCAGAGTTACTCTCAGAGTCCTCCTCCTCCTCTTCTTCTTCTGACCCGTCCACCCCCTCGCGTCCCCGTGGGGATTCTGTGCTCGTCTCTCCCAGTAAATTTGGTGGCGCCTCCTGAAGACAGTAAATGAGTAACAGATGGGTTTCCCCCCAAAAAATAAATTTGTTTATAGAAAAGAAAACAACCAAATAAACCCAAAACAAAATCAAAACCAACCATGGGACAGGAGATAACAAAATGTTTTTAAAACCCTGCCTGTAACTGTAAGGTACAATATTTTCTGGCAATGCATTATTTGAGTTAAACTAAAGATGGTACCAAGCAAGTGCCAACATTGCCCCTCTGATTCAAATACCAATCACTGGCAGTGAATCACACCGTAATTTTTTTGGGGGGCGGATTTGGTTTTCACTTTTTGTTTTTTATTCTACTTGACCCTAACTTGCCTAAGTCCCAACCCTGATTTTTTTCTCCCTGCAGGGAATTTTTTTCCTCGTAATATATCTTATTTTTACTTTTCAGTGAAATACATGTCATAGATCTACAAGTTAAAATAAAATTAACTACTGTCATGAATCATTAAAGCCTTTCTTTCTCTGTCCATATCTCCCTACCCCCACCCCAAAATACAGCGTAAATCCCCTCCTCCCTTTTCCACCATTCCCCTTCACCTCCATCCACACACACAAGTGTACACACACACAAGTGTACACACACAAGTGTATACACACAAACACAACACACACAGAGTAATACTTTTAACTGGAGCACCGTATTTGAGCAAGCTTTGTCAGGTACCATTGTACTCAAGTTTCACCACTGTAGTAAACACAGAATTATGTGTGGTAAATCAATTTGAATGCATTAAACTGTAAAAGTGTTAATTTTAGATACTTTCAACAAATCTGGTGTTAAAGGCCTGCCTAATCTGATAATTAATCAAAAATGTGACTCTGACAGCAACCATTAAAGCAGTGCAATACTTCTAGTGAAAAGGGCCAGGCGCATCCCCCTCCCCCCCCCCCCCCATGTGTTTCCATTAAATTTTGTATAATAAAAATTTAACAAATGTGGTTTAAGCCTATCAACTAAACATTAAACTTTTAATAATCGTAATTTTGATATTAACTTAGATAAAGATATATATATATATTAATATATACATCAATCATAAAATTCACAACTTGATATCCAGGTTTTCCCCCTGTCACTTAGTATGCATTATATCATTTCATACATAAAAATAACTATGTGTTTCAATTATACTTATACTTCACAGCCTTTAGTTTGTGGCCTAAAAGAGAAAAGTAGATTTCCTCACTTTTTGTTTACAACTTGGGATATGCAGCACTTGGCCATGTCCAGGCTTGCTTCTCAAAGGTGGCAACATTTGTTTTAAATTCAGTTTACCAACAATTTATACAATACTTTAAAGCAATTTAGTGATCCTGCCGTGGAAGTGTTTGTACGCTGCCCGTTCCAAAGATGTATGAAAAAAATGTGCAAAGTTCTGCATCTGACTGCGCAAATGGTTTCTAGGCCTATCGATTTTTGAAAACTATCCATGCTTTACGGAAATTCCTGTTTTCCCAGCCACGCCCTGTTCAGAGAAGCAAATCTTTTATTCTGTCGCGACATGGGAAAGAGCTTTCTGTCTTAAAACTGAAAGGTCTTTGACTCTAATTTTGCAAACTTTGGGCTAAAAACTTTAGACTGTACTTTCTTGTTTACATGCTCCAGTTCGGTCCCTGATTACACGCACCATTTAACAACCATCATTTATAGTGTTCAAACAGAAACGAATAGACCCATATCCCATCGCACATTGCAAAACTTACATACCATTTTGTGCTCAGATGTTTGCTGAAGTAATCACACGACTAGCTCTCTGAAGGAAAAGCAAAGGACAGAACAACAGTAAATCCTTGCTCTCCTCTCTGCCGCCATGTCTGATTATGTTCGCAATGCAGTGCAACTACGGCAAGCGAGTTACCTGCCCTAATACAAATAACACGTCACAGAACAAAAAGCCAGTCTGATACATCTACCTCTCACTTCATCGGACATGTTTGCACAGGCGATCCACACGCGCGAGCGTGCGCGCACTCACACACACGCACACACATATTGCCTGTTGACTGGCTGTACTTGATTTGTTGACTGGTTTTATTGATCAATAAGTGATCTGTAAGTGGCAAACTCTAAGCAGACAATGTGCGTTTGTTTGTTTTTAATCTAACTCTTTCAATTGGGGACAGGATAGCTCAGTGGTCGGAGCACTCGCTTTCCTCCCGCCAAGTTAAGCAGCCTCGAGCGTGGTTACCACTTGGATGGGTGACCGTTTGGGCGCCTTGGCTTCAGTACAGTTCCCCCAGTTCACCCAGCTGTAAATGGGTACCTGCCCTCTTTAGGGTCAGGGAAGGTAAAGCAGCGAGGGAGAGGAGATGGGCACCGCCCTCAATATGATGGCCCTAGAGAAGTGAGGTCTCTGACGCCTCGCTCCCCTACGACCTTATAGGTTATGGGACTCCTTTACAAAGCCTTTACCTTACCTTTCAATTGGAGCTTCAGAGATTGAGATAAGTAAAATTGATCGCAGGGACCACTTTTTAAAAAAACAGACAAACAAACAAAAATACAAAATGTCTCCAAAAAATTTGAAAGCAGCCATATCGTTGGCCATATGGACACTTTTTTTTTTTTTAAAGACCTATTGTTACAACATAATCTAAAATTATAGCTCAGTCTAACTGACTTTCGTGTGTAGGGCTTACATTCAGTTTTCATGTCACCTCATCATTGTCACTCAGAGGTATACAATCAAGAAATATTTCGGCGCCGCGATCACTGGTTTATTAGTAGACTGCTGGTGCCTGCAAACAGTATACACACACAAAAACCAACAATTATTTCATGAATTAGATAGAAACATCAACAACATGAATTCGTGGATGCTTGTAATTAAAAATTATTGTAGCTCCTGAACAACAGCTGTGTCAACAAAACCGCTGTGAAGTACTGAATAACTGACAGATGCAATAACACTAAAAGGTAAAGGTAAAGGAGTCCCATAACCTATAAGGTCGTAGGGGAGCGAGGCGTCAGAGACCTCACTTCTCTAGGGCCAGCATATTGAGGGCGGCGCCCATACTAAAAGTTTTAAAAAAACAAAAATAAATAAATTAAATTAAATTAAATAAATAAAAAGATCAGAGAGGGCAATTTGAAGATTGAATGACATTGTAGTGTAACGTTATCAGGATTTAAACTAGTCTCTTGTTTCGAGAATGTCTTTAACGAGAGAGAGAGAGAGAGAGAGAGAGAGAGAGACTCGTGAACTCTGAAAAAGATGTATTCATAAAGAGGCCGTTTCCTGGCAAAGCCACCATCCTCGACCAGGCGGGTCCCGGGGGTTAGCTGCGAAAGCAATCCTGAACCAACTGTCGATGTTCCTCCTATCAGGACAGGGCGGACAACAGGTGGCTCTGCTGTCTGAATGATATAGCCCATTATTATTATAACCTATGACGGGCACATCACATCACGCGATCAAAAGCCGCGTTAAAAGTTCTGCTCCCTCCCAGGGTAACAGGAGATAAGGGGGGGGGGGGGGGGGTAAGCCTGACAAAAACTTAGAGGGCTGAGATCAGCGGTATTCGCCAAAGAGTGCTCTCTAACAAATCAGGATGCCATGCACGCACACACACAGAGACAAACCAACTGCATGCAGAGGCTGTTTGCCCATGCATGAAGGGAATTGCTGATCAAATCCATTATTAATGGTAAGAGCACACCGTCAAGCTGTAACAAATACAAATAGAAACAAATCCACTTTGGGGGGAGGGAAAAAACCCCAACCTTATAACATCCCGATATCTCATGATCTAGAGGTTTTACATAAACATAAAGTTGAATTGCTATTGATATCAGAATTATTACGTCATGGTGGAAAACTGAATCTAAATGCAACAGGCTGGCAGATATATTTGAGAGAGAGAGGGGGGGGGGGGGGGGGGGGGATCAAGTATTTAATATTCCTAAAGCATGTACACAAAAGATTGGTTTTTAAGGAAAAAAAATTTAAGTCATAAGCAAGGGTGTTTGTAACTGCAGTACTGCTACGTGTAGGCTTTATCTTGCTCTGGGAGGAAAAAACACAACAACAAAACACAGTTCTGTTTTGCCTTATGGCATGAGTAACCAACCATTTGCAGGGCAAAATGGAACCAAGCTGCGCGTATGTATTTCGGGAGAAGCTGGCTCACCTAGTGTGTAGACACCACGCTATGACATTTATTACTCGCTTACAGGCTTAAGTGTCATTTTAATTAACCAGCGCGAGCAGAGGTTGATTATTTCTGTGCTGCTGATACAGCAGTAGTAAGTAACCTTGACCGCATCCGGCATGCCTGTACAGCACTAGTGTCTCCAGGCTGACTAACGTTGAGCTCCGTTCAGTCATCTGACTACGTTCGCTGCAAACAGGATAACCCCGTTCAGGTTAGGGCACATCCACCATCAAGATAAAGTTCAACAACAACGACAACAACAACAGTGATGAAAAGAAAAAGTGAAAAAAAGCAAACAAACCAAAACAAAAATAGTTCCCAAACCCACCCCATTAACCTAGCAACCAAACACAAACATAAACGTCAAAGACAAAAACACAAAAACCAAAACAAACAATAATAACAAGCCCAATGAAAGCCAGGCAATACACGGACTGACATGAGCTACCAAAAACTGACACTTCGCAATGTGCTTTATAGTGTGTGACCAGTAGCATTCATGTTCAAATGTAGATTAATTGTCAATAATTTATCCTTCTGTATTCTGTAGGGACAATTCTTCTTCTTCTTCTCCTCCTTCTATATTGAGCACTCCAACAACAACAACAACAACAACAACAACAGGCGTACGTTCACGGTGACATATAATTTTGGGATCTGTTTCATCCAGATTATCCAATCCTCCAGATGAGACTATAAACCAAGGCCCCGTGTACGAATACATCCAGAACAACTTGCACACGCATTGAAAACCTGTTCCACTTTTCAAAAGAGCAG
>CM054166.1:15621715-15629215 GCA_028751875.1 Rapana venosa
ATGATTATGTGAAAATGGAAGGAAAAGTACCAGAATCTAACCGTTATGTGTAACCACAAGTGTCTGACCTCTTTAGTTGTCCTTGACCCCTTTCCATCTCGTACTTTTTCGATCTGTGTGTCTTGTCTGTTCGTCTGTCTATGTGTCTGTCTGTCTGTCATTCGCTGTGTGTGTGTGTGTGTGTGTGTGTGTGTGTGTGTGTGTGTGCGTGCGTGCGTGCGTGCGTGCGTGCGTGTGTGCGTGCGTGCGTGGTGCGTGCGAGCGCGCGTGCGTGCGTGCGTGCGTGTATGTGAACGCATCTCTCTCTCGCTGCCTCTCTTCCTCTGTATGTCTGTCTGTCTGTCTGTCTGTCTCTGTCTCTCGTCTTCTTCTCTCTCTCTCTCTCTCTCTCTCTCCTCCCACCCTCCTCTCCCTCTCTCTCTATTTCTTGCACGCGCGTGTGCGTGCGTGCGTGTGTGTATGTGTGTGTGTGTAAGACACTTCATCGTATTAAAGTCAAAGATGGATGTATAGTGCATAGATGTGTGTGTGTGTGTGTGTGTGTGTGTGTGTGTGTGTGTGTGTGTTGTGTGTGTGTGTATAAGCGCGTGCGCGGGCTATCGTGCGCGTGCGCTCATTTGTGTGTATATATATATATACACGTGTATAGGTACTTCTTTTTTTTCAACGGCGCGCATACTTGTATGCATGCTTACACACTGACAAATTGCGCTTACGTTACGTACAACAGGTAGAACTGCACGTGCATTTGGAGGGGGCAGTGAGGTTTGAAACCATTCTGGATCTGGCCAGGTAAGAGAGGCTGTGGATGATGGAGAGTTGTCTGGAATGCCAGGAGAGAGAAAGAGAGAGAGAGAGGAGAGAGAGAGAGAGAGAGAGAGAGAGAGAGAGAGAGAGAGAGAGAAGAGAGAGATTTTATTTATTTTATTTTATTTTGTTCTGTTACATTGAGGATAATGGAATTAGCACTTGTGTGCTTTTTTTTACATCTAGTCCCCGTGTGTATGTGGTTTTATCAGTTTTGTCATCTGTTCCCACCGGCACACAATGGCCTACTCTTACGAAAAGCGGAGCAGGATTTAACGTGTTCGCAAGATGATCTGCGTGCGTTCGCACACGGGGCCTCGGTTTATAATCTCATCCGAAGGACTTTTGGGGATAGTGGAGCCTGCACTGATGTTAACTCCAGGGCGAAATATCCCCTTGAACGGGAATCGAACCTGGGTCGTCAGATTGCGAGCGCAATGTTCTAACCGCTAGGCTATCCCGTCCCCAGAGAAGAGAGAGAGAGAGAGAGAGAGAGAGAGAGAGAGAGAGAGAGAGAGAGAGAGAGAGAGAGAGTTTAATGGAAGAATATAAGGAGATGGAAAATTAGTTATAATTTCCAAGTCGAGTCCCAGAGCTTCCAACAATTTCTGCCTGTCTGTCCACCTGTCTGCCTACCTGCCAACCCCCCCCCCCCCCCCACACACACACACACACTCTCTTTCTGTCAGTCTGCCTGTCTGCCTGCCTGCCTCCAACCCCCCCCCCCCCCCCCTCCTCTGTCTCTCTCTGTGACCATGGTGTCATGGTGTTACATGCGTTATTGAAATATTCTGGATTGTTTCGTCGTCGACCAAATGTTCCTGTGTAAAAACGTTTGGATCCACCTACATTAAATCCTTTCACATTCTCTCTTCTCTCCTCCTTCTCTCCACAATTTCTCCTTCTTCTCTCTGATCTCCTCCTCTATCTCTCTCTACTCTCTCTCTCTCTCTCTCTCTCTCTCTTTCTCTCTCTCTCTCTCTCTCTCCCTCTCTCTCTCTCTCTCTCTCTCTCTCTCTCTCTCTCTCCTCTCTCTCTCTCTCTCTCTCTCTCTCTCTCTCGCTACATGACCTACATTTACCCAGTCCGATTCTAGCGGACATCAGGTCCTCATAGAGTTCTAGCTAGATCGAGATTTTACGGTGAGAGAGAGGAAGAGAGAGAGAGAGGACGAGAGATCGGAAGAGTAGATTGATTACGACCAACGCGTATACCGAATCGGAATGAGTACCTCATGGTGGGAAAAAGGTGCATGGAATACAAGAAATTCACCATTGGTGAACCGAGTCAAAACACAAGAAAAAATTCCCCACAAGAACCCTATGGTATACAACAGCGAGCAACTTATAATATGCGAAGCCCCAATGAAGTGTGTGTGTAAGTAGTGTGAGTGTGCTGTGTGTGTTGTGTGTGTGTGTAGTGTCGTAAATCTAAGATGTGTGTGTCAGTGGGTGTGGTTTGATGTGTGTGTCGAAGATGGTCAGTGTGTGTGTGTGTGTGTGTGGTGTGTGTGTGTGTGTGTGTGTGTGTGTGTGTGTGTGTGATTGTGGTGTGTGCTGTGTCTGCATAAGTGTGTGTGTGTGTGTGTGTGTGTCAGTCTGTCTGTTGTCTGATTGTGATGTGTGTCTGTGTCTGTAATAGTTGTGTGTGCCTGTGTGTGTGCATGTAAATCAGGAAGTGGCAAACATGGATTATGTGGTGGTGTGTAGCGACGCTATGGAAGTGTGTGTGTGTGTGTGTGAGTGTGTCTTGTGTGTGTGTCTGAAGTGTGTCCTGTGTGTCTGTATATCAGAAGTGTCAATGGTTATGTGTGTGGTCAGGACGTATGGATGTGTTTAGTGTGTGTGTGTGTGTCTTGTGTGTGTCTGAGTGTGTCTGTGTCTGTATATACAGTGTGTCTGTGTTAGTGTGTCTGAGTGTACTGTACTGTATATACAGTGGTGTGTAGTGTGTCTGGTGTGTCTGGTGTTCTGTTGTATGTGTCTGTGTTAGTGTGTCTGAGTGTTCTGGTGTATCGTTGTCTGTGTTGTGGTCTGTGTGTCTGTATTACAGTGTGTGTCTGTGTTAGTGTGTCTGAGTGTGTCTGTGTCTGTGATTGTCTGTGTTTATGTGTGTCTGTGTCTGAGTGTGTTAGTGGTCGGTCTGATTGTCTGTGTTATGTGTGTCTGTGTCTGTGTTAGTGTGTCTGAGTGTGTCTGTGTCTGATTGTGTGTGTCTGTGTTAGTGTGTCTGAGTGTGTCTGTGTCTGATTGTGTGTGTCTGTGTTAGTGTGTTGAGTGTGTCTGTGTCTGATTGTGTGTGTCTGTGTGTGTTCTGTGTGTTGAGTGTGTGTGTCTGATGTGTGTGTTGTGTGTGTGTGAGTGGTCTGTGTCTGATTGTGTGTGTGTGTGTGTGTGTGGTCTGTATACAACAGGCGGTGGCAACTAATGATTATGTGGTGGTGTGTAGCGATCACCTAATGGAAGTGTGTGTCTATGTGTGTGTGCTCGCGCGCGTGCGTGTGTGTGAGTGTGTGTGCGTGTGTGTGAGTGTGTGTGCGTGCATGTGAGTGTGTGCGTGAGTGCGTGTGTATGAGCGTGCATGCGTGCGTGGGTATATGTGTGTGTGTGTGTATGTGCGTGTGTGTGGTGTACAGAGAGCAGAAGATGGAGCTGCCTGTGAAGAACGTGGAGGACCTGAAGAAGCAGATCTGTGTCTACAAGGCCGAGGACCTCACCACGGCACTGGACAACTTCTTTGTCTTCGGCCCGACCTTTGCGTGAGTGTGGTGTGTGGGGGGGGGGGGGGGGGGTGAGTGTGGGTGGGGGGTGTTGTGTGTGTGAGAGAGAGTGTGTATGTGTGTGTGGCTGGGTGTGTTTGTGTGTGTCTGGGTGTGTGTGTCTGGGTGTGGGTGGCTGGTGTGTTGTGTGTGTGTGTGTCTGGGTGTGGTGCTGGGTGGTTTGGTGGCTGGGTGTGTGTTTGGTGTGTGGGTTGTGTGTTGGTGTTGGGGTGTGGTGGCTGGGTGTGGTGTGTGTGTGTTGTGGTGAGTGTGTGTGGGTTGGTGTGTGTGTGGGGGGGGGTGGGGCTGGTGTGTGTGTGTTTGTGAGTGTGTGTGTGGGTGGCTGGTGTACGTGGTGTGTGTGGTGAGTGGCTGGGTGTGTGTGTGGGGGGGGGGGGGTGGCTGGGTGTTTGTGAGTGTGTGTGTGGGTGGCTGGGTGTGTGTGTGTGAGGGAGAGAGAGTGTGTGTGTTTGTTTGTGGGTGGTGTATGGGGTGCTGGGTGTGCGTGTGTGTGTGTGTGTAGAGGAGAGAGAGAGAATGAGAGAGTAGAGAGGAGAGAGAGAGAGAGAGAGATGAGAGAGAGAGTAGTGGGTTGGTTCTGTGTGTGTGGTGTGTGGGTGGCTGGGTGTACGTGTGGGTGTGGGGTGGGAGGGGTGAGGATATCTGGCTATCACTCTCTTTCCTATTGAGGGATTTCCCTGTGAAATAAGAGATGACGAATTGTACTTAATCGAAGCAAAAACATTTACAAACTGTTCGCGGGGGAAAACCAAAAAACTGACGCGAAAGGGAAAGAAAGATTATTGTTGCTGTTGTCGTTGTTATTGTCATTGTTGTTGTTCGTTGTGTCGTTGTCTATTGTTTTTATTGCTGTTTCTGCTGCTGCTGCTGTGTTTGTTGTTGTTGTTGTTGCTGCTGCTGCTGCTGCTGCTGCTGCTGCTGTGCTGGCTGCTGCTTGCTGCTGTGTTTAGATTCCTCTGACATAGTTTCATCTCAAAACGATTGATCTTGACACTCTCCTCTTGTCATCGTTGGTGTCACTCCTACCTCCTCCTCTATCCTCTTCCTCTTTGCTTTTCTTGTTTATTGTTGGTATTATAGTGACATGTTGATGCGTTTTCCCTTGTGCTGTTTATTTTATTTGATTGTGTTTTGTTTCGTAGCAGTGTAAGTGTGTGTTGTGGGTGTTGTGTGTGCAGTGATGTCGTGTGTCGTGTAGTGTAGGTGTGTGTGTGCGTGTGATAGTGTTGTGTGTGTGAGTGTGCATGTGGAGTTAGTGTTGTGCATGTAGAGACGGTTAGGTAGTTTGTGCAGTGTATTAGAGTAGGGTTGTGTTTGTGCATGTCTGAGTGTGTTTCGGTGTGGTGTAGTTTGTTGCTTGTTATGTAGTGTTGTATGTAGTGATGTTGGATGCAGTTTTTTGTGTGTATGTAGTGTTATGAAGTGTGTGCATTTGTGATGTTGTAGGCAGTGTAATGTGTAGTGTATGTTGTGTGTGTGTGAGTGTATGTATTGTGCAGTGTAGTGTTGTGTAGTAGTGTGTAGTGTAGTGTAGTGTTGTGCAGTGTAGAGTAGTGTTGTGAAGTGTAGAGTAGTGTTGTGCAGTGTGGGTTGTGTAGTGTTGTGTCAGTGTAGTAGTAGTGTATGTTGTGTAGGTAGTGTTAGTGCAGTGTAATGTAGTGTAGTGGTTGTGTAGTGTTGTGAGTGTAGAGTAGTGTTGTGCGAGTGTAGGGTTGTGTAGTGTAGTGTGCAGTGTAGGGTGTTAGTGTAGTGTAGTGTGTGTAGTGTAGTGTGTAGTGCTTTCTGTCACAGGCAGTGTTCTGTGTGTAATTCGTTGGCATGTCTCTTGGTGAGGCATCGCCAGCAGTCAAGAGTTAGTGCCACATGTTTTTTAAATTTTGATTTCCGTTTTGTTGAGTGTGTAATGTAGTTTCTCTATAGAGTGCCTTATTTCAGTTTGCAGGGGCATTTGTCTATGTCCGTGAGTTCTTTACGTGCCTGAATGTGTGGTGCACACGTGGACTTGGGTGTATGTTTATCGAAAGGACTAGCACCAGGCACTCAGATCAAGTGGAGGGTGTTGGCGAGTGTGTGCTTAGACGGATCGAACAGATGTCACTTTCTAGCTTGCGTTACGTTACTCTCTGTCTACGATCTGTGTGTAGTGTATGGTGCGGTAGTTGTAGTTGTAGCATGTGAGGTATGATATGATGTAATGTTACGAAGATAGGACAATGTGACATGATGCTGTCCGTGCTGCTGATGACGATGATGACGACGACGACACTGATGTAATGTACAGATAGACGACATAAGTGTGAGTACGTGATGCGACGTGATGTATTAATATTCACGCGTTGCCCATAGCACAGCAGTATTGCATCGCTGGACATTCGGGCTGCTCTCTCTGGAGTGAGCGCATCGCCACAGCAGCAAGAGTAGCGCCACCCATTTCTTTTAAATTTTGATTTCCCTTTTTGTCTGACTGTGTATTTAGTTTCTCTATCAGAGTGCCTTTTCTACAGATTTTTGCCAGGGGCAACTTTTTCTATTGCCGTGAGTTCTTTTACGTGCGCTGAATGTGTGGTGCACACGGGACCTTGGTGTATCGTTTCATCCGAAAAGACTAGCACCCAGGCCACCACTCAAGATCAAGTGGAGGGGGAGGGGAGGAGTTCTGGCTTAGACGGGGATCGAACCCAGACTTGTCACTTTCTAGGCATGTGCGTTACGTTACCTCTCTGTACTATCGATCTGCTGTTTTGTTATGGTGGCGGTAGTTGTAGTTGTAGCAATGATGATGGTAATGAATATGATGATAATGATTACGAAGATGACAATGGTGACACTGATGCTGCCGCTGCTGCTGATGACGATGATGACGACGACGACACTGATGATATAATGATACTATGATGACGACGACAAAGTGATGACGACGATGATGACGACGATGATGATATTAATATTCACGACGTTGCCCAATCAGCGGCCACCACGAAGGCATGTACCGCATCGCCCTGGAACCAGAGAGAGAGCACTGAACTCTGGAGGGAGGGAGAAAGAGAGCGAGCACTGAACTCTAGAGGGAGAGACAGAGAGAGAGAGAGAGAGAACTCAACTCAAGGATTTATTCACAAAAAGGCCATTGGCCCATACATGAAGGAGGTTGCTTAGTATTTTAGTGGGGGTAAAAGCAATAGTAACGACAACATGTTACTGTATAACAAAAAGTCAGCTACAAAAATATGACTTAGGATAACAATAAGAGAGACAGAGACAGAGAACTTAACTCGAACTCCGAACTCGAACTCGAATGATTTATTCACAAAAAGGCCATTGGCCCATACATGAAGGGGGTTGCCGAATTGCTTAGTATTTTGGTGGGGGTAAAAGCAATAGTAACGACAAAATGTTACTGTATAACAAAAAGTCAGCTACAAAAATATGACTTAGGATAACAATATGAGAGAGAGACAGAGAGAGACAGAGAGAGAACTCGAACTCGAATGTTTTAATGAGGGTAAAGGGATAAACCAGGGGCTTCTTTACACCAGGCCTTCATTAAAAAAAATATACACCAAAAAATCCAAAGGGCAAACACATGAAGAAATGTATAACATATACCCAATAAAGCTAACAATCAAGTTAATCACTTAGTTGTACATGCAATCAACTACTCACATTATCATTCAATTATGTAATCAACAATGTATAACATATACCAAGTAAAGTTAACAATAAACTTAATCACTTAGTTGTACATGCAATCAACTACTCACATTATCATTCAATTATATAGTAAACCAGCAAATCAATACAAATTGACTAATTACATATTTATACACATCAAAATTTCCCTCACACAGAAAGATGCATTCACACTACCACCATCCACACTCGCACAGTCAGGCATTTCAACAACCAACCAAAGC
>CM054166.1:15639215-15644215 GCA_028751875.1 Rapana venosa
TTTCTTTTTTATGTGAAGCCCCTCAGAGCCAAAGGAGAACATAGTTTATTGGCTAGATCCTTGTTGGCTGGACTCTGCAGTCAGTTAATGAACTGAAAGAAGCCGTACATTTTCAGTAGTCTCAAAGAACACTTTAGGTAACGCACATACGCATGCACGCGCGCGCACACACACACACACACCACACACACACACACGCACGCACGCACGCACGCACGCACGCACGCACGCACGCACGCACACACGCACGCGCGCGGTGCGTATCATAAACGACAGATTCACTTTATTATGAGAAGGGAGGTGGCAGGGCGGTTAAGACTTTCACCTACCTAACAAGTAAAGGGGGGGGGGGGGGGGGGGGGGAGGTGGGCGGAGTTTAGGCACAAACGCTTTGATTTGTTTGCTTTACAAAATTCAGTGTTATATATGAATTCCATACATTATTATTATTATTATTTATTATTATTATTATTATTTATTGTTATTATTATCATTATTACCATATTATTATTATTATATTTATTATAATTTATCATCATCATTACCTTTATAAAAAATATATTATTATGATTATCATTGTTGTCGTCGTCAGTGTCGTCGTTGGCATCATCATCATCATCAGTATTATCGTCATCATCATCATTGTTATTATTATTTGTGTGTGTGTTTTATTGTTTATTATTATTATCATTTTGTTTTATCTTTATTATTATCATCATCATCATCATCATCGTTGTTACTATTCTTCTTCTTCTTATCATCATCATCATCATCATCATCGTTACTATTCTTCTTCTTCTTATCATCATCATCATCATCATCATCATCGTTACTATTCTTCTTCTTCATCATCATCATCATCATCATTCATCATTAAACGGGTTGGGGAGTGAATGCCTGGCTGGATAGCTGGCTGAATGAACGAATATGATACTTAACCCCCGTTGGTCCCCACCCCCCCACCCCACCCACCCCTGCACCCAGTCTGTGGAGGATTACCGGGTGGATCGGGTGGGGCACGGGTACCGCAGTCTGGAGGACGAGGCGCTGTACCGGGGGCTGGTGGAGGGGCAGCTGCACCTGGAGACCTGCCCCCGCTCCTCCCTGGCCACCCGGGGCTGGCAGCACCACGGCCACGACACCCCACACCCCATCGTCAGGTCAGGGCAGGGCAGGGCAGGGCAGGGCAGGGCAGGGCAGGGCAGGTCAGGTCAGGGCAGGGCAGGTCAGGGCAGGGCAGGGCCTGAGGGAAGAGGAGGAAAGAGGAAAGAAGAAGGAGAAGAAGAAGAGGAGGACAGGGTGGTGGAGAGAGAGAAAGAGAGAGAAAGAGAAGAGAGAGACAGACAGACAGACAGACAGACAGAGGAGAGAGAGACAGACAGACAGACAGACAGACAGACAGACAGAGGAGAGAGAGAGAGAGAGAGAGAGAGAGAGAGAGAGAGAGAGAGAGAGAACTCAACTCGAACTCGAAAGATTTATTCACAAAAAGGCCATTGGCTCATACATGAAGGGGGGTTGCCAAACTGCTTAGTATTTTAGTGAGAAAAATAAGTAACATAAAAATATAAAAAAATGTTAATGTATACCCACAACAACCAAAACCAAAAAAAATCAGAGTGTTGTCCATTTTCCTATTATGCTCAAAGAGATGTTAGGTTGGTTGCTCTGCTTAAGTTACGTCATACCTACTGTGACGTCAGAATCCAGATTTTTTTTTTTAAAAAGACGTCATCTTGCAAAGAGCCAGATGCAGAGTGCATCAGTTTAATTAAGTGTAGCTCATCTCCTTTGGGGATGTATTTTCCAACCTCTGTATGTGTCCCTGTGTATACAGTTCATACGTGTGTAATGATAACGCAAACCCAAGGATGCAGGCACCTGTATGTGACAGCAGAAACAAAAATGTTTGTACGTGTGGATGCACGCGCGTGTATGTGACAGCAGAAACAAAACTGTTTGCACGAGTGGATGCAGGCACATGCGTGCTACAGCAGAAACAAAATGTTTGCACGTATGATAACACGCATACCTTAGAATACTGCTCGTATTATATGTAAAACACACCCACACCCACCCACCCAAACACACACACACCGCACACACACATACAACATACATACGCACACACTCACGTGCGCGCACATACACAACACACACACAATACACACACATACAACACGCGCGTGCGCGCGCGCACACACGCACACACACACACCTACACACAATACACACACACACACACAACAAACACACACACACACACACCTACACACACACAACACACACACACGTGCGCACGTACACACACACACACACACACACACACACACACACACACACACACACACACACACACACACACACAAAGAAAACAAGAAAATTTAATGAACTAGTATATCCATCCCGTATGCATAATATAGTTTGATAAACCAGTAAAATTCTGCACCCTTTCCTCTATCATCTCTTTAATGTGTGTATTTGGGAGGTGAGGGGGGGGGGTAGCCTAGTGGTTAAAGTGTTGCGCTCGTGATTTGAGAGCCCGGGATCGAGCCTGGGTTCGACCCACCATCCCGACGCCCGTTCAAGGGGATTTTTCTTCCCCCCTGGAGTTAACATCAGTACTGACTCCACTCCCCGGAAAATCCTTTGGATGAGACTACAAACCGAGGCCTCGTGTGCGGACGCATGCGATGCAGAACATCTCGCGCACACGTTAAAGCCTGTTCCGCTTTTCGTAAGAGTAGGCCATTCGTGTGCGGGTGGGAACAGATGACAGAATTTACAAAGCCGCATACACACGGGGACTGGATGTAAAAAAAAAAAAAAAAGCACACCATTATCCTCGAATAAAAAGAATAAAATAACTATTTTAAAAAATGTGTTTATATATATATTATCATCACCCCCGACGTTGGAATGCGGGTACCTTAAGGGTGGTGCAAAAACCGGTCGCATACACACACACACACACACACACACAATCTTACCGTTGGTGATCGAACCTCGGAGTTCTAGCGGAGAAATGAAAGCAAAATGTGTGTGACTCCTTCAGTCACGGCAGACTTTTCCGCGTGAAATTCAGTCTGCTTTCCCGTGGGATAGTAGTGCCTAACCTTCAGTGCAGTGCCATTATTTTCATCTATAATATAATTTTTTTTCGTGCCTGCTTCAGTATTAACGTTTTCCTATGAAAGTACAAAGTGGTTTTGTTTTGTTTTTTAGAACAGAACTTTATCAAGAAAAACTCTTTTAATTTGTGGCCATTGGTAATGTCACGTGCGCTAGATTGTTATGTTGCACACAAAACCTCGGATTTTTCGTCTCTGTTGGAGGATTTGTCCAAACAATTTCTTTCTTTTTTTTTTAAATTTCCTCTCCTTTTTTTTTCTTTCTGTCTGTTTTTCTTTTAAGTGTTTTGTTTGTTTCTGTCTTCATTTCTTTCGTTATTTAAAAAAAAATTTCGTTCTTTCTTTTTTCTTTTCTTTCTGTCTTTCTGTCTTTTATCTTTCTTTCTTTTCTTTCTTTCTTTCTGTCATTTCTTTCTCTTCTTTCTTTTTTTTAAATTTCTTCTTTCGTCCTTTCTTTCTTTCTTTCTTTCTTTCTTATTTTCTTTCTTTCTTTTCTTGTTTTTGTTTTGTTTTTCGTTCCTCGGCTAGAGCTCCGAAGTTCACCAATGGTGAGATGTTTTAGGCGTATGTGACAGGGTTAAAAAAAAATTGTCCCCACCATTAAGGTAGCCGCATTCCGACTTCAGGGATCCTTGTTCTTGTTGTTGTTGTCTTCAATCTAACGTCTGTTCACTCTAAGTGATATTAGACAAAGATCAGGGATCCTTCTGCCTTCCCATTCTGTCATGTCTTTTTATTCTTTCTTTCTTTCTTTCTTTCTTTGTGGACTTGTTTTCAGGATGGCGAGAGACGGGGCAAACTTCTCGGTCAGTTCAGACGACCCCACCCTGTTCGACACGACCCTGACTGAGGACTACCTCTGTGTCCTCAACCTGGGGCTAGGCAAGGACCTTCTGGTCAAGTCTGTGAGTCAATATTGTTTTGTTTATATATATAGATTGTTTTGTGTATATAGATTGTTTTGTGTATATAGATTGTTTTGTTTATATAGATATTTTTGTTTATATAGATTGTTTTGTTTATATAGATTCTTTTGTTTATATAGATTCTTTTGTTTATATAGATTGTTTTGTTTATATATATAGGTCACTTGTCTGCATATCTATATATATATATTGTCAGTCGTGTTCAACGATGACCTCCAAAACAGCAGAGGAGGCAGCTGCTGTTTCGGAAATTGGGCAGAAATTTTTATTATAGTGGAGATGCCTTGCCCACAGTGCATCCCCACTCTCTCGGCCAAGTGGGCATAAGGACAGTCAGTGTTGGAGATGTTCTCCAAAGGTCAACTAGCCCCCAGAGCTGCAGTACATTATAAGGACTGTAGCAAGTCGAGCATCCTAGTCAGAGAGTCATAGTCGATCATTAAAGATTGTAAAGTTGTAAAGTGGAATTCCGTAAGTGTGAAAGCCACTGATCATAATATTAACCCAGACTCTCACTTTGCTGCTGTTGCCCCCAGCGTGAATGGTTTAATAAAGAGCTGTGATAAAGCCCAGGCGCTGACGGCATTTTGTCTGCATAAGCATCCTAATGATGTGAACTCCTCGTGGGGTGGGGCTCAAAATAAGCTGTAGCTTGATTGATGCCTCTCCCCTGCTGCTGTATTGTTTGTTGTTTTGCTTGTTGTTGTATGTATATTGAACAAACCATGTTGAAACCAAATCTGTGAGTACTCGGGTGGGTGGGGATGTGTATGTTGGTGTGTGTGTGTGTGTGTCGGGGAGGCACCGCTAGGGGTATGGGGTAGGTAGGGAAGATGATACTATTATTGTTATTATTGTTGTTCTTGTTACTGTTGTTGCTGTTGTTGTTGCTATTATTATCGTGTGTGTTGTTGCTGTTGGTGTTAGTATTTTCGTGTGTGTG
>CM054166.1:15646715-15656715 GCA_028751875.1 Rapana venosa
TCTCTCTCTCTCTCTCTCTCTGTTTCTCTCTTTGTCCGTTTGTGTGTGGTGCGTGCGTGCGTGTGTTGTGTGTGTGTGTGTGTATATATATATCTCCCCCCCCCCCCCCCCACTCTCTCTCTTTCTCTGATCATTCTAACTGGAGAACACTAAGCAGAGATACTTTTTTCTGGAGAAGACATTGTTGTATGTTTTGTTGGTGTTTTTTAAAAATTCCGATAAATCTAATAAGTATAAATAATAAATGGAATTTATATAGCGCTATATATTGCATATCACGCTTATATAGATCTGTTAAAGTGTGAGCTCTGATGAAGCCTCCCTCACCATTTGAGCTTAAGCACATGGATGGATGGATGGTTCAAGGTTGGATGGATGGAGTTTGGATGGATGGATGGATAGAGAGAGAGAGGAGGGGGATTCATAGATGGATAAATGTTCTGAGAGAGAGAGAGAGAGAGATTCATAGATGGATTAATGTTCTTGGTCCATGATCGTGTGTGTGAGAAAAAGCAAACGAACAAAAACAAAACAAGCAACAAAATAATCACTATAATAAAGACTATTAACTGTTGTGCAGAGAATAATTGTCACAAAATAAAGTGATTTTTATGCCATCATGGTCCCTCCCCTCCACACCCCCCCCCCCTACCCAACAGCATCTTTCTTAATTAAGTGACGAACGTGTGTGTAATTCAATCGCAAGAACGTACGTAGTTACTTTATGTGACTGTAGGTGAAAGCTGTATTCTGGATCTTTTGACCAAAAAAACACCTAACCCCATCTTCCATAGGCATGATTCCATATGCTTTCCTTGTGGATCATTTATTAAAATACAGCCTCCTAGTTCGGCTGCGAAGGCCTTAGCTAGGCGTTTGCCAGCAGTCACGATAATCGTGACGTGACACTTGTGCTGGAAACCAATATAGCCTACATCTTATGTACTCGTGCCCGCCCAGGTGTATTGCTTTCAATGGACAGCATATCTCGTACCCTACACACTGACACACACACATGCACGCGCGCGCGCGCACACACACAATCATGCACGCGTGCACAGGCACAAGAATGCTCACTTGCATGCACACACACGTGTGCACAGATGCGTGTGTGCTCACCTACACACATACGCGCGCGCGCGCACAATCATGCACGCGTGCACAGGCACAAGAATGCTCACTTGCATGCACACACACACACACATACGCGCACGTGCACAGATGCGTGTATGCTCACCTGTACACGTTCACACACACATGCACGCGTGCACAGGCACATGTATGCTCACTTGCATGCTCACACAGACATTCGCACACGTACATAGATGCTTGTACACACACACACACACACACACACATGGCAAAATGGCAATAAAATAATCTGAATCACACACACACGCAAGCACACACACACACACACACACACACACACACACACACAATCTCAGCTTTAATTGTTAATTAACGAAGTGAAATTCCTGATAATCACGTGTCTTTGATCGGTTTGAACTGTGAAACATGATGATTAGAATGATGAGACTCAATAAACCGTCCTCTCTGCTGTCTCTCATACTCTGTTCTCTCTCTGTCTGTCCTCTGTCTCTCTCTTGTCTCTCTCTCTCTGTCTCTCCTCTGTCTGCTGTCTCTCATATCTGCCCTCTCTCTGCGCTCCTTCTCTCTCTCTCTCCTCTCTTTCTTCTGTCTCTCTGTCTGTTCCTTCTTCTCTCTTCTCTTGTCTCTCTCCTTCTGTCTTCTCGTCTTCTCTTCTCTCTGTCCGTCATTTCTGTCTCTCTGTCATTCTCTCTCTCTCTCTCTCTTCTCTCTCTCTCTCTCTGTCTCCTCCTCTCTCTTCTCCCTCTCTTCTCTCTCTGTCCTCTGTCTTCTCTCTTCTCTCGTCTCTTCTCTTCTCCTCTCTCTCTTCTCCCTCTCTCTCTCTCTCTCTCTGTCTCTCTCTTCTCTTCTGTCTCTCTCTGTCTCTTCTCCTCTCTATCTGTCTCTCTCTTCGTCTGTCTGTCTCTCTCTCTCTCTCTCTCTCTCTCTCTCTCCTCTCTCTCTCTCTGTCTCCTCCTCTGACTCTGTCTCTCTCTCTGTCTCTCTCTCTCTTCTCTCTCTCTCTGTCTCATCTCTCTCTGTCCGTCATTGTCTCTCTGTCTGTCCATCATTCTCTCTTCTCTCTCTCTCCTCTCTCTCTGTCTCCCTCCTTCTGTCTCTGACTCTGTCTCTCTCTCTCTGTCTCTTTCTCTGTCTCTCTCTCTCTCTCTCTGACTCTCTCTCTCTCTCTTCCTTCTCTCTCTCTCTCTCTCTCTCTCTCTCTCTCTCTCTCTCTCTCTCTCTCTCTCTCTCTCTCTTGGGGTTAGGGCTTTTGAGGCGGCTGTGACATGCCTGGGAAATCTGTCACAGGATATATTCAAGACCCCCCCCCCCCCACCTCTTCCTCCGCTCCCCCCACCACCCCCACCACCCAACCGAGTACATCTATTGAGAAAACCTGCTATCTTACTTATCCCTGACCCTAACAAAGGCAAGGTCATTTGGTCCGTAGTGGATCGGTGGTCTAGAGGTAACGCGCCTGCCTAGAAAGCGAAAAGTCCGGGTCGGAAGTGTGCGGTGGTTCGAATCCCGTTCGGGCCCGAAACTTTTCCCCCATCAATTAGACCATGAGTGGTGGTCTGGGTGCTAGTCTTTCGGATGAGACGATAAACCGAGGTCCTGTGTGTTACACATAATTATTTAGCGGACGTAAAAGAACCCATGGCAACAAGAGAGTTGTCCCTGGCAAAATTATATAGAAAAAAGCCACTATGATAGGGAAATACAGATGTAGACAGGAAAAAGAAAAAAAAATTGGTGGCGCTGCTGTTGTGGCGACGCGCTCTCCCCCGGGGAGAGCAGCCCGAATTTCACGCAATCTGCCGTGACTTTAAGGGATATAAAATAAAGATAAAATAATAAACAGCAGCTATGCTAAGAAAAGAACTGCCTAATTTTGTTCCTGCATACAACAAAAACAATCATATATAAGCCCCTTCCCCCTTCCACACACACACATACACACCTCCCGTGGGGATGCCAGGGGCCTGTGAGTATAAATAGCATCCCCACCTTCTGGAAATTTTGTACCGGAAATGTCCTCTTTTCTACCGCTCTCTTTGCCTTGTTCCTTTTCTTCCTGTCACCTCCTTACTGTCTATTTTCTGCCTTCTTGGTCCATTCTCCTGCTCTTTTTTTCTTTCCAGAATGACTTGAAAGATAACAGTTCTCTCTTATTATGCCGAAGTCGGATGCGCTGGGCCCGACTTGTCGGACGCTTAACGGCAGCGCATCGCATTTTTGCTCATATGACAGATAACAATGAGTTGCTGTCTGAACGTTCGACGAAGAAGAAGAATATTTAAGATCGTGACTATGACAACTATAGTGTGGTTGTAGCTGTTTTGCTGGTACTGTCGCTGAGGCTTTTTCATGCTTAAGCTCAACTCTTCTTCTTCTTCTTCTTCTTCTTCTTCGCAACTCTTCTTCTTCTTCTTCTTCTTCTTCGCTACTCTTCTTCTTCTTCTTCTTCGCAACTCTCCTTCCTCTTCTTCATCTCATATCTGTCCGTGCCTTCAACAGCCGAAATCCCCACCATACTGCCAAAGTGTAAAAACCTTTATGCATGCGCGCGCGCTTGTGTGTGTGTGTGTGTGTGTGTGTGTGTGTGTGCGCGCGCGCGCACTCGGCAGTGTGCGTGTGTGTATGTACATTAATTTTGAATTTGTTAACATTGTTAATTGTAATTGGTTGTATGTGTTGAATGCAAGCGCTTTGATTTGTTTTTACAAGATATAGCGCTATGTAAATTCCATTTATTATTATTATTATTATTATTATTCGCAATTCTGCTTCTTCTTTGCAATTCTGCTTCTTTTTCGCAATTCTTCGTCTTCTCCTCCTCCTTCTTCGCAGTTTTTCTTAATTCTTCCTCTTCTTCACGCTGTTGTGGTTGTGTTGCTATCACCCACATAACCGTCGTCATCATCACGACCCTCACCATCATCATCACCACTACCACCACATCATCACCACCACCACCACATCATCATCCTCAACGCCACCATCACCACCGTCATCGTCGTCGTCACCCTCATTGCCACCACCATCACCACCATCATCATCATGATTATAACCATATCAAAAACATTACTGTTATTTTTATGAGTAAATATTTAAACTCTTTATTTTTCTGTATTATTATGCTTTTTTCCTTCTTCCTGCCTCTATCTCTCAGTCTTATGTATGAAGGAGGAAGAAGAAGAGGCAGACCAAGGAAGAGCTGGGAGGATAACATCAGCGAATGGACCGTTCTAGAACTCAACAAGACCCTGAGAAAGGCAGAACCGAGAGAGGAATGGAGGGAACTGGTTGTTGAGTCTTTGAGGGTGCCCCCACGGTCAGACTACGGGACAGATAGATAGATAGATAGATTATGCTTTTACTGTCTTTATTCATCACCCTTGCTTCTACTCCGCGTCACCCACCCACCCCTCAACCCCATCAACCCCTACTCCCCCCCCCCCCCCCCCCTCCCCGCCACATGCCGGTATCGATTCACTCCCTTTATCCACCAGCGCTTTTCCTCCACTCTTTCTTCCCCCTTCCACATAACAACACTCCCTCTCTCTCTCTCTCTCCTCTCTCTCTCTCTCTCTCTCTCTCTCTCTCTCTCTCTCTCTCTCTCTCTCTCTCTCTCTCTCTTATCCAGTCTTCCAGACACTGGTATGTCATCTCCTACTTCACTATCTCCTCACCCCACCCCCCACCCCACCCCACCCACCCTTCCTTCAAACAACAATAACAACAAACAAATGAGAGACAGACAGTCAGACGGGTTTAATCAGGACGTTATTATTCTAGTTCTTGTAGCTGTAGAAGCAGGTGTGACTGCAGTAGTAGTTCTAATGTATAGTTATATTAGGGACGCGCGCGTGCTTGCTTGCGTGCGTGTGTGTGCGCGCGCGCGAGTTTGTGTGTGTGTGTTTCGCTCCTCGGGTAGAGCTCCGAGATTCACCAATGGTGAGATTTTTCTTATGCGACCGTTTTTACCCACCATTAAGGTAGCCGGATTCCGACTTCGGGAATGTGTATTTCTGATATTTAAAAAAAAAGAGTGATAGATAGAGATACAGACTAAGAGATAGAGGCAGACAAATTATTCATACACACACACGCGCGCGCGCGCGCACACACACACACACACAGGGGCAGATAGATTATTCACAAACACACACACACACACATAGGGGCAGACAGATTATTCACACCCACGCACACACACATAGAGGCAGATAGATTATTCACACACACACACACACACACACACATAGAGGCAGACAGATTATTCACACCCAAGCACACACATAGAGGCAGACAGATTATTCACACCCACGCACACACATAGAGGCAGACAGATTATTCACACACACGCACACACATAGAGGCATACAGATTACTCACACACACGCATAGAGGCAGACAGATTATTCACACACACACACACACGCATAGAGGCAGACAGATTATTCACACACGCACACACATAGAGGAAGACAGATTATTCACACACACGCACACACATAGAGGCAGACAGATTATTCACACCCACACATAGAGGCAGACAGATTATTCACACACATGCACACACATAGAGGCAGACAGATTATTCACACACAGGCACACACATAGAGGCAGACAGATTATTCACACCCACGCACACACATAGAGGCAGACAGATTATTCACACACACACATAGAGGCAGACAGATTACTCTCTCTCTCTCTCTCACACACACACAGAATTTTTGTTTGTTGGCTGGGGTTATTTGTTTTGGGTTTTTTAAACTGTTTTTTGCTTGGTTTGTGAAGTTTCTTTTTTTTTTGGGCCACCTCACACACGCACACACCACACACATAGAGGCAGACAAATTATTCACACCCACGCACACACATAGAGGCAGACAGATTATTCACACACACACACACACACGCACACACATAGAGGCAGACAAATTATTCACACCCACGCACACACATAGAGGCAGACAGATTATTCACACACACACACACACACGCACACACATAGAGGCAGACAGATTACTCACACACATACACACACACACACACAGAATTTTTGTTTGTTGGCTGGGGTGGGGGGGGGGGGGGTGTTTTGGTGGGTTGTTTTTTTTTAACTGGTTTTTTCTTGCTTTGTGAAGTTTCTTTTTTGCCTATGTAAACTATTTTTCCCTTGTATACATTTTAATAGGACCTCTACCACCACCTCAACTTCCATGCATTTTTTTCTCCTCTAATATCACTGAGAGTGAACAGACGTAAAATCGAAGACAACATCAACAACAACACACACAGATAATGATACACATGCAGACAGGCAAGCAGTGACACCAACACACAGACAGACAACAGACAAACACGCACAGGGGACAAACAAAGAAACAAGAGACTAGCTATCTTTGATGTGTGGTGGTTGTTGGGGTTTTTTTTTCTTTTCCCTGGGGGCGTGTAACCTTTACAGGGCCCCCAACAGAAGCCAGATAATAAGCCATTATTTTAGCTGTGAGGCAGAGGCCATCTTGGTTGGACCTGAGCTCATTAGTGGGGAGATGGATCTAGACTCCACCTCATGTGTGGTTAGCCGTGAGGTCATCTGCAACATGCACATTGGTTTGGTTTGGGGCTGGTTTTTCGTTTGGTTCGGATTGGGGTTGGGTTGGGTTTGGTTTTGCGTGGCTTGGTTTGGTTTGGTTTGGTTTGGTAGCCTATGGTTTGGGCTTGGTTTGGTTTGGTTTGGCTTGATTTGGTTTGGGGTTTGGCTTGGTACGGTTTGGTTTGGCTTGGTTTAGTTAGGTTTTGCTTGGGTTGGTTCAGTTTGCCTTGGTATGGTTTGGCTTGGTTTGGTTTGGGTTTGGCTTGGTTTAGTTCGGTTTTGCTTGGGTTAGTTCGGTTTTGTTTGGTTTGGCTTGGGGTTTTGTTTTGTTGGGGTTTGGTTTTGGTTTGATTTGGTTTTGCTTGGCTTGGTTCGGTTTGGTTTGGTATGGTTTTGCTTGGTTTGGTTTGGGTTTGGCTTGGTTTAGTTCGGTTTTGCTTGGCTTGGTTCGGTTTGGTTTGGTTTGGTTTGGTTTGGTTTGGTTTGGCTTGGGGTTTGGTTTTGGTTTGATTTGGTTTTGTGTGGTTTGGGGCTTGGTTTGGGGTTGGGTTTGGATAGGGTTTGGTTTGGTTTACTTTGGCTAGGTTTTGGTTTGGCTTAGTTTGTCTTTGTTTAGTTTGGTTTGTGGTTTGGCGTGGTTTTGTTTGGTTCCTGACCAAAGAAAGCGTCCACCACAGCTGATGAAAAGGAATCTCCAATGAAAATTCCTTCTCTTTAGACAAATTATTTTTTTAAAGTGATGAGAAAGCCAGGGCCAAATCATTACCTTGGCTTAATGGAAGAGCTTATTTATTGATAACATGTTGCTCTCTCCTCTCTCTCTCTCTCTCTCTCTCTCTCTCTCTCTCTCTCTCTCTCTCTCTCTCTCACACACACACACACACACACACACACACACACACACACACGATCTGATGGCCCAGTTGGATCGAGCCACCACTGAGGAACCTGTTCGAGGGCGTTGTTTCCCCTGGAGTTAACATCAACACTGATTCCACTCTCCCGAAAGTCCTTCAGATGAGACTATAAACCCAGGTCCCCGTGTGTGAACGCACGCAGAACATCTTTCGCGCATGTTAAAACCTGCTCTGCCTATTGGAAAGGCAGAATTTTGCATCCTGGTAAGATAAGAAGAAATGGCAGTTTTTAAAAATGCCTTTAAAAAAAAAAATTTACTCTTATTTTGAGGATAACGAGTAATCATTCCTGTGCTTTTTTTTCCATCCAGTTCCTGTGTGCATGCAGTTTTGTAAATGTTGTCGTCCGTTCCCATCGGTACGAATGGCATATTCTTCCGAAAGACAGAACGTATTTTGACGTGCTTGTAAGATGTTTTGCATGGGTTTGCACACACACAGCCTCGGCTAGTCTCACGGGGAGGGTGCACGCACACTGGTGTCTTGTTAAGACATCATCCCCGAAGCTGGAATGCGGGTGAGCAAAAACCGTTGCATACAGAAAATCTCGCCCTTGGTGAACCTTAGAGCTCTGGCTGGGACTGGAAAAAAAAACCCTACAAAACAAACAACCGTGGATAGGGGTTTAGGTGTATTGTGTGAGACTCCAGTCTTGTGACATGAGTCTTATTTATTTATATATTTATTCTTTTATATCGAGGATAATGGAATAAGCACTCATGTACTTTTTTAATATCTAGTCCCCGTGTGTATGCGGTTTTGTAAATTGTCTCATCTGTTCCCACAGGCACACAATGGCCCACTCTTTCGAAAAGCGGAACAGGATTTAACGTGTGCGCAAGATGTTCTGCGCACGGGGCCTCGGTTTATAGTCTCATCCAAAGGACTTTGACTCTTGTGACTTGAGACATGAGTCTTGAGTGTCTATATTGTGCTAGCTAGCAGTTGTAAGCAGGTCTTCATTTTCATTCAAATATAAACACCACAAAAAATATCTTACCCTTTAGGAAAAAAACAACACCAAAAGGGTAAAAAAATAATAAAACAAGAAAAAGACAATACAAGGGTTAAAACAAGAGAAACAGAAAGAAAAAGAACTTGAAAAATAAAATTGTAGTACAGTACAAAGACAACCATAAGAAAATAAAGATAAGCAGAAACAAATAACAACAAAAGAACTTTTAAAAAAAAAATATCCACACCAGACAAAAAACAACCCAAACACTCAACAACAAAACATTACCTACGCTTTCATCATACTTTAATGACACTCTGTTATAACACTACACGAGACAACAACAACAACAAAAACAACACAAATTCCACCCCCCCAAAAAAAAAACCCAAAACAAAGATGGCGTCCGTCCAACTACACAAGCCAGAGCAGCAGATAATACATGGCCTGCAGCGCCACCAGGATGAGCACGAAATTATGGATAGACAACTCCAGCCACAGAGAGACGAAGACGAAGAGACAGATGAAGAACACCCACTCTCTGTCCCTCACGTGCACGTACGAGTGACGTCGCGCCACCACTTCCCACTCGGGAATCGAACTCTGTGACGTCAGAGCGGATATGGAAGGAGTCGCCAAGGCGATGGGGGAGATGGGAAGGTCACGTGGTCGCTGAAGTCGGTTGGTGGGGTCAGCAGCCGCGGCGGCGGCGGAGGTGGGGAGGAGAGGGAAGTGGAACTCGATGTCGCAGACGGAGTTACGTTTCCTGACGGTGACCTGGTGGATGTCGAAGAAGAAGTGCGGGGAAGGGATGTGCCGGTTGACGGCCATGTCATCCTTGGCGTAGCTCTCCTCCACCTGGCGATGAACCTCGCTGTCTTGCTCTTCTTCCAAACACCCTGTGGACACTGGTACCCCACACACATACAACACACACAAGCACACGCGCGCGCGCGCGCGCACATACGCATGCACACACACGGATGTAAAAAATTACATAAGTGCTTATTCCATTATCCTCGATCTATCTATCTATCTATCTGTCCCGTAGTCTGACGACCGTGGGGGCACCCTCAAAGACTCAACAACCAGTTCCCTCCATTCCTCTCTCTGTTCTGCCTTATCCTCGATATAAAAGAATAAAATAAAATGAATGTACGCGAGCGCGCACGCACGCACACACACACTCTCTCTCTCTCTCTCTCTCTCTCTCTCTCTCTCTCTCTCTCCCTCCTCTCTCTCTCTCTCTCTCACATCTACACACACACACACACACACACACACACACACACACACACACACACACACACAGAGTCCTTCGGATGAGACTATAGACCGAGGCCCCGTGTTCGAACGCATGCAGAACATCTTGCGCACACGTTAAATCCTGGTCCGATTTTCGAAAGAGTAGGCCATTGTGTGCCGGTG